>CAJGYO010000008.1:33588923-34039524 GCA_904845875.1 Miscanthus lutarioriparius | reverse complement strand
TCTCCATCACATCAATTTTTAGCCGCTTGCATGGAGTATTAAATGTAGGTAAAAAAATAACTAATTACACAGTTTAGTTGGAAATCACGAGATGAATCTTTTGAGCCTAGTTGGTCCACGATTGGACAATATTTGTCAAATAAGACGAAAGTGGTACTATTCATCGGGTTGAAATTTTTTCGCAATCTAAACGAGGCCCAAGTCCCCCTCCTCGCTCCCTCGCTGATTACTGCGGCCCTGTGGCCGGTGGATGGACCTGATGCGGGTGATGGCGTGGCGTGGCGTGGCGCCACCGATGCCGATGCAGGGGCACGGACAAAACAGGGTGACATGGGTGGGGATCGGATACCCGCGGGCCACACAGCTCCCCGGCCCCGCGCTGGCATGGGAGCCAAGTGGACAGCGGTGGCGGCGGCGGCAGGCATGCGGCGTGCTGGACGCTACCGCGGTGAGCCCGGGGACGAGGGGTTCTGGGTTCGGCGACAGTGCCCAAATAGACCTTTTTAAGCATAATTCTATCATGCCGAACACACTCTTCTAGCTATCAGCGCATTTGTAACTTTAGTATGTCGCAAGATCACGGCATAATTTCCTCACTCCACTGTTGTCCCAAATACACGTTTCTAGGTGTCAAGGTCGTGACACAATTACAATTTTAGTATGTTGTGGGATCACGGCATAATATCCTCGCTCCAAATAGCCATTTCTTGCTTTTATACACAAACAATAGTTTTAATATATGATTCCCTAAGGATTCCTGCGTTTCAAATAGATCTTCATGTAACAATTACACGCTGTGTTACTCTAAAACCAAATCGGTTTAGTACTACACAAGCATATATGTTGTTCACAACCTTTTTTTTTTTGCCCCATTTTGCACATAACAATATTCAAAAGCACAATACAATCTCCGTTTCCAATCCGGTGACTAATTCTAATTCAATTTTTTAACGATCGCGGAAAAGATGGGGGGAGTTCAGAAGCCCCAAAAGGAGGCCTCGTGATCCATGTGGTGCCGCGTCGAGGAGATCTCGGCGGGGTTCACCTCCGAGGTGACGCCGGTGTCCTGCGACGCGCCGCCGCTCAGCCGCTGCCTCTCTCCCAGCATGCTGTACCACCCGCCGGCCTCCTGCACGAGCTCGTGCACCATGCCGCCCACGCCCGCGTCGCCGTCGTACTGCACCATGCTCGCCAGGAACGGCGAGGCGGAGGCCGCCAGGGCGACGTGATCCGTGGCGGCGGCAGAGGGGAGGAGGCAGGGTGGTGGGGTCAGGAAGTGGCCCTCCAGCGCGTTGGAGAAGCAGGTCACGTGTGGTGCCGGTGCCGGTGCCGGTGCCGGTGCCGGTGGCGTCAGCTCGATGGACGCCGCCGCCGCCACTGGAAGTGACATGTTGGCGCCGCTGCCGCCGGACACGTCCATCAGCGGGGGCAGCGCGCACGCGGCGAAGTCGTCCGCCATGGACATGGACGGCCCCACGACGTCCTCCATCCCCATGCACGCGACCGATGATGACCTCTTGCTGCTGGCCACTGACGGCGGCTCGATGCTCTTCTTGAACACCCTGCACAGCACCCAGTCGTCCTGCGAAGCATGCAGCCAAGACACATAGAGATGAACGAGGTTAGACGGATCCACACGCCACTCGCTCGCTCGACCAACCGATGGATGGATGGATCGATCGGTGACATGCATGCACAAGCAACAAAAGCTAGCACCTTTGACGCGACAGCTCTGACCGACGCCGACGGCATGAGGCTGCTGCTGCTGGCGGCGGCGGCGGCGGCGTGCTTGCCGTGGAGGCGGTACTCGTGCACGACCCAGCCGGTCTTGCCACCCCTGGGGGCCCTCCCCGTGTAGAAGACGAGCGTCTTCTTCAAGCCGACGAGGGCCTTGCCCCTGAAGATCTCCCTGCCCTTGCCCGTCGCCTTCCAGTAGCCGGACTCGGTGGCCCGGTTCGTCCGCAGCCCCGTCGGGTACTTGCGGTCCTTGACGCAGAAGAAGTACCACTCCTTCTCCCCCATCGTCGCCCGATCTGCACACCGCCATACATGGCGCGCACGTGTGACGACGTCGTCAGTCTGTTAACACTGGATTTTGGTCGATTCTGGAAGATGACAGGAAGACCCACATGCGGGAAGAAGGGTATTCGGCAAACAAAGCAAGTGGTCGGCTAAATGCATTGCGGTCGGTTACTCCAGAAGGCGGTGATTCCATTCGGGAAAAAACAGAAGATGGCAGGCAAGGCCGATCGAAAAGGTGAAAGTTGTAATAGTAAAGGACTCTAAAAGTTTAGGGTAAGGAATCGTGAGTTTCCAAGTTTATTTAAAGGTTCCTTTGTAAATCGTAGTCCTCTAGGACTCGTGTTTTGTCTAGGGTATAAATATTGACCCTCGACCATTGTAATAGGGGTTCACAACCAAATCAATACAACCGGCCCCGTGCCAACTTTCGAGTCCTTTTGTCGTGTCGTCGAGTTCTTCGAGATGAGTCATCGATCCGTCGACCTCCGTAAGTTCCGACAACCTTGTTATCATGTTTAGTATCATGCGGTGGATTTAGACGTGATGCAAGTAGTCTTGTTTGTTTTCAATGGTCGTGCGGCGGATCTTTGTTTGACAATCAAGAAGTCTTTGCTTATGCTTTGTTTATGAGTAGATACCGTATGCAAAGCGTTTGCTCAATATGCTTAGTGAAAGCAAGATAGTTATCGGCTCTTTTAGATATGGCAAATCTAAATAGATTCATTAAGTTATCCAGTGTTGCATATTACGGAATATTTTATATATATTTGTAACATACTTCTGCCCAATCTAGATTTGATATTGTTCGGCCTTTTTCTCTCTTGTGGTTTTATTCGTGCTTCAACGATCATTGCTTTTCATAATACCTTTGCAATCAGATAGTGTGCATATAATGGCTGAATTATTTTAATCTAGATTGTCACATGTCGCGGGTTCATGCATGTTAATTATGTTTAAACTTTAACAAAACCAGGTGTCGTATGCAGATGCAGGTTTTAGATTAGTTTAATCGTTTTTTTATTTGCACGTTCCTTCTTCATGGACCCCAATTAATTTGAATCGCCGAGCTTGGTTATGCATTAACTCATAATTAATTTCACTTGTTCAAACATGTCTTCCCATGCACGATATTCGCAATCAGGTCTCCACGTGCATTCATCTTACTATTAGTTGAACGGTTTATGAACTCATTGGCGCATGACTCTCTATAGATGTATGTCGTTGTAAGTGGCTTCAGGTCCGTATATGTGGAACCGTCTCGGTATTATCTCGACATGTTCCGGTTTGACATTTAATTGTTTTGTCCTTGTTAGTTTTTTTTTCAGTCAAACCGACCGCACGCTTCGGATAACGAAGCACCCGAGAACCCGATTGAAGCTACGCCGCCATCGGTGTGAGGCACAAGGCGTCACATTTTGTGTCAACACACTTTTTGGGCATGACTTCGTGGGACAATCTGCTAGTTCAAGATGGCATCCGAGATCAACAATGATCATGTTCTCGATGTAAGCATGGCGAATTCAGCGATAATTACAAGGATTTAGTGCTACAAGTATGTGAGCAATACCAACGGAAATGCTTGATGTCTTTTTCCAAAAACAAGAGCAATAAAGTATTTCAAAAGCAGTCAATGCCAAGGGTTCTTCTTCCGCATCAAACTGATTACACTGAAGAGGAGGATGCTCAGAAGATGGCAGCCCTGGTTTATAAAGCCATGGGAGAGACCATGACAAATCATCACACAGCTTTTCTGAATACCTTTCGGGCAATCATGATCAGTACTTTTGGCCCAATGGTTGATAAATACTTCGAAGAAAATGTTGGACCACTCAGTGGGCCGACGCTTTTCAATGTTCCAAAGCATCAAGAGAAGCCTGTTAGAAAAGAAGTAGCGTCGCCTTCAAATATAGGTGGATTGACTCACACTGAAAAGCAATCACATCCCACCTATGGCCAGGTGACATTTGGTACTACAGGAGAAGTGCCACCTTCAGCTTATAGAGTTTCTCCAGCATCAAACAGATTGCAGAAGAATATGTATGGAGATGGATATCAAGAATTTACTGATTACAGTGCTATTAATGCTGTGCCAAATCCAGGGTATAGAAGTGTTTCAGGATTGCCTTCTAGAGTGCAAGTACAAGGAAATCAGGATCCAGGCATTGATGTTTTGATGCACAGGATGGCTGATATGATGCAAAATCAGTTCGGCTTGAAGCCAAAGAATCAATCCTATTCATACAAGTCTCCTTATCCAGAATGGTACAACAGAGTGACATTGCCTCCAAGGGTGAAGCCTCCAACAGATTTGACCAAGTTTTCTGGTCAAGATGATACTAGTACCATAGAGCACGTCAGTCGGTACTTAATGCAGCTCGGAGAAGCTGCTTCAGATGAAGCTTGGAGGATTCGATATTTTCCTTTGTCTCTTACAGGACTAGCTTTCACATGGTTCACGTCTCTACCAGCTCATTCCATTGGTACGTGGGCAGAACTAGAGCAGAAGTTTCATTTATATTTCTATACGGGTACCAATGAGAAGAAGTTGGTTGATCTCATGAGTCTGAGGATGAGAACAAATGAGACACCGTTGGAGTATCTTCACAGATTTAGGGAGACCAAGAATATGTGTTATTCTCTAAATTTACCAGATGATCAACTACCGGAATAGCTATAGCGTGAATGTTGCCGAATATCGTGGAGAAGTTGTTCGGTTTAGAGTTTGATGATCTCGCCAACTTGCACAAATGCTTAGCAGACTATGAGTAATCAAGCCCAAGGATTCGTGGAGAGATAATCGCTTTCGTAAGAACAATGCCACTAATGAGGTGTATCAAGGCTTTCGGATGAAGCGATCGAGTATATTGATGAAGATGAGATAGCTGCAAATTGAGTTAAATTGGGCAAAGGAACCCACTCAAGTTAGTCAACGCTGGTTGAAACAACAAAAGGAACCTATGATTTTGATGTTACTAAAGCGCATGAGACTTTTTGCATTGTTGATAAAGGAAGGACGCATCAAGTCGCTGAAGGACATCCTATGCTACGCCCCGAAGGAGTGAAAAACAAAAAGTATTGTGGTTTCCATAACACTAATTCTCATTCTATTAATGATTGCCGAGTGTTCGTAATACGAATCCGTAAAGCTATCCAAGAAGGACATTTGAGGTTTGATGGTAAGATGAAAATTGATGATCAGCCTTTTCCACAAAATATGATTTCTTTCTCTGCGAATATGGTCTCGCCAATGATCTCAAAGGGTAAGGGCAAGGTGAAGGTGTTGACTTCGATAGGGCAAAGGAGAGTGGTGTTGTTGACCCGGATCGGCAAGTCACCGAAGAGAGAGTCAGAAGAACGAAGTTCGGTTTCGTAATAGCCGAACCGAGAAAGGTCAAACTTCCAAACCCAGAGTTACATCACGTATTTTGCTAAACAAGTGGCAGAGGGAACAAGAGAAGGAATACTGTAAGAAGCAATGGTTTATGGAAGAATGCCGGAGGTATGAGGAAGAAGTATACCGAAGGGAGCAAGAAGAATACATGATGTAATGGAGCGGTCTCATTGGGGTTGTTCGTTCTTTAGGCATTGTTGGAATGAAGGCTTGAGGTTGCCTGCAAGAAATAATTGTCCGTGAGTGTAGTGCTCGAAGATCTCGAGTATAGGCAATCTTGAATCAACCGCCGTCCGTCTATGAAAGACTTGGAACGAAGGTTCCTCAAGATGATCGCGCTTAAAATAGATGGTTTTGAGAATCAAAGAAAGAAAAGAGTTGCAGGTCAAGGTTGGATTCATGATAGAATGCATGATGAAGAAGATGACTTCTATAGATACGTATGGCAAAAAGGATGGTGGTGTCCTCCAGTGTCCGAGGAAAAGTCGGAAAAGAAGAGTGCAACGGTTGAGGAATAGGGAGTTGGAACAAGAAGTTACCAAACAAAGCAAATATGGCGTCCTAAAAAGAAACCTGATGGGTGTGGTCCTTCGGCTAATGCTTGCATGGCTTTCTTCCTCCCATCAGAGTTTATAGCTCCCGAAAGCCAAGATGTCCAAGAAGAGGTGTACTCTGATTTTGATGAAAGTGAATGTCAGGATTTGATGGCTCAGCTCATATTAACGCAGCAGGCTGTTTTTGACAAACCAATCAAGAATCGTCACTTGAGACCACTCTATTTAAAAGGATATGTCAATGGCAAGCCTTTGACCAAGATGTTTGTTGATGGAGGGGCTGCTATCAATATCATGCCTTATACTACCTTCAGGAAACTTGGGATGACTAATGAAGAATTGTTGAAAACTGACATGGTGCTTAGGAACTTTGCTAGCAATCCTTCCGATACCCGAGGTGCTATCCATGTCGAGCTGACCATTGGATTGAAAACTCTGATTACTACCTTTTTTGTCATTGACGGTAAGGGGGCATATAGTCTACTCTTGGGCAGAGATTGGATCCATGCTAATTGTTGCATTCCTTCAACTATGCATCAAATTCTCATTCAATGGATTGGAGATGATGTTGAAGTTGTACATGCTGATAATTCGGTAAGTGTTGCTGCCACAGAATCTACCTATTGGGAATATGAGGGCATCGATTGTTTCTCTGGAAAAGTGTGGAAAGAAGGTCCTGTAAATGTTTTCAGCGAGGGCCAACAGCCGATCCAAGCAGTCGGCTCTCATAGCAATTTTTAATGGGAAATCCCGTCGATGGCAACAAAGGAAAGTTGGGACGTGGTTTTATGTCGGCTGATAAATTGGAAGAAATTAATGTTGGTGATGGTTCTAAGCCAAGGCCGATGTATATTAGTGCAAAGTTAGATCCAGAATATAAATCAAAGTTGATAGATTTATTGAAAGAGTTTAAAGATTGTTTTGCTTGGGATTACACGGAAATGCCTGGATTGGATCGTTCCATTGTTGAGCATCGATTACCCATTAAACCTGGATTTCGTCCTTATAAACAACCTCCAAGGAAGATATACAAAGAGAAAGTATTGGCCGATGTGAAGAAGGAGGTTGAAAGATTAATAGAAGCAAACTTCATTCGGCCATGCAAGTATGCAGAGTGGATTTCAAATATAGTACCCAGTATACAAGAAAAATGGAAAAATAAGAGTTTGCATAGATTTCAGAAATCTTAATAAGGCTACTCCCATGGATAGTTACCCAATGCCGATTGCCGATTCTTTGGTAGATGCAAGTGAAGAAAGTTATGAAGTCATTAGTTTTATGGATGGTAATCTTGGCTATAACCAAATTTTTATGGCGATAGAAGATATTCGAAAAACAGCTTTCGGATGTCCCGGTCATATTGGTTTGTTCGAATGGATAGTCATGACGTTTGGGTTAAAGAAAGAATGGTGCAACTTATCAAAGAGCTATGAATTATATTTTTCACGAGTTGATCGGCAAAATTGTAGAAATCTACATCGATGATGTAGTAGTCAAGTCTAGAAATCATGAAAGACATTTAGCTGATTTAAGAAAGACTCGAGTGCACAAGAAAGCATGGCTTGAAGATGAATCCAAACAAATGTGCCTTTGGAGTTTCTATTTGGTGAGTTTTTGGGATTTTAGTTCATAAAGGAGGAATTGAAGTTGGGAAAAAGAGCATGGAAGCAATAGACAAAGTTGTGCCGCCAACTAATCTCATGGAATTACAATCATTGTTAGGCAAAATCAACTTTGTAAGAAGATTCATATCCAATCTATCAGAAAGAGTTTTACCCTTTTCTCCTCTATTAAAGCTTAAGAAGGATCAAAAATTTGTATGGGGTGACATACAACAAAAGGCTTTTGATGAGATCAAGCAATATATGAAGGCACCACTGTGGTTTGGTACCTCCACAACTTGACAAGCCTTTTTGTTGTATATGGCGGCCGATAGCCTAACGATAGGATCGGCCCTTATGCAAGAGTTTGAAAGAAAAGAAAGAGTCATAGCTTATCTTAGCCGAAAGTCGCTAGACCCGGAAACAAGGTATTCGCCTGTAAAAACTTTGCTTGTGTGTATATTACTCATGTACCAAATCACGACACTATTTGTTGAATTCGAATGCGTGGTGGTTTCGGTTTTGATGTAATCAAACATATGTTATCAATGCCGATTTTGAATGGAAGAATTGGCAAATGGATTTTAGCATTGTCGAATTTAATTTAAGGTATGAATCGGCAAAGGCGGTAAAGGGTCAAATTATTGCCGACTTTATTACCCAACATCGGGATCTCTCTGTTGAGGCGATAAGCATTGTGCCTTGGGCCTTGTTCTTCGATGGATCATCTTGTAACAAAGGTGGTGGTGCTGGTATTCTTTTGATTCCCCACAAGGAAAAGCTTTTGAGTACGCAGTTCCTATTGAATTTCATGTTACTAACAATCAAAGTGAGTATGAAGCATTGCTTAGAGGGCTTGACTTCTCATAGAAGTAAAGGCCGTTGTTGTTGAAATCTTTGGGGATTCTCGAGTTGGTGATTAATCAACCGAATGGTCAGATATGAATGCAAGAACAATGTGTTAAGAGAATATTATGAGGAGTGTAGAGAACTTTTGAAGAATTTTCTGGATAGTAACCTTGCATCATATCCCTAGAGAGTACAATGAAGAAGCAAATAAGTTAGCTCAAGTGGCTTCGGATATCAAGAGAATCGGGAAGTTTTTGCTATGGAGGAAGATGTTTTAAACATCGATCCAAGAGATGGTGATTGGAGATAATGGTTACCAATTATCCGAAAAATCCATCTCGAAGGTTTCCCGAAAACTCAGGTACAAAGCTCTCAAATTTGTGTTTCTTGATGATCAGTTATATTACAAGTCCATCGATGGAGTATTGCTCAAGTGCTTAAGTCAAGAAGAGGCCAAGAAAGTGATGTATGAGGTTCACGAAGGATTGTGTGGTGCACATCAGTCAGCTTATCGGATGAAGTGGATAATTAGGAGAACTGGTTACTTTTGGCCAACTATGTTGGAAGATTGTTTTGAATATTACAAAGGGTGTCACAATTGTCAAAAATTCGGTAATATTCAAAAAGTTCTAGCGTCTGCTATGAATCCTATAATCAAGCCTTGGCCGTTCAGAGGATGGGGTATAGATTTAATTGGTCAGATCAATCCTCCTTCTAGTAAGGGACACAAATTTGTACTCTTGGCCACGGATTATTTCACCAAGTGGGTTGAGGCTATCCCTTTGAAGAAGGTAACGGCCAGAGAATATGATCAGTTTTGTTAAGGAACATATAGTTCATAGATTTGGGATTCCTCAGACTATAACAACCCATCAAGGAACTCAATTTACTTCTTGTAATTCGTGACTTTGCCAAAAGTATGGGGATTAAGTTGTATAATTCTTCTCCTTATTATGCACAAGCTAATGGTCAGGCAGAAGCATCAAATAAGATTATGATTAAAATTATCCAGAAGAAGATTGATGAAAAACCAAGGAAGTGGCACTTGGTTCTTAATGAAGCACTGTGGGCTTACCGAATGGCTTGTCATGGATCCACTCAAACGTCTCCCTATGAACTGGTTTATGGGCATCATGCTGTACTACCATGGGAATTACGGTTAGATTCAAGGCGAGTTGTGTTCTGTAAAGAATTGGCGTAAGAAGATTATAAGAATCGATGATGGATGAATTGGAAGATTTACATTTGATTCGTCTCAAGGCATTGGAAAATATTGAGAAAAATAAAATACGCGTTGCGTGTATTATAACAAAAGGGTTAAAGGTGAAGCAATTTGCGTAAGGAGATTTGGTTTGGAAAACTATATTGCCAGTTGGAACAAAGGATAGAGCGTTCGGCAAATGGTCTCCAAATTGGGAAGGTCCTTTCCGAATAGTAGAATGTGTACCTGGCAATGCATACATATTGAAGACTTTATTTGGGGAGGAGTTTACCAGAGCTATCAATGGAAGATTTCTTAAGAAATACTACCCCAGTGTTGAGGTTGGTTCATGAATGTAGATCAGAAAAACCGACAAAGAAAAAATCGCCTTTAGCCTAAAGATCGAATACAAGACTGAGAATAGCCGATATCGTTCATATCGCCTTTAGCACAAAATAGCCGATGCAGTTTGCGTCGCCTCTAGCACAAGAATGTTTATCCGAAACTGGGTTGTTTTCAGCATTTTTCTGACAGTCGCAGGTGGAATTTTACCGAAAAGAATCAAAGAAATAAGTATTCTTCCAAAGGACGAGATTATTTATAAAAAGTCCATCCTAATACAAACTATTCCTCAAATAACTTGTTGAGGACGGACTGGGGGTTTGTGATTTCGGCAAGGGCAGCAGCATGATCGTCGTAGGCCTCCAGACGCTCATCGATGTCTTCGACTTCGTCCGGGCGTCCTCCAACAAAGCCAACTGGCTGGGAGGAGTAGTCCTCGTTGGTTTGGGAGGTCATTGCCGCCAGCCCGAGAGAGGCGCCGAGGTGCACACCTTGGATGACGGCCTGATCAATGCGGCCGTCCACAGCATCAAGGCGTGCCTCGGATGTCTCCCCCTGAGCATTCACCTTGTCGGCAATCTTGTTCGCCGCCGTCCTCAAGCGGTCATTCTCCGCGGAAAGAGCTGGGCAGAAAAGAAGAAATGGGTCGGCAAGCAAAGGAAGTCAGGATGATAAAACTAAATGAAGATATCAAACCGGTGATGGCGTCGCAGAATTGCTTCCGCTGGTCCTCCCATTCGGCTTGATCGATGCCGAACTTCTTGGAGACGTCGCCTAGCTCCTCCCGGGCTTCGTCCCTCTCCTGGCGGAACTTGAGCGCCTCCTCGTGAGAGTATGGATGGTGTGCATCTGCTGGTTCTGCCGAACCCCAAGGATTGGAATGGTAAGAGCTTGAAGAGTCTGGAAGACCCGGAGGAGCCGGATGATGGAGTTCTGTTGAATTTGCGATCCATCGGAGGAAGGAGATGGTATTGGCTGGAGTGATGACCCTTATCTCGATGAATGAGGAGGAAAAATCGAAATTAAGAGATGAACAAGGAAATTGCAAAGGGGCAAAAGTCGAATCATACCCACGACGCCGGCAGTGATGCGATGCTCGCTTCCTTCAAATTTCTCCGTCGGCGGGGACGCTTGCCACGGTTGCCACTATTCGTCATTTGCTTTGATGGAGGTTGGGGTTTTCTTCTCGGAATGAATCGAACGAAGGAAGTGGAGGAGACGGATGTGAGAACGCTGAGGCGAAGATAGCGATGAAGGCTAACGGAAGGGTCTATTTATAAGCCGAAGCGAGGGATCGTGGCGAATTCCACGGGGTTGTGGGGCGAGAATCCCGAACGGCGGAGTAGGTTTTTTCCTTTTCGGCTGGGCCGTTACTGGGCTGGACCAGGCATGGGTTAAGTCGAACGTCGCTCGAATATCTCCTTGGTTTGTAGGAGCCAACATTGTTCGGTTATACCTCACAATATTTGAATTGGATTCGTTCGGCTATCGGAAGAATGGAGACAATCGGCTACATTCTAATCGAGTAATTTAAGGGAAAAGGGCCGATTGCTTTCGAATGAATAAAAATAAGTAAACATAAAGCTGGTTAACCGAGGAAATAGGAGTCGGGGTTGGCAGCATAGGGGATCAAAATCTGGCTCTTGTATTCCTTTAGAAGATGATTGAAATCAAAGGGGAGTAAATCAAAAGAGGAGCGGGAGGATAAAATGAAAATTGCCGAATATAAGTAAAGTTTACCTCTGGGATTTCATCCTGGGTCGCCATTGAAGATTTGAAGGAGGTCCGAGGTTGCGCTGAAAGCTTGAATTTTTGGGCAGCGGCTGCGGTTTTGAACGGTGATGACCTAGGAGAATGAAAGAGCTTGTGGTCAATTTCAGAATAAAACAACTTTTATCCCGAAATTGAGGGGGCATGTGTTAACACTGGATTTTGGTCGATTCTGAAAGATGACAGGTAGACCCACATGCGGGAAGAAGGGTATTCGGCAAACAAAGCAAGCGGTCGGCTAAATGCATTGCGGTCGGTTACTCCAGAAGGCGGTGATTCCATTCGGGAAAAAACAGAAGATGGCAGGCAAGGCCGATCGAAAAGGTGAAAGTTGTAATAGTAAATGACTCTAAAAGTTTAGGGTAAGGAATCGTGAGTTTCCAAGTTTATTTAAAGGTTCCTTTGTAAATCGTAGTCCTCTAGGACTCGTGTTTTGTCTAGGGTATAAATATTGACCCTCGACCATTGTAATAGGGGTTCACAATCAAATCAATACAACCGGCCCCGTGCCAACTTTCGAGTCCTTTTGTCGTGTCGTCGAGTTCTTCGAGAGGAGTCATCGATCCGTCGACCTCCGTAAGTTCCGACAACCTTGTTATCATGTTTAGTATCATTCGTTGGATTTAGACGTGATGCAAGTAGTCTTGTTTGTTTTCAATGGTCGTGCGGCGGATCTTTGTTTGACAATCAAGAAGTCTTTGCTTATGCTTTGTTTATGAGTAGATACCGTGCGGCAGGCGTTTGCTCAATATGCTTAGTGAAAGCAAGATAGTTATCGGCTCTTTTAGATATGACAAATCTAAATAGATTCATTAAGTTATCCAGTGTTGCATGTTACGGAATATTTTATATATATTTGTAACATACTTCTGCCCAATCTAGATTTGATATTGTTCGGCCTTTTTCTCTCTTGTGGTTTTATTCGTGCTTCAACGATCATTGCTTTTCATAATACCTTTGCAATCAGATGGTGTGCATATAATGGCTGAATTATTTTAATCTAGATTGTCACATGTCGCGGGTTCATGCATGTTAATCATGTTTAAACTTTAACAAAACCAGGTGTCGTGCGGCAGATGCAGGTTTTAGATTAGTTTAATCGTTTTTTTATTTGCACGTTCCTTCTTCATGGACCCCAATTCGGCTGAACTGCCGAGCTTGGTTATGCATTAACTCATAATTAATTTCACTTGTTCAAACATGTCTTCCCATGCACGTATATTCGGCAATCAGATCTCCACGTGCATTCATCTTACTATTAGCTGAACGGTTTATGAACTCATTGGCAGACAGCTCTCTATAGATGTATGTCGTTGTAAGTGGCTTCAGGGCCGTATATGTGGAACTGTCTGGTATTACCCGACATGTTCCGGTTTGATATTTAATTGTTTTGTCCCTTGTTAGTTTTTTTCAGGTCAAACTGACTGGCACGCTTCCGGATAACGAAGCACCCGGGAACCCGATTGAAGCTACGCTTTTCGGCTTGCTGTGTGTGAGGCACAGTGCGTCACATTTTGTGTCAACACAGTCATTAATGAAGGACGAACAACCTTAAATTTGATAGGACTCATCATTTGCTAGTAGATCTTACATGGCAGGTCCCATGGCTCGCACTTGTTGAGGTCGGCCACGCCGACGGCCCGCGGGGCGAAGCGGGGGTCGGCGGCCTTCCTGGCGAGGTAGTGCGTGATGAGCTCCTCGTCGGTGGGGTGGAATCGGAACCCCGGCGGCAGCTCCATGGCCTCCTCCTGCTGGTGATGGTGCACGTCGTGCTCCATCTCCTGCCTGGCTACTGAGCTAAGGATCGCCGTCGTCTAAGCCTGCTTTTGATCACTGCTTGCAACTAAACCTGAGACTGAGACGCAAAAACACACAGAATTAAACAGTACTCTTCACTCGTCCGGTAGCATAATTAAACAACGACTTGACAAGATTATTTGGTACTGCAAGAAAGTCAGGCAAAATCAATTGTGGACCTAGCCAGCTACATGAATGAACCAAATACATGGAGATCGAACACATAATAAAGAAACAGCTGGAGATCACACATATAGCATCAGAGATAGTGCGGATCCGGGAGATGGAAAAGGAGGCTGCTAACCTTTTTGGGTTTATGGACGGGTGGATTTTTCCGGCGGAGAGTGGAGTTGTTAAGGGGAGATTAGAGTTGGGAGGGAGACGATGGGCTTATGTACTGCCAAAGGAGACGGCTGGGTGCTGCAGTTTTAGAGGGAAAGAGACGTGGCGATGAAGGAACAACACGCAGTGCTGCAGTGGTGCTGGTGCGCGCGCGGCACAGCAGCCGGCTGTCCGGGGCATGCATGGGTCTCCCAGTTCGTAATTACGAGTAGTAACCTTTTGACTTTTCCTAGCCCATGACCCTTCAATTTGAGAGATCACTTGGTTAGTGTTGTTCGTAATATTCAATTTACTGAAACAGACCATCCAATGCAACTTTTATTGGAACATTAATACTTTTCTATCTATTGGGGTGTTTGGCTATTTTTTTTCGTAAACCAAATTTTAAAAATATCAGTATAATATTTATTGGGAAAAAATTGGGATATTATTGTTTTCATTTTTTTAGAAGCATATACCCAGTTACATCAAAGTTTTCTTTGATGTCTACGAAGTTATTTGCTCCCTCCAATTCTTTTTATAAGGTGTATTAGGATCTGAAGGAATTGTTTCACTATATACTTTGAATTTCTCTTCCAATTCTTTTTATAAGGGGTATTTCTGGCGCAACATACATACAATATTTTGACTAATGTTTGATTTTTAAAAAAAAAAAGGATTATGGGTGTGCTCGCTAGCTGCAGATTTTTGCAGTTGTAGATGCACTTGTGGTTGCAAACAGAAGCAAATAGATTTATATTGTTCCTATAACAACAAACAACTGCAGCCAGAACCAAAAAATCATAGCCGGTCAGGCTGTACATTTCGACACCGGGGTGAGCCCATAGGATCGAGTACCGGTCAATGAATAGCCACTACAAGTGGAGGTAGTGTTGCTAAACTTAAACTTTTGCATCCCAGGTTGTACAACAAGATCAACGCGTGGCTGCGTTCAGGAGTACGTCATCAGTCATGGAGTCAATGGACAGTATTTCCCGTGCGAGAATTCCTTGCTCCCAAATCAAATACAACTACCTTTTGGTATGCATGCCCATTATCCCATAATAAGGCTATCTCCAATAGCACAGATCCAAACCAGAGACCCATTCAATGATTTGGGTCATGCACAACAAAAGGATCATGCACCCAAAACATATCTTCTCCAACAGCTTACGCAAAAGACCAGCGCAACGGCAACTCGCGACTCACCGAAGCGCTTGGTCGATGGCATCTACACCTCGGGTGGGCGTGCCGGTGCCAGGGACAGAGACAGCGGGGGCTTTGGGGCTGGCCGCCGCCAACGGCTTCTTCTCTGCTGCGGCCGCCGACGAAGACAGCACAGACCCAAACCAGAGCGCTTGGTCGATGCTCCTCGCAGCGCCGGCGGCTCCCCTCGCCGCGCCCCGCTCCCCGCTCCTCACCACGCCGGCTGCTTCTCGCCGCGTCCGCTCCTCGCCACGCGGGCGGTTCCCCTCCGCGGTCCCGCCTGGCCGTGCCGGCGCCTCCCCGCCACGGGCTCGCCTCGCCGAGCCGGCCGCGCCCCGTCGCGGGCCATGCCTCGCCGCGGGCCCACCACTACGGGCTCTAGAGATTTGCGTCGTCTCTCTCGACGACGCTTATTTGCATTTTTTGCTCGGCTGGTATGCAAAACGGGTCCTCTGTTTGAGTCTTCTGTTGGAGCGTATGTTTTTTTTACGCAAAACACTGTGAACGACGTATTTTGTGTTTGGGTTGTGCCGTTGGAGACGGTCTAAAGACATCACATTATGGGCAAATGAGAATATTGGGCCAAATACAGTACTAGCTGCCTTTGGAGCTTGATTCCAAACAGTAACTTAACAACCTCGCTCGCTGTGTCAGGATCGGAATGGGTTGACTCGACGGTTGGTTCCATATCCTGTTTGGCTTATCCGGTCAAGTGCCCATACAGCAAAAGATATGCAGTCCAGCTCCTCAGACGCGTACAGCTAAATAAATACAAGTGGGCCTGACCACTACATACCGCCATGCACATGTTCCTCGTCCAATTATCGGAGCCCCCAGCAGAGCAAGCTATCTTGAATTTTTTTTTAATTTTAACACTTTTTTATAACTAATTTTAAATCTAACACTGTCTGTTTTTTTTAAACTAACACTTTTGGCCGCACCTATTGCCCTGGCGCGGCCAAATGCCTGTGCCGCGCCATGCATGGTGGCACGGCAGCGGGCTGACGTGGTGGCGACCCGTTCCGGTGACCGTTGACGTGGCAGGTCCTGCCGCGCCACTGACCTTGGCGTGGCAGTGCCGCGCCCTGATCCGTGGCGCGGCTGGACCAAATAAATACCGCGTGCGAGCCCGCCCACCCGCACGCACCCCTACCCGCTCGCCGCCAGCTGCCGCGCCCGCCCGGCCACTCCCGCCACGCAGCGCCCGCGCCGGCCGCGCCACGAACACCGGCGCGTCAAGGCCGCCCGCTCCTAAGGTACCTCCCTCTCGATTTCATTTTTTTTATTATTGATTTAGGATAATTAGTGATTTAGGATATTTAGTAATTTAGGATAGTTAGGGTTTTATGATTGTTATTGATTTAGGATAGTTAGTGATTTAGGATAGTTAGTGAATTTGTTTGTGATTTACGTAGGTAGTTTTTAGGTTTGAGGTTGTATGTTCTAGTATAGTTAGAATTTTGGGTTTACGGATTGATTATATATTTATTATTTAGTTTATAGTTAGTTATTTAGTTAGGGATTTTTGGTGTAGATACTAGTTTACCCTAAACCCAAAAGGGTTTAGGGATTGATTTTGTATTTATTATCTAGTATAGTTAGGATTTAGGGTTTAGGGATTTAGGATAGTTAGGTTAGTGAATTTGTTTGTGATTTGTTTGTGAACTTACTAATGTTAATTTGAATACTCTAACGTTTTGTTTATCAATTTGCAACAGGATGGCCCCTCCCACGCAGCACCAGTTATACCCCATTCTTGAGGTGGAGTACGACGACCAGCACCGAGCACACATCTTGAGTGACAACCACGCAGAGGTGGTCTTGCCTCCTTTGAGGCCCCGCACACACACTAGGGCGCACCAGTGGGACGAGCGTTATGCGCCGTACATACGGCGTGCCGGCTTCCTCGAGTTTGTCCATGTTGTCAACCACGGTCTTCCGCCCGTTAACACAGCACTACTTAATGCAGCTGTAGACATGTGAGAGTGCATTCTTTGTACGTAAACTTTCTTGTAACAAATTTGAAGCAACTAACAGTCGTTCTATTCTTATAACATGTGGAGGCCTGAGACCCACACGTTCCACATACCTTGTGGCGAGATGACCTTGACGTTGCAGGACGTGAAGGCTATTTTAGGCCTTCGGTTGGGGGGACTTCCAGTGACAGGGATAGTTGACAACGATCACTGGAGGGAGCTGGTAGCTCAGTTTACTGGCTTTCTTCCACCGGACGACGAGGCTTCAAAAAAAATAAGTGAGTAATTCAAGCCTATTTAATACTTGCATTGCTTTCCTACAGCCATGGGGTCTCATTTTCTTTGGTCAATTTCAGGAAAAGTTCCGGTGTTTCGTTGTCCTGGATCACAGAGCGCTTTGATTACTTGGACCCACAGGCTGAGGAGGCTCTGATCGACTGGTTCGCTCGAGTGTGGCTCTGGCACTTTCTTGGTGCTTTCCTCTTCCCAGACGCCTCGGGCAACACCATCAGCTGGATGTTCCTTGACATACTACACCAGCCGTGGGAGAACATAGCGGCGTACAGCTGGGGCAGCGTAGTCCTGGCATGGACGTATTGACAGCTATGCGTTGCCTGCCGTCGCACCTCAGGATATGCGAACCTTGGGGGTTGCTCCTATCTACTCCAGGTTTGGTGTTGGGAACGATGGCCCGTTGGGAGGCCTCTTAATAATGGTTTACTGGTAAGTACTTCGGTTCACTATATTCTTGGAGGCAGTTACATATGATGAGATTATTAATGGCTAATTCATTATTGTGTTCAATGCAACGATGCAACGGGCAGGACACACTCCCTACAGCTCTGTATATCTGGACGGAAGCACAGTTAGTTAGAGGGAATGTGTGGCGCAAGTACAGGGAGTACACGGACGGTCTCGACGTCCTGACACAGCACCAGGTTACGCTCTCTTTACTATCATACCTATGTTTTATTCGATGTACACTATATCACAACCTAACTCAATTACACAATTTTAGGTGTATTGGTGTCCTTGGGATTCTCTGGAGCTCCAGGACTATCTCAGTCCTATCACTAGGGATGAGTCAGACGAGTATCGCGGCGATGTCCCTCTTATTTTCTTCCATGTGGTCGAGATTTACTTGCCCATATGGGTCTGTAGACAGTTTGGAAGAATGACAGGCTACCCACCACCGCTTTACTCCACCAACCAAGAATTACACGGGTGCGTTATCGATTAATAATAATGCTTCAATTCAGAGGTGTGTGGTACAACTAACATCATTTTGTTGCAGGTATGACCGCAGGAAGAGGTACAAGACCAAGGATTGTCGCGTGGCACACAGCGCGCACATCCATTTGTGGCAGAACAGGGTACGACATCCAGTCCATGCGGGTCCTCCACACGACCAGCACACCTTCGACGAGTACCTACGGTGGCTTCATAGGTCTATGAGGACACATATCAAGCCCCTGTACACTGAGGAGGGGATTGACGACGACTCAAAGGAAGATGTCATTGAAGATGTGTACGACGTTACCACTAGGGAGGACACACAGCTACAGAGAGCCCCGCTTCAAAGATACGTGGTAATATACTTGAATGGTACAATTTGTTATCCTTTTGGTATTAAGTATGTGTACTAAAACTGTCCAACCGCGTTTCTGTACCCAGGCGACACAATTGTCAAAGCTGTCAAATGAAGCAGCGTTCCGGCTTCACGAGTCTAGAGGGCAGGGGCCAGGCGTTCTCGTGGCTTTTGTGGAGGTAAACATAAACTTGACCGTTCCGAAAATGTTTCTTTAGTGTATATGCGTTTGGGTAATGCACTAACTTTGACGTCTATTTATGCAGAAGGTGAAGAAGAGTCGCAGGAAGCTAGCTCAGAAGCTGAGCTGCATGGACACTCCTTATGAGGAACCGCTACTCCCGGCGTGATCGGGTGGCACGTCTTCAGTCTCTTTGAGGACACCAGCCGGCTCTTCTCAGCCAATGACAGGTGCCACTTCCGCGGTGCGTACACCACCACATCATAGCGCTGGGAAGGACCCTGCAACCGAGGACAACGAGGACGACGATGACGACGACGATGACCCCCCGGGCTTCCGTAGACAGCACGACCAGTGGGACGATTGGCCGCAAGACGAGATCGGCATGTCTCAGCTAGGTGGTGCCCCGCTTGGTACCCAAGGAGCCTCACAGGTACTATCAAAGATAGTTTCTTTAAATACGTAGGCTCCATGAACTAACGATCATAAAGAATTATAAGTAATCGTACGTATCATATACTTGCAGGGTACGAGTCGTACGCACCGTCGACGCGACTATACCGACGTTGGCTACACTCCCAATGTGTTGCCAACAAATCCGAAGAGACAGAGGCATCCGAGGGATCCTTACACTCCTGGGTCTTAGTTTGTTAGGTCAAGCGAATATTGGCGTCCGAAACTTGTGGGGTTATTTGGTTATGTTATGTCAAACTTATGTCAAAACAATGAAAATGTTATGTGGCAGCTTGTCAACTTGCGCATAAACTTTATTTATTTGCTTCATATTCATTTCTTTGCGTCGCAGCAGCACTCTCGGCGAGATTAAGTACCAACTAGTTCAGGAACCGACAGTCCCGGCGTATCTCGATGCCGGTGGCAATTTTTCGTAATCCATTACTTAAAATGGTGGTTAACCGTATTACGAAAGACGGAAAACAAATCATTGGCTTATCAAATTCTCTATTCGGTCGTGAAAAAAAATTCAACAAAAGATAGAAACAAATCTACTATTGATTTTACGTCAAACGATACTTAGAATAACTCCCACTATCGGCGCGACGCGTTCCGATTAAACCGTCCAGGTACCGCCGGGCGGGCGGCGGGCGCGGCGGCCAAGCGGGTTGCTGCCCGGGCAAGCAGGCTCGCAGGCGGTATTTTTTTGGCCCAGCCGTGCCACGGATCAGGGCGCGGCACTACCGCGCCAAGGTCGGTGGCGCGGCAGGACCTGCCACGTCAACGGTCACCGGAACCGGTCGCCGCCACGTCAGCCCGCTGCCGCGCCACCATGCATGGCGCGGCACAGGCATTTGGCCGCGCTAGAGCAATAGGCGCGGCCAAAAGTGTTAGTTTTTTAAAAAAACAGACAGTGTTAGATTTAAAATTAGTTATCAAAAAGTGTTAAAATTAAAAAAAATTCGCATTGCATACCCTAATTTCTGGTACTACTGCGATCTGAATTTCTAGCCATTTCTGGTAGATGCAAAGCGGACAGTATATATGTTAATACATACACTGTTGAATGGACTACTACGCACATAAGGTTTTGGGATTAGTGGACAAAAAAAAAGTTTTGGGATTTGACAAAGATATTCCGAAACGAATTTTGTACTTCAAATATCTAAAATTCACTAAATTGGGTCTGAATTTTTTTTCTTTTCAAAAGCGTGTATTGACACGTGCTTCCTTAAGGAGAAGTAAGATTCGTACCATGCCCGGGATTGGAATACGGTGAGATACTGTTAGCAACCTACCGATAGAAACACGGACACAAGACACCGGCTGTAACGGTGGAACTGTAATGGCGTACTAACTTAAGAGAATAGTGTTGCGACTATGGAAGTTTGCCGGTGCTAGGGAGCCCGGGCGGTCAACGACGCGAGACTCCGAAAGCCGGTGGCAATCCAGGAGTCCGCCTCCTCCAGGTCAGTGTTCTACAGGAAAGTTCACGACCTTAGACTCCTGCAGACAGACTATAGAAATCCGCTGCTAGACGACGATGTCCCTAACTACGCTACGACACGCGCGGCCATTTAAGCTCCGTGCGTTCCAGACCAGAATTGCTCAAAATTCGTCATTTCAGTAGGGACCGATTTTTTCCCAAAATCAATCCCATAAGCAGGAGTACATGTATTACGGCCTCAGGTCTACTATCTGTGCATGTAATCATCCACATCTATCGAAATCTGTGGGAGGACCGCGCGCGAGACCTTTCCAGTCGGGTCGTGTAGGCCCCATTGATTTCAGTTTAAGTGGCCTGATCAATCTCATCGATTAGATAGCTAGACTTTACCTGAAATGATGTTGTTTTATTTCCTGCAGTGCCTGCATTTCTATCTCACGGCTTACTCATTTTGTAGAGTGATGGACAACTGTATAATTATAAAACCACTTTTTCCCCCCTACTCGCAAAGAAGGTGCTGTATTTTCTGGCAAAAAAAAATGTTCTTGTACATTGAAGGATATATATATTGTATAGAGCAAAATTCATCGCCGGTCCCTGAACTTGGCCGCCAATGTCATCCAGGTCCCTGAACTTCTAAAGTGATATCTGTGGGTCCCAAAACTTGGCAGACGGTGTCATCAAGTCCCTAAACTTTCAAGGTGATCACCGCAGGTCCCTAAACTTGGCTGACGGTGTCATTCCGGTCCCTGTACTATTAAAAGTAATAGTATTATAGTAATAATAATATAGACAAGTGACTTCTATAATACTACTATTAAAACTTTTCAAATAATACTAAAATTAGAAGTAACTTTTAATAGGAAAAACTTTTAATACTATAGGAATTTTAATATTATTTTAATACTATTAATGATACATAAATACTAAATTAATTTTAGTATTTTTCTATTTTAGTTTAAACCTAATATATTTGTTGTTGTAAATTATTTTAATACTTTAATTTTTTTTTGCTGATGTAAATTATTTTATATAATTTACATTTTAATGATAAATATTATATAAATAATGATTGATTAATTGACATATGTTGGATCTACGTCTAACGCATAGTCAGCGTGCTACGCCAGCTTATAGAGTATGTTAGATCACATTTGGACAGGGATGACACCGCTTGCCAAGGTTAGGGACCTGCGGTAATCACCTTCAAAGTTTAGGGACCGGGATGACACCGCCAGCCAAGTTTAGGGACCTGCGGTGATCACCTTGAAAGTTTAGGGACCTGGATAACACCGTCTGTCAAGTTTAAGGACCCACAGATATCACTTTAGAAGTTCAGGGATCTGGATGACATCGTCGGCCAAAATCAGGGACCGGTGGTGAATTTTCCACTATAGTATATATAAGAGCGAAACTACAATAGTTCGTACTCATCTCTCATCGGTCTCTTTCTTTTACGATAAGCAGGGTGCGTGCACATCGCTACCATTGGCCCCATTCGGCTTGCTGAATCTTGGCTGAAACTGGCTGAAAAACACTGTTTCGACTGAAATGTTGGGAGAGAAAATCACTGTTCCGGATGAAAAAAGAAGCCAAAGAACCGAATATGGGGTAAGCCGCCATTAGCTCACCCAAATTTAGCTCAAAACATGATTTTCAGAGTCACTAGGTGATCCGTTGTTGCGCAAGGCAAAAATCTGGTGAACAAAAGCTAAAGGTCTTGTGGATCTGAGACTGGATGGGGTAGAAATAAATTAACCAAAGCATCGTCGGATGATCTGGTGAGTGGAGGCAAGCTTCGGTGGCTGTAAACAGACGTCTTGGTCACTACTAAAAGATAAATTTTATAGTTGTTTCTATTTGTTCACTTAGCAAATCATTTCTAGCTACTTCCGGGTGCACTGTAGCTTATAAGAGGCGGTCGGCTTCAGATAACCATCAAAATAGGATTTCTACTAGGATCGATTGCTTATGTCAGCCACCATTAAAAATAAGAGAATTTAGGCGTAGTTGACTTAGTCAACCATATATAAAAACTGATATTCAGGGACAGTTGACTAAGTCGACCGTTCTTAAAAATATCTAGAACAAACAAATTTATAATAACTTTTTAAATGAAGTTGGATGAAGACAATTTATATAAAAATTATAGAGAACGACGAGATTTATGGCCCCGTTCGCTTGAGCTACTTTTCAGTCATGGAATAGTATTTTCCTCTCGTAACATTTCAGCATAAGCATCAGCATAAGTCAAATTTCAGCATAAGCGAACATGGCACTTTTTAATTTTCTAAATGATCTTAGATAGACACCTATATAAAAGTTTTAGTGATTGACTGGATCTAAAACTTTCTAGTTGATTTTTTATTTCAGATTGTTTAGAAGCTAGTCAAAATATTTAATATAGGATTCGTAAATATTAATACAAAAGGACAATATTATATTCTTAGTCACAGAGAGAGCTTGTGCGTGAGTCAGAGATCTTAGGTTTGAATCCCCGCGGATGCACTTGCTCAAAATACTTCAAAGAAAATACTTGTCATAGCTATAATAATTGCGGCAACCCTTAGGTATAATAAAATATGTTTCCTTGTTTCTTTTATTATTTTAATTTTAAAAAAAAATCAAATATGATTGACTAAGTCATGTAAATCATTTTTAGGAGCGATTGACTTACCAAGATTGCTTTCCATCATTTGTTGCTTCAATGAGTTGCCAAGATCAAGAGCGGTTTAGGCCAGTGGTAAAGCAGTCTTGTCTTGATGCCTTGATGGATACCTCTTGCACGTGCGGATTTCTAAAATCTTCGTTCGCATGTCTTATGCATCGTGCTCATCAGCGACGTCTATCTAGCGATGCATCTTACAGATCACGCTCATCGTTTGGTGCACACGATTGCACGTTCGACTCACCTTTATCTTTTCATCTCGGGAGATGTATGATTCTTCATTTTTCCAAAAGGACATTCATTCATTTCTTTCTTCCCCGACGACCACTACGACAACAACGGCGTGAAAAATCTAGACCCCCAAAAAAGACGAGGTCCAGTGGTGGGCATTTGGGAAAGTCGGGCCGATCGCTTGCCTTCATTCAAGCGAGGGTCCAGATGGAATCGATGGACAAGGGGAAGCAAAACGAAATGAGGATTTAGCACAAAAAAAAAAGATGCAACGTCTTGGATACCATGACCAATCACCATCGAGAAAGAAGAAGTTTCTTTTTTTCCTAAATCATTTCGGTTGAGCAGAGCCTTCAAGCATCCAAAATACACCTGGTTGTAAGTGACATAACCTTCCGAGTCTTCCCGACAGAAAATGACCACTCTTTGGTAAAAAAACAAACTGAGGCTGCCTTCGTATCATATCCATATCATACCACGCACCGCCATTATTCAGCAATAATGTAGTTGCAAAACTAATGTAGGAGAAGCGCAAAGGACTTAAGGACATCACATGGCGACAAGTGTATCGACGATATACGTCATGTACTGTCCCTACCTTACACGCCGTTGGCATACGCCCGCAGACGGCAGACCAGAACGCCAGGCCATGCGTATATATACGGCACATGCCTGCTGCTGCTGTTCGTCTCCTTGCCTTGGGTTGGGCCTCCGTGTTGCCATGCTGTGGGTGGGGCCGTGGGAACGGACGGGGATGCAGATACTCACGGCGGCCGGAGGGGGGCCGCTGGACTGGACCACCACTCGCACTGTAGTAGTAGATCCGTAGCCGCGTATGGCACATCATGCCGCCGTCATCACACAGCACACGTCCCTGTCCCCCCAAGCAGTAGCACTTTCAACGGCCTGCGCCTGCCAATGGTGCATATATACAGGAGGACACGACAGCGACGCGCGCGGTGTGTAGATTTGCGGATGGATATGCCTGCCTGCCTGCCAATGGTGCCTTGAGGGCTGCTCTGGCTTCAATTCTCTTGTAGCGTCGTGGCGGGGGTCGCCTGGATCCCTGCAGTGTTGTCACGTACTACGAGAGCTAGCGACGCGCGCGGCAGATGGATGATGAGCAGCTAGCACTAGCAGTAGTACAGCGTCGATCGAGACAGTGTTGTCACGTCCCCAGTTAGTTTGTTACTACTGTACAATAAAAAAAAGATTATCTCCTCTAATTATTGCGTGTTGCTTTCTCCGGCTTTACTGCAAGGACGACGTCGAGTAGATTAATCCTACCACTAGTACGTACTACTGATGATGGATCGATCTCGAGTGCGCTCAATCCAGAAAGGACTATCTATCATCTCCGTTTCATCTGCATGCCTCTTTACATGACTACAGTAACAGCTGTACCACCACAGCATCCATCCTGTCATCATCCCGATCGATAGAGCCACGGTTTGGCCGCTGCGCATCACACGTTGCATTGCCCCGGCCGGTTTCATCATTGCCCGCACGTACGCATCACATCGCATCCATCTACTCGGTCATGCGCGCTGTAGCAAGCAAGCAAGCAAAGCCACCGAGCGCCGCCACCGGTCCAGGTCAAACGGTAGACGGAGAGGAGAGCGACCCGGGCACCAATCATCATCACCGGTGGCACACATGGCGCGACGCCGGTTAGGCCAGCTCCGACCGTGTTCCTTCTCGAGCGCACCACCACGCGCGCGATCACGCCGCCGCTGGTGCTGGCTGGCTGGACAGCTATGGTAGTAGTATAGAGTAGTAGCCAGGCCTTTTCAAAGGGCAAAGGCTCGATCGATCGCCTTTCTGTTCGTTGCTTGCGCCCTCACGTCTCTCCGACACGGCATCGATCAGCTGGATCGCGCGGCAAAGGAGAAGGACAGCGGCGGCGGCGAGCCGGCGACAGCCAATATAATCCGGCGACCGGCGGGCGGGCGAGTTCGGCCGGTCCAAGGCGAAATCTCTGACCCTTCGTGCGTTCGGCGTTCGGCAGCCTCTTGGCCTGCCACCTTTTCTTCTGCTTCCCCGGCATGGCCGGCAATCTCTTCTCTCGTACGTGCAAGCGCTAGCTGCGCCCCTCGTTCCGACAGATCATGCTTTGTCCGTGGTCAAAGCACTCCGCGTGGCGCACGCATGTCTGACGACACCGACTACACAGTCCAGCCGTACGTGCACGGCACAAGGAGGAGATATGTGCACGGCCTTTAGAGATGAATGGCTTGACCATGGTTATCATGTTCAGACAACAGTGGTCTGAAACTGCAAGGAACTGCAGCTTGAAAGTCCGATGTTTGTTCGCCGCCTCTTGGTAGGCAGCAAACTGCCTGCAATATTCAGTTCAGAAGGCTATGGCTCTACCGAACCCGTTCCCTTGCTAGCAGCTGCCTTGACTACCTACCTGTATGGCTGCATGTAATGATCTACTATTAAAGAAATGAGCTGAATGCATTGCATCAGATAGCAAACATTGAACCTTAACAGTAGCTCAATCTGCAGTTAGGGCAGCCAGGGCTGCAGGCATGCAGCCACAGCAGACCATTGACCTGAATCTTCAGGCACCGCAGGCATTTCCTAGCTAGCCATCTGTGATTTCCTCTGCCTCGAGTCCTGAAAAAAGAAACAAACTAGCTAGTATGTCTGATTTCTGAGTGGTTGTATTGCAAAGGTGATTTGACTTCTTCAGTTGACACCGTCACATATCAGGAAAACAGAAGATATAGTTCTGAAGTAAACAGTACTGTTGGCCCACAGTTAGCCTCTCGATCACTAGTTTCCAGACCACTAGTCTCTCAGACTACTAGTCTCTCAGACCACTGGCCCCAGACCACTAGTCTCCCAGACCACTAGTCCCAGACCACTAGTCCTAGACCACTGGCCCCAGACCAGTACGTTGGTCTCACAGGATCACCGGCTCACGACAGTGAACCACTCTAGCCGATCTTGCCGAGCACCGGCTCAGGCGAGTGGAGCACTTGACGGTCTCGCCGAGCACGCGCTAGTGATGCCGAGCACCCACTAGCCGTGCAGACCACGTACCGGCGTTGTCCGTACCCGCACACTACGGATCGAGCTAGAAGAAGAAGGGAGAACAGAGCAAGCACGCACAATACAGGACAACAGCGTTGGCCGAGGCCCTGTTTGTGTGATGGCAAATCAGAGCTCTCTTTACTGAGTTGCCTTGGTGCCCTATTTATACAACTCTATTTATCTAACTAAAGTACAGCACACATGCTGTAACAGTAACTAGATAACCATACAGGGCTGACTCTGCGCCGGCCACTGCATGTGCCTACAGTGCTGCTGGTGAGCCGTGCGGCGCCTGCACCTGCAGCGGCTACTGTATCACAGCAGGGGGCAAAGTCGGCGCCGCCTTCCCTTGCTGTGTTCACACACAGCAGGCCGCTAAGTCGGCGCCGCCTTCCTCTGCTGTGTTCACACAAGGTGGCAGTAGATTAGCTAACAATCTTCCCTTAATCCTACTGTTAACCCTTGTACCCCCTCCATGCCGATCATCTCCTTCAGCTCCGTGAGTCGAAGTCGTCCGAGCGGCTTGGTGAGGACGTCCACGAGCTGCCGAGCAGTTTCGACGAACTCGATGACGATTTGCCCTCCATCAACACAGTCCCTGAGGAAGTGGAACTTTACGTCGATGTGTTTACTCCGGTCGTGCAGAACCGGATTCTTCGCGAGGGCGATGGCGGGCTGGTTGTCCACCATCAGTGCTGGTGGGTGAGCTTCCACGCCGGTCAGCTCGCCCAGCAGCCGACGTAGCCACACAACTTGGCACGCCGCTGTGGCCGCCGCTACGTACTCTGCCTCGCACGTAGATAGCGCCACCATCTTCTGTTTCAGCGACAGCCATGAATTTGGGGCTGACCCGAGGAAGACGAGCACGCCAGAGGTGCTCCATCGTCCGTCGATGTCCCCTGCCATGTCTGCATCGCTGAATACCGTGAGTTGCAGCCTACTCCCGCCGGTCTTCTTGAAGATGGTTCCATGATTCACCGTCCCCTTGACGTAGCGTAGTAGCCGCTTCACCGCAGTCCAGTGATCCTCTCTAGGATCCTCCATGAAGCGACTGACGTAGCCCACGGCGAACGCAATGTCCGGCCTCGTGTGAACTAGGTAGCGCAGATTGCCGACGATGCTCCGGTAGAGTGTTGCATCCACCTTCGCCGCAGTGCTGGCCTTCGTCAGCTTCAGCCGCTCCTCCATCGGAGTCACGCATGGCTTGCACTCCACCATGCCGCTCCTCTCCAACAGCTTGGAGGCATACGTGCTTTGCCTGAGCGTGAGTTCCTCCTTCCCCTGTCTCACCTCGATGCCGAGGTAGTAGGAGAGAGCGCCGAGATCGCTCATTCGGAAACGAGCTGCCATCTCTCGCTTGACGCTGTTGATATCCTCCGTGCGCGCGTCGGTGACGATTAAGTCATCCACATACACGCCGACCACGAGCTCTTCCTTCCCCCGTCGTCGCGTGTAGAGCGCGTGCTCGGTTGCGCACCTCTAAAACCCAAGCTCGCCCAGCGTGGTGTCAAGCTTGGCGTTCCATGCTCGAGGGGCTTGCCGCAGCCCGTAGAGCGCCTTGCGCAGTTGGAGCACCCTGTGCTCCTCTCCCTTGACAGCGAACCCTGGAGGTTGCCTGACGAAGACCGTTTCCACCAGCTCGCCGTTGAGGAAGGCCGATTTAACGTCCAAGTGATGGACGCGCCAGTCCTTTGCTGCCGCCAAAGCAAGTAGCAAACGGACCGACTTCATGCGCGCTACTGGCGCAAAGACCTCCTCGAAGTCGATGCCCTCGCGCTAGACAAAGCCTCGGGCGACGAGGCGCGCCTTGTACTTGACAATGGCGCCGAGCTCGTCCCTTTTGACTTTGTACACCCACTTCAGGCTGATCGGACGGCATCCTGGGGGTGGATCGACGAGCTGCCAAGTCTCGTTTTCCTCGATCGCCTTCATCTCCTCCAGCATCGCCCGTCGCCAGTTTCCATCACGCTCGGCTAGCGCGAACGTGGGTGGTTCCTCTGCACTAACGAGTAGCAGCTCTGCGTCGTTGAGCAGCCTACCCGCCAGACCTGAGGGACCTGTGCTGCCGACGATGTCATCCAGCCTGCGGAACCTCAACTCCTCACCTTCGTGGTAGGCGTCCACGAACTCAGTGATGTCACTTGGAGGTGAGGTGAACTCGATCGGGGGTGATGGAGTTCCTTCTTCCGTCGGAGTGCCCTGCATAGCACCCGAAGTGCTCGGCACTGCTTCTAGACTGCTCGTCATAACTCCTGCAGTGTTCGGCCACACTGTAGGAGTGCCTAGCCTCAGTCTTGGAGTGGTTGGGACCACAGTAAGACGTCTTGGCTCCGCCACGGGAGTGCTCGGCACCCGTCCTGAAGTGGTCGCCACCACTGCAGAGACTCCTGGCTCCACTCCTGGCGTGCTCGGCATCCCTCCAAAAGTGCTCGACACTCCTCCCGGAGTGCTCGGCATCCCTCCTGAAGTGCTCGGCACTGCCCCAGAAGTGCTCGATTCTACCGCCGGAGTGCTCGGCGCTCCTCCCGAAGTGCGTGGCACCTGTTCCACAGCGTCTCCACCGCCGTGGATGACCAAGTGCTCGACGACAAAGGTGTTGGGGAAGCCTCCTGCTTCCCCCGTGCTCGGACTGTTCTAGTCCCAAGCCACCTCCTCGTTGAACACAACGTCGCGCGAGACAGTCACCTTGTCTCCGCGTGGGTCATAGAGCCGGTACGCCTTGGTACCCTCCGCGTAGCCCAGGAACACCATGGGTGTGCTCCTGTCCTCCAGCTTGGTGAGGTTCGGCTTCGTCTTCCTGACGTGGCCGAGGCAACCGAATGTCCGGAGGAATGACACGTTCGGCTTGCTCCCGTACCAGGCTTCGAACGGCGTCTTGCCCGTTAGGGCCTTGGTTGGAGCACGGTTGAGAATGAACACCGCCGTGGTCACCGCCTCTCCCCAGAACTTTGCTGGCATCCCTTTGGCCTTCATCATGGATCGGGCCATGCTGACCACTGTCTGGTTCCGTCGCTCCACCACGCCATTCTGTTGTGGCGAGTACGGCGCGGTGTGATGTTGCCCCACACCTTGATCCGCGCAGTACGTAGCAAACTCCATCGAAGTGAATTTGCCACCCCGATCAGTCCTCAGTACACGGAGCTTCTTGCCGCTCTCGGCCTTCGCGCGCGTCTTGAACTTCTTGATCGCCACCGCCGCTTCGTCCTTGCTCGTCAGGAGTTGCAACCACATGTAGCGACTGCAATCGTCCACGAGCAGGAGGAAGTACCGCCGACCACCGCATGTAGCAGACGTGATCGGCCCGTAGAGGTCGCCGTGAACTAGCTCGAGAGCTTCCTTCGCGCGATACTTGGCCGCCTTTGGGAAAGGTAGCCTCCTCTGCTTCTCGGCCAGGCAGCTGTCACACAGCTCGCCTCCGTGTTTGATGTGGGGTAGCCCTCGGACCATCTTTCCTAGCCGACCAAGTGCGTCGAAGCTGAGATGTCCTAACCGGGCATGCCACATCCACGGTTCCTCAGAGTGCCTTGCCGCCTGGCAAACCGGCTGCTCTACCTTCAGGTCGAGCAGGTACAACCGGTTCAGGGACCTCTTCACCTTGGCGAGAAGTCGCTGCTCCCGGTCTCTGATCCTCAGAACGTCGTCCTTGATCAGAACCTCGCTACCGCGCTCATCCAGCTGACCAATGCTAATGATGCTGGAACGCAGCTGCGGGATGTAGTATACATCCGTTAGCGCGCGGTGCTCCCCGTTCTGGCATCTGAAGATGATGGTGCCGCGTCCTTGGATAGCCACCCTTGAGCCGTCACCAAACTTTACCGCACGGTAACATCGCCCGTCGAGCTCGAGAAGGAGTCCTTGAGCCCGTCATGTGGTTACGGCACCGAGTCCGAGATACCACCGCCGCTGCCTCTGGTCGACGCCCACATGCCCCGAGATGGACTTGGGCGCGTGGTTCGTCGAGGTTGACGGTCTTCAGGACCTTGCTAGATCCTTCCACCGTCGTCGCCTCTTCCCTCTCCATGGCCTCGACGTCGTGCAGTGCATAGAACGTCGCCATAAGGATAGTGGCCTCATCCTCATCATCGGCTTTCGCCAGGTGAGCCTGAGCCTTCTTTTCCTTCTTGCGATTTGGGCACTCCCGTGCCCAATGGCCCATCTTCCCACAACACCGACAGGCGTTGGAGTCGATGTGCTTCTTCTCCGAAGAAGCCCTGCCGCGATGTTTGCCGTTGCCACCACGACTGGAGGAGGCTGCCTTCCCGGAGTTTCGCCGAGCAGCCCACTCCTCTTCCGTCAGCAGGAGTTTCCCGCCATCCTTCGTTCTTTGTCGCTTTGCTCCAGCGCCGTCCACCGCCGCAGCAGACGGCCTGCCACATCCTCGATGGTGAGGGTGGACAAGTCTAGCATCGTCTCTATGGAGAAACGATCTGGATGTACTTTTTACGCACGAGTGGAGGAATTTGGAGACCGCCTCCTCTTCGTCGATGGTGACGCCGTGGCTCTTGAGTTCTTGATGGCGTCTGCGCAGCGGAGGAAAAGTCCTCCACCATTTCACCATCCTTGAACTTGAGGTTTGCGTACTCGCTTTAGAAGTCGAGAGGCGTCGCCTTCTTTCTTGTGGTCGAACCGACGCAAGATCGCCGCAATGGCCTCCCACGCCTCCTCCATTGAGCCTTTCGTCCCCAGCAGTTCCTCAGACTCACGGTACAGCAGCGAGGATAGCCTCCAACGCTGACATATCATCTTCTTCCACGTCGGTGCCTTTGTCAACAGCATTCCAGAGCCGTCGGGCTCTGAGCTTGACCTTCATGGTCACCGACCACTCTCCATAGTTAGTGCGAGTCAGCGTCGGCCAAGTGGTGCCGCTGACCTCCCGCACCGTGCGAACAACTACCTCCGGTAGTGGCTGGGCAGCCACGACAGTGCCACTGCCGTCGCCCAACTCCGAACCGCCTGTCATCGCCATTGGTTAGAATGACGACGACGCTTGTACAGCTCCGATACCACTTGTTGGCCCACAGTTAGCCTTCCGATCACTAGTCTCCAGACCACTAGTCTCCCAGACCACTAATCTTTCAGACTACTGGTCTTCCAGACCACTGGCCCTAGACCACTAGTCCCAGACCACTAGTCTCCCAGACCACTGGCCCCAGACCACTACGTTGGTCTCACAGGATCACCGGCTCACGACAGTGAACCACTCCAACCGATCTTGCCGAGCACCGGCTCAGGCGAGTGGAGCACTTGACGATCTCATCGAGCACGCGCTACTGATGCCGAGCACCCACTAGCCGTGCAGACCACGTACCGGCGTTGTCCGTACCCACACACTACGGATCGAGCTAGAAGAAGAAGGGAGAACAAAGCAAGCACGCACAATACAGGACAACAGCGTTGGCCGAGGCCCTGTCTGTATGATGGCAAATCTGAGCTCTCTTTACTGAGTTGCCTTGGTGCCCTATTTATACAACTCTATCTATCTAACTAAAGTACAGCACACATGCTGTAACAGTAACTAGATAACCATACATGGCTGACTCTGCGCCGGCCACTGCATGTGCCTACAGTGCTGCAGGTGAGCCGTGCGGCGCCTGCACCTGCAGCGGCTACTGTATCACAGCAGGGGGCAAAGTCGGCGCCGCCTTCCCATGCTATGTTCACACACAGCAGACAGCTAAGTCGACGCAGCCTTTCTCTACTGTGTTCACACAAGGTTGCAGTAGTAGTCAAACACAAATAAACAAATCCAAGTTGTTCGTCACTGATTACGGAGCCCGAATTGAACAAGTACGCGCCACGATCAGCTCGCACTGGCCTGCACTTGCCCTTCTTCCTGTCACCGATTATGTCAGCCCAACATTAGGAAAACGCAGCTGAACCACTGGACAATGATAGCTAGCTGAACACAAATGTAAGACTGAATCGTCGGTGCAGGTGTGTGCCTGTGACAGGCACAAAAGCTATATGCTATAGCTTGTGTTGTGTAGGGCTCGCTGGAAGAAAAAAGATCTCCCAACCACTTCAGATCCGCGGTGCTCATCATGGAATGCAGAGTGCAGACACCGTGGCAGTGCTGAGTTTACAATATGCATTTTCCTGCGCACGAGGCAGCAGCGTGATCGGAACAAAGTGTAGTGCAGAGCATCAGAAAGCAGAGCTTACATCAGTTAAAGCATTATTGTATCGGCAATGCATGTAAGCAAAATAATTAAGCTGCTATTCTCGGTCAAGTAACTCCAAACAAAGATGTTCAAATAACCTTTTATCAAATCATGCTTTCTCACAGTATGGGACGCACACTTTGCTGCATTTTCTGCCGCATCAGTTGCCGCCTTCTTGGCGCCTTGCCTCCAGCATGTTTGGCCGATCAACCTAATATATTACTTAGTTCCTCAATAAGAATTAAGAAAAGCCCTACCTTTCTGCAAGTTGAGATTGACCAAGTATTGAGACGCATTCTCTCATCATCAAAATATGACTGAAAATGAACCAGCACCTAATAAAATGATTTCAGTGCGCGCTACCCACAAATATCATGACACAAAAAGTGCTGCCTCTTTCCCTGTCACTCATTAATCTCTTGCTTCTAGCACGTCCAGCCAGTCACCTGATGAAGTTGATCACTTCTCATCAACGTCATCAGGATTAATAAATGCTGTCGCCGTTTATCATCATCAGACAACACCCGAATCAACAGAAATTCACAACAAATGGAGCTTCATCAAAAGTATCGAGCACAAAGTAGGAGATATCTGTTCTTGTGCACTTCAGATTCATGTGCCAGCTAATCGAAAAATATATACTATTAACAGTCAGGGACCGCCTAGAGCCATAGGCCGAAACAATGAGGTTATTCAGCAAATCAGCAATGCTAGAGTATATGGTCTTTTTTTTTTTTGTTGACTGCCGGACTGGACTGCCCTGGTATTTCTTTAGATATCTCAATGCCAAACTTGTTAAAATATAAATTAGATCATCCACCTTTCTCTATCAACTTAACATTTTGGTTGAACTAGTTGGTGCATATGCAACTCAATGTAATATCAGAACAAGAGGTTTCGAGTTAATCTTGGCAGATGCAATTAAATTAAATAATTGCAACGGACTCCTATTTCTATAGGGCTTGTTCGCTTAAACTTATCAGCTAGAATCTATAATTTTTTTTTCTCACAACAAAACAGCTTCAGCCGGCTTATCAGCCGACTTTAATACCAGCCGAACAGGCCCTATTGAGAGAGCCTGCACGTGCGGAAAGTGTTTATAAAGTGAATTACCCACTCCTATATTTTCCTACCAGTTTAAACTTTTAGGCTGAACCGCTGGATGCATTTTTTTTTTTGAAAGACCCGGAACAAAGCCGGCATATATTAATAAAGAGAGAAAAGAATTAAATGCACAAGCAACGCAAACGACTTCCCAGTTTAACAGACTGTCAATCTGGACGAAAAGAACTTAATGGACTACTTACAATCTACGGATACAACAAGAGGCCATAACAACTTGGCCTCCACAATCAACCCATATGCATCTTCTAACTCCCTAAAACGACTCCCAAACATTTTCTCCCAACAACCAGAACACTGCTTATAGAAAGCTCCATCCGATTCTCCAAGGCAATACCTTAGCCACTGTCTTGTACTCCCCAACGCTAATAAACTGGATGTGGCAACTCACTGACCCACAAACAACACATGTTCAGCCCATTGAAACAACATGACCGACTGTTGCTCGAAAAATCTGCATGAGCACAATCATCAGACCTCCATCTCGGTCATCCCTGACTCTGCTGCTATTGCAGCTAGGGCCTTGCAGAGCTCCTTGTTGCCCAACTTCGCCGCAACCCTTATTGCCTTGACTGCCTCCTCCGGAGGTCCTGTCCGCATTCAACTCAATAAAGACTAGACTTTTTGATAACTAGTCAAACTTTCACTATGACTGCGATCGATTTCACTCTCTTAACCAAGTTACTGCCTACAAGGGCAACTCTAGTGTTACAGCGAACCATCCAGTCCACGCCCACGCCAGCCGAACAGAAATTTGGTTTGATTGCTCTAGTGCTTGATTCGGTTAGTGGGACCCAGTCCAGTGTAGTCTTACCCGCTTTTCCCATTCTTCTTCTCACAATGACACCAACCAGGCACACTTCAGATAAGTTTTTTTTTATTCTCAAGAGTCGAACCGAGTTTGAAGGTCGATTCCTATTCGGACACCAAGCGTTCGACCGCTATAGTGTGTATGGTTCGATTTTATCCCCGCATGGTTCGATTGTTGAGCGCAATGGAGCTGCTCTAAGGGCAGCCGCAACAGATGACTCACAAGCTAGTTCTAAATATTTTTTTTATATTTTAATAGAATAGAGAGAAAAACTAGTTCATAATCAAGAGCTAAGCTCATATATATATATATATATATATATATATATATATATATATATATATATATATATATATATATATATATATTATAAAAGTATATGAGAGTGTCACGTGGGTCTAATCATACTATAAGTTATTGCTAAAAGCTAACATTATTAAGGAGGCGGACTTAGAGCTAATAACTAACTTTTATTGTTAGAGGTGTCCTAATTCATTGACTCATTCTTCGATAGGCACGCAGTCAGCCGCAGTATTGGCTGGTGGGCTGTAGCCTGCCCCGTTACAGAGTAAGGCCTTGTTTAGATTATAATTTTTTTTTAACCTGGACATTGTAGCACGTTTTGTTTGTATTTGACAAACTTTGTCCAATCATAGACTAACTAGGCTCAAAAGATCCGTCTCATGATTTACAACTAAACTGTGTAATTAGTTTTTTTTTACCTACATTTAATGCTCCATGCATGCGTCCAAATATTGATGTGATGGAGAGAGAGTAAAAAAACTTGGAATTTAGAGGTGATCTAAACAAGGCCCAAGACTACCAAAACCACGCTAAAATCCTGCGTGGTTCATTTTATATATTGTTTGTAAACAGTACAAATGCTATTGTATTGGCATGTGGGCGGTTTATATAGCTATGTCCAACTTTTGCATTTAATGCTATATACGGGCAATCCATATAGACACATTAATAGCATATAGACAGGCTAACTAGGCCTTATTTAAATTCAAGATGTAAAGTTTTAAGGTATCATATCGGATGTTATATGAGGGTGTCGCATATGGTGTTCGGATACTGATAAAAAAAATAAATTACAGAATTCGTCAGAAATCCGCGAGATGAATTTATTAAGCCTAATTAATCAATCATTAGCAAATGTGTTATCGTAGCACCACATTGTCAAATCTGTTAGGTTGATCTCCACCAATTGGCCCTGGGCCCTTGATCCACGTTTTGATCGGGGGCGCTCAGCCTTTCTACTAGCTGATGGGCCCCTGTCGCGCAGCGCAATAAATAGGAGGTGCGACTAGAGACTCGAGGCGAGGTATATCAGCAAGTCCCCTCATCTAAGCTAAGTATTACCCATTGATCTACGCCTAATACTTTCAGTTCTATCAATGGTACCAGAGCCAAGGTTGCTAGTGGGTAGATCCAGTTTGAAGAAGAAAACATAAAAGAAATCAAGAAAGAAGTGATACAAATCGGATAAGAAACATCAACCCTAACCCTAACCCTAACCCTAACCCTAACAGAGAGGTCGGCGAGGGGAGGGACCTACCCGGGATCTTCCTCACCGCCGACGTTACCGCCGTTGTGCGGGAAGACTGCGCACGCTGGAAGAGATCCGCCGGCTCACTGGCACTCTGCGACATCGCGTACAAGAGTGCAAGGCGCAAAGAGCACCACCACGCGTGCACCGGCGAAGGGCGCCACGGCGGCGCCGCCACCTCCTGCGTCGACCCCGGGTACGGCGGCTGTGGTGTGCGGAGAAGAGAGGGAAAGCCAGGGTTTAGGGTGAGCAAGGGCACCATCGCCCAGACCGCTTGACGGCGGCGCACTCAGCCTAGGGCGAGCGTGCGCGCCGTCGAGGGGACCGGCGGCGGCGCCGCTACCGCTGTTCTTCTTCTTTTGCTCGTCTGCATGTGCGGCGAAGAGAGAGAAGGTAGAGGAAGAAATGGTTAGGGTTTCGGGGAGCAGAGCCGCGTGGGGTCAAGGGCAACGGCGCAAGGCCGCTCGACGACGACGCGCTCAGCCTCGAGCGAGCGCGCTCACCGGCGAGGGGCCCCACGGCAGCGACACCATCTCCGACAGCCGTGGTTCTAGAGAGAGAAGGAAGAGAGAGTTGGCCGTTGCGGTGAAGAGAGAGAAGAGGGCGAAAGAAATGATGCTAGGCTTCAGGGCCGAGCCACCGCGGTGAGTTTTTATTCCGCCCGAAATCGCCGTCTGACGCTCGGACCGAAATCAGCCCAGGCGGGTTTGGAGTTTCCCGGCCCAGGCCCAGATTACGGCCTGGGTGAGGGGGAGCGGACGCGCAATATAGATGGGTCGCGACTGTTTCATCAGGCCGGGCCGAATGAATAGTAAACGAAAGTTTTTGTTTTATATTTTTCAGAAGCAAATCACTGTCAAAATTTGAACCAACGTGATAATTTTTTCCAGAGAGTAGATGAGTACAGTAAAATGTGTATGATATACAGGAAGATAAATGAGGCCTAGAGGGGGGTGAATAGGCCTGTAAAAATTCAACTCAAAACTCTGTTAGAATAGAGAGGCGACTCACCGGCCTTTCGGTATGCATCGCCGCTTTCTGAAAATAAATCTAAACAAATTTGAGATTTACAGAGATGAATGAACGACCCCACTAGCTGCTTAATCCTGCAATAGAAAGACAAGATCCAGTTCGAAGACTGAATACCACAGAAACTCCACACAAGAGTGGATCGAGCAACCAAACCCTAACAACAGCTAGCAATGAGCTAAACCAGCAAGTAAACAAGATAAAGCACGCTAGACACAAGATTTATCCCGTGGTTCAGCTCACCACAAAGGTTTGTCTAAGTCCACGTTGTTGAGGAAGCCACAGAAGGCTTGGGCTTGCCACAAAGGCTTGCCTTACCCTCGTTCTCAAGTCAAGAGGATGAACTCATGAAGTGAGAGGTGATTTCTTAGTTTCAAGAATAAGGTTACAAACCTCCCAAGGCTGCCACACAAGTTGGCAAGCTCAAGGGCGACGCCTAGCCGGCTAGGAGCAAGCTCCAAAAGTAACAAACCCTAGAACCGCCGGCCAAACGTGAACCAAATGCTCTTAGATTTTGGGAATCAGTGGATCTGCTCTCCAATCGAGTTTTACTGCCTTTTCTCTCAAGTTTTGATGATTGGAATCAAGGATGTGCTTGAGGGATGGTGGAGCAACAATGGAGAAGAGAAGTGAGCTTTGGTTCTGTCTTGTTTCGAGCAGAATGACTCAGTGAAGAAGATGACCGTTGTGGGCCGGGCCTGAAGGGTATAAATACCCCTTGGGTCCAACGGTCAGTTAAGGGCGGCACTGCCGCTCTTAACAGGGCAGCACTGCCGCCCTAGCCAAAACAGGTAAGTTGATATAAAATTTGGCTAGCTGTTTTGACTAGGTGAGAGGATGTAAATCTAAGAATTTGAGCATCTGGTTTAACAGTTGACCAACTGTCCTAAAATCCCTCTTAATAGTACGGCTTTTCCTAAACTCAATTTTAAAACATAAAAAAATTTAAACCTCCTTTGAGCTAGGTCTAGCCACCTTTTATAATTAGGACACCTGCAACCTGTACATCATCCTCATTTTTTGATTCCCTACTTGTCATCTCGATAAATCTCATTAGTCCTCTAATTTGGTGGTCATCAATGCCAAAACCCACAATAGGGCTTGATTGCACTTACAATCTCTCCCTTTTTGGTGATTAATGACAACCCAATTAGAGCTTACAAAAGATATGAAATCTAAACTGAGATTTTCGAACTATGGGTGTAGGAACCTCCCCCTAAATATGTGAATAGAGATTCGAATTCTCGATTCGGCATGAAAGGCCACAATTCTTATTTTAGGTGTGATGGGAACCTCCCCCTACATCCATGCCTGCTGTGGGGTGCTGAACAAAGTGTCACAGGAATAAAAGTGATGCATATGATAGGTTATATCAGTTCAAGCACACAAGACCCTGGCTGATACAGCACAGGGCGGCACTGCCGGCCCTAGAGGGTGGCACTGCCGTCCTGACTATATCAGTTAGGTAGCAATCAGATTCCTACAGCAGATCATATGAATATAAAACAATTTAAACTCAAAATATGACAAGCTAAAACAGTAACCATGAATACATGTCGAAAAAACAGTTTTGAGCGACTCTCAAACTCACAACCTAACAACTACTCTCATTGGATCTGGACATAAGACGCAGCTGCAGATAACTCATGGCGTCGAAAATCTATTGACCCCTCTAATTTTCTCCCCCTTTGGCATCAAGTACCAAAAAGAAGAAGAAAAAGAAGAAAAGTCACTCATCACTGTCGGAGTCGACGCGGGCACGTCCGGCGACGTGGGTGTGTGAAGTGAAGCGTGTTGAACGTCGCGAAAAAGAAGCCCCAGCGGAAGTAGAAGGCCCTGGCTGATCCGTCGAAGGACGTGGTCTCCTGAAATATGTGCGAAACAAGGCTGCCTGAACCTGTGGATCGGCCTCTGTAGGGTGAATCTCTGCACCAAGGTCCTGCTGCCTTGGGGGCTCCTCAAAATGCTGCCCCTGTGGATACCCGTAGTACTGACTAAATGACTCATATGAGTGCCCATACTGCTGATCATCTGGCTATTCATCATGGTGCTCATGTGGCTGATCCTGCTCTTCGTCAGAGGAAGACAGGCGAGGCAAGTTAGAAAACTGAGGTGGCGACTGCACTGGTGGAAGGGGTGGCAGCCCTACCATCTCCCTAGCATGCCTTACTGCTTCCCTGTTTTCCATTCTATCCTCATAAACAATCTGTGAAGCATATGCACAATGAGCAAAGATTGCCTTCATCCATGCACTCATCTTCCCCCACTTTGACTTCTTCTTTTGTTGTCTAGCCCTGGACGGCTCAGGAATATCTCTATGTGCAGCTCTAGAAGAGTGAAAGCCTGCTGCCCTACTATCTCCAAGTCCTCCAGAACCAGTGTGCTGAGTAGCTGAGCCAAGTCCCCCTAAGCCACCATGGGTCTTTTTGATCTTGTAAACAGTGTGCTCACAATCCTTAGGGAACCACATGCCAGTCACTCTCTCAATCATAAACATGAGGTAAGGAGCATAGGGCAAAGATCTCCTCCCATCATCCATGGCATATGCTAGCTCAACCCAAATAAATCTTGGAACATTAAACTTTTTACTGCTGGGAAACCTAGACAACACATTAGTGATATAGCCATTCAAATCTGTTGTATTGTCTTTGGGATTAAGAGTGATCCTGAAAAGATTGTTCATGATGTAATAGAAGCTCTTGAGCTTAGTCCTTGACCAATCAGGAACTGCAAGATTTTGATCCTCCCACATGAAGCTTACTTCCATTGGCTCAAGACGACGCTCATTATGAATCCTCTCATATCCCCTGTGGATGTGTCCAAAACCAAGAATACGATAGAAGGTGACAAAATCAATGCGATAGTGTCGCCCATCAGTCAACCAATGAAGCTCATCCACTTCCCTGTTCCAATAGTAAGTGGCATGGAACTATGCTAGAATCTCCCTGTTCCAATCATGCCTGAAACTCATGATATCTGTCATCTCAAAGCGGTCACAGGTCTTGATGGCTGCAGCAAACTCATGACCATCCCTGCTCTCCAAGTCACCAAAATCAACGTACTGCATCTTGTTGATCTTGCCCTTTGGCTTAGACAGGATGTGAAACATCCTCAATTTTCCACAAGGGGAAAATCCACAGAATGAATTATAATATGATGAAACCAATTGTTGATTCCATCATATTATCATATATCAGTCGATATCACAGTCATACATCGTAAGATTACAAGAATACAAGATATTACATCACTGGGGAATACACCTATTATAGAGTTAATCTAGCGGAAGACTATCGAGTGAAGGCTTATTCTTCACGGGTCATCATCAGAGTTGACGTAGTGCAGCGTAGATTCCATCTCCAAACCAAACTTGAGCGTAGGCACGAGACCTCCTAATCCTTCTATAGTCAAGATCTCTACGAAGCGGGGAAATCAGACACCGCCAGATGTGTGCAGGCCATGGTCAAACACCGATGAGCTTTAGTGGAAAAGATAAAACAAGAGGATCTGGCGATCCTAACATTTGGTGTGGTTTGCATCCTTAGCGCATGAGAAGTAAATAATGAAGTAATGTAATAATATTGTCCATTTTAACACATTCCCACACACACATCCACATCCATCCATATCCATCCACCAACCATCCATCCCAAACCATCTCCACACCACCACACCTTATCTCCTCTCTCACACACTCAGTCGACAGCCAACACCCTCTCGGCCTTGTCTCAACGGCAGCATGACCCCAAGGCTCACGATAGGAAAATACCCCAAACCACGGAGGGAGAATAGAAGGACTCATACGCTATCTAGTTTAAGCGAAACTGGGGAAAGGTCCATAGCCGACAAGTCGGCATATGTATCGATCGATCAACCATACACTCTACAGAGGTTTCACATACCCACAAGATTAGCCATCCCCGGAGCCATGTATCTCCTAGGCAGAATTCCGGTCGCTTGCTAGCTTAGAACGATGCCACCCTACCTCTCAGCCCTGGAACATCCCAAGTCTTGTCTGGGATGGCTGATACTGTGAGTCATAGACAGAGCCGGGGCCCACCGGATGTCAAGAGCTGGTCCACAAGGCCTCCTGAAGTCTCGGAAGGGTGTGGGGGGAACCACGCGCACCCGTACCTCCTTGCACACGTTCGCCTAGCAGTAGTGGCATCGCTCTACCAAGTAGTCCGACCGTCCCGCACCATATAGGGTGAGTGGGATGTAAAGGATCCCCGGTGAATCTAAGTACTAGTAAGTCCTTAGGGATGACCAAGCCAGAATGTCTTCATCAGGGTTTCCATTTTACGTGCCACCACAACACCTCTACCCCGGGCTCCACCTCTCCGAGGTTCACACCCAAGGCCACCTCCAATTACCATTTACCCGCCACAGGTATTCCATATCCAAGTGCCCAGGTAGCACCACATGGCAAGACTCGCCCCAGGCTCGTCGTTATTCTAGCTCGGTCGACACAACCCTCACTCTCCATGCACCCAAGACACACACAGCACGCTCATACACCACCAAGTCCGGCTCCCATAGCCAAACCATTTCCAGGGGGTTCACCACCAGCATCACATCCCCGATATAATGCGAAGTGGAGTTAATAATAAGTATAGTGGTGTAATATGCAAGCAAGCAGGCAAGTAAGCATATGTAAGCGAGCGAATGCGCAAAGCAGGGTGACGTGGTAGAGTGGGTTGCATCAGGGTAATAATGGCTCAGGTGGTAGCATGCATCAAAGTACTAGCAAAGGAATAATTATAAAAGCGCTAGCAGTTCTAGATATTATGCAATGTCTAATAGGATTCTCTAAAAGTGGGTGCTGCCATGACACCTGCGATGTAGAGGTAGTAGTGGTACAATTCTCCATTCGTTGGTGTTCCATTAGCGGGGTCACCTCCTCCTGCGTTGACTCCATTCCGCAGTCCTTGTCATCGTCCACGTTCTCTTGGTCCGATCGTCAGCTACTCCATGAAGCGACACGCAAGGCAAGAGAGCACTCAACACTCGAAAAGACAAGACGCAGAAAAATCCAATAACACCAGCGAGGCAATAAGAGATACACGGCTTAGCCCTCTCGGCGGTTGTCCGATTTCCTCGGGCCAAAGTATCGCAAGTGGTGGTTTGCTAAGCACAAGCTTAAGTCATGGCCAAGCCAGTATGGCTTTAGGATAGATGGTTTAAGCCAAAGCTTATCCATAGCAAACACCACGGCTCACGATCTTTCGATCCGGTGTCATTGGGTTGATGGGGATTGGAAATCGGGCCTCAAGAAAGAAGAATGACGGGGTTCGGCTCTTATAGCCTTATCCTGCAAGTCACCATTGGACACGAGTAGCAGACAAGAATGATTACCACTATTGTAACTTGGCTCCAATGTACTTCGGCTCGCCCGCTATGGTAGAAAGCGGTAGCGCAAAGAGATTGGACATCAACGTTTCCCCTCGATCCACACGACACAATAACGTCGGGAGCCGAGAAGAGAGTCGCTCAACATGGCAAAAGATGCGGGGGTTAGCTAGGCACATCCATGTCATGTTCTCAGACACATCTTTGAGAAACATGGTTTTAGACGGTCGATCGGGTCGACACGCACGGGTCCGAGGTACGACTTAGATCATAGCTTTGCTAACCCAAAGGGAATAGTCCGGTCTTTGATCCAATCGTCATGGGCAAGACGGAGTCGAACAGAGCGGGCTAATGGTGCAACAACAAAAAAGAACAGAGGTCTACTCCTTCCGGCACACACGCCACGACAGAAGACAGGGCATCGGAAGGAGCGACTGACTAAAGAATACAAGTGCGCAAACCACCCATAGGGTACCTGACCTGGGTGCACTGGCACTAAGTCATCTCTCAGATTCGCAGTGGTGCAGTTGTCACCGTGAGAATCAAAGAAACGCGATGGTCGAACGGGGTACAAGCATACAAGGGCTTGTGCACGAAGAAGCAAACAAAAGCGAAGGAGAGGCGTAGCTCCATGGTCATGGCGAGGCGAACTCGCGGCCACAAGCTATGCCTACGAGTTGGCATTCATCATTCCACGATTGTTTACCCCCAGGTTTTTTCCCACAGAACTTGGTCATGGAAGGCTCAAGGCGTGCGGGTGATATCCGCATCGATGTTAGTATCAACATCGAATCCATCACGACCATGTTCTAGGGCCGAAGGCAGGAGCTAACACTCACAGTGCAATGAAGTCAACTAAAAAGTGAGGGGTCGAGTTACACTCGGCGTCACGGTCATGGTGAGACGGATCCCGTGATCGTAACGTCCGGATGAGGTACGATCCCTCAGCCGGCTCGAAGGCTCGGCACACAGGCAACAACACCAACAACCAGTGATAAGAACCAAACACGACCGAAAGACGTATCAACTCGACATGACTGCGGAGTAGCACATTCCATAGCTGGGTGATGGGTAGATCCTGTAAGACAGTCATGGACAGATAGGTCGTAAGAATAGGGCCCAACAAGGTAGATATGCGTATACGGAAAGATGCGAGATGGGGCTTTCCATGATCTCGATAAGACATACGACTAGGGTTCATGGTCCAGAGGTTACGGCTCATAGTAGATGGGGTCATGGTGGTCTCGGCCAGCGAGGCCCTGTGGTCTCGGCCAGCGAGGCCATGTGGTCTTGGCAACGGTGGTCTCGACAACGGTGGTCTCGGCAATGGTGGTCTCGGCAACGGTGGTCTCGGCAACGGTGGTCTCGACAACAGTGGTCTCAATATCTCCTCAATGGCACGCACTTGCAAGGCATGGCTATCGGAACATCGGAAAGACTCCACTTGTCATCGGTACGATGCTAGGGATCACGTAGTTTCTCAACGGCTCGCCCTCGTTTAACGAGGCAGCCGAAATGTTGGGGACGGACTCAATACAACGACGGCACGGTGCTAGGTCATGCGGTGTATGCTAGGGCTTTGTTCGTGAGTCGTGTAATGTGACTACTTCAAAAGGTCTTTAGTGTGGGTCCCGGTAGATTTCGACGGCATGCTCTTGTAACTCGAGGTAGCCGGAACAGTGGTGAAACACGGGCACAGGGTTCCATGGAACCGTCAGGGCAACCAAATAGGGAATCCTGCAGTCCATGATGCGGCGATCAATACTACGTGGTCCAATTACGGCTTCGGGGTTCACGATGAGGTCATGGTAACTCTTCGCCGCGGCATGGCTTGGCCACGACGGGTTTTACAGGCGACAAGTCCTTTCCGGCGTCTCCTACGCCGTGGATCCGTTTGGCTAAGTCCGGTCCCGTGCTAGTGAGTGCGGGCGTCTCCTACGAGTGCAGGTGATTGCGGTCATGGGCGACCGGCGGTGGTGCTCTGAGGCTCGCATGGCATCGTTGGTGCGCGTGTGGTCACGTGGCAAGGCTGGTCCTTTCAGGTCGGTGCACGTGTGAGTCCGTGCGTTGGCTATGGTCACGATCGCGATGGCATGGTTGGGAGGTCACGGTGGTGTAGGGGACTGCGGGGTGTGTGTCTGTATCGTCCGTGTGTGGGGGTTAGGCAAGTCCAAGGCACACCTGTACGCCTCCCAAGCGAAAAAGTGAGGGTTACGCTAGCATCAGCTAAACAGGGGTAGTCTAGGTGTTGTGTACGGTCTCCAGGAGTTCGGTTACGGCCGTGGCTTGGACGTGGCGTTCTCGGTGTATTCGAGCTCATGGTGGTCACAAAAGGGCAGGCTAGGCCTCACACGAGCGTGTAGCGGTGGCAACAGTGCGCTATGGTTGGGCATCCAAGGTCATGGCACGGTGTTTTTCTATGCAACGTAAACAGGCTCATGCTAGTATCATCCAAGGTGTGAGTGCAACGGAATGACACGACGAGTGCGTGTGTGCGATGTATCCAAGAGCGTTGGCATCGTGCGGGTGATGAGGTCCCTACAGAAAAACACGACTCGAAGGCCGGACACATGGAGGGGTCATCGGTCTTGGGCCGGCAACATGTAGGGCTTTAGGAAGGTCCGGCTTTGGTTTGCAACAGCGGCTCGAAGGCTGGACAGCACAGCTACGTCATTGTAGCTGCTTGGCGAGGTTTGGTTCGAGGCTTGACATAGTCGATGTGGGGGTTGGTCATGGCCGTGGCTGGCTGCAGGTGGCCAGGGTTGGCTGCGGCTGGTCAGGCTGGAGCAGCGGGTGGCCGGAGGGGCGACAGAGTCGGTGAAGGGTGCTACAAGGCCTGCTGCTTCCCTGCGAAGTGAAGGAACATGGCACGAAGGCCAGTCTTAGGCACAAACTTCACTGTGGTGCAAGGAAAAGCGAAAGCTTGGCTTTGGGGGGCTCACCGTCATCAGAGGATGGAGGCTCAACGGCGACGTGCTGCTACAGAATCAGCGAGTTCCGATGAACTAGAAGGGGCACGACGCTGGCTCAGAGGTGCTGCGTGAGGACGGGGCTTGGAGTGGAGGCGCTGGTGCAGAGGTTTGGGATGACGTGACGTCACGACGTGCTCACATCGCGGGCGTGGAAGGAGCTTGGCTTGGGGCGATGGATCGTGTCCGCAGCCGGCTCGATGCCGCGGTGGCGAGGCACCGGTGGTAGCGCGGGCTCGAGGTGGAGAGCACCGAGGTGGCCTCGGTGGTGTACGACAACGTCGGCGTGAAGAGGCTCGTCGCGGCCGAGACAGGGTCAGGGCTTGGCATGGCCGCGGCCGAGGACGAAGCGCGGAGCAGAGGCTCGAGGTGGACGTCGATGGGGTGGTGCAGCTGCGCGGACGTTGCGGGGTCCTCGGGCTCGGCTGGCGGTGGTTGTCGTGGATGCGCTCGCAAGGACGCGGCCACGGACACCGTCGAGGACAACACGAACACCGGGGCGAGAAAATGGAGGACGGCGCCTCTAGCTCAACCTTAGGTCCGGGACGGCGCTCGTCGGGCGGCCGAGGTGCACGGCGTCGCGGGTGGCGCCGCGGCTTCGGCAGTGGCTCCGGCTTGGCGTGCTCTCCGGCGAGATGCGGAGCACGGAGTAGGGGCTTGCGGTGGCGGCTGAGAAATGGAGGAGAAGGGGAGAAGGGGATGGCGGCGGCTCGGGCTTCTTATGCTCGTGGGCTAGGGCTGCCAGGGGTCACGGACGGCGGCGATCCTCGGGGTCCGCGCTTCCTGCCCACGCGGCGCGCATCGAGCGGGGGTGCGGAGCTGGTGTGGCGCGGGCGCGTGCTTTGCCACCCGAGCGGCGGCGGCGGGGTCTGGGAGCGGGGTCGCAGCGCGCCCTAGGGTTGGAGGGGCGTGCGACTGCTGGCCAGGCTGGGCCGCGGCTTGCTGGGCCGGCCGGCTGGCTGCGCCGGTTGGGCTAAGGCGCTAGCGTGGTGGGCCGAAAGGAGGAGAGAGGCGGGCCGGGCGGCGGTGCTAGCTGGGCCAGGCTGGGCTGCTGCGTTGCTACTGTTGCTGCCCGTGTGGGCCAACAGCAGGGGGGCCAAGTTGGGCTGGTTCGGTTGGTTGGACAGATCAGGCCAATATGGCCTTCATCCTTCTTTCCTATTTCCTTTACTCTTTTCTATTTCATATATTGCTTGATTAATTCCATAATCAAGTGTTTGTATGCTAAACTTGATTAGCTTAGGTGTGGGCCCACTTGGGTAATATCCAAGGGTCTCTAGGGTCTACTACGGGTCTCGGAATCCAATGCCAAGGGTTGGCTTCGATGGGCATTGATTTACAAGGAATGTCGTTTTGACTTTATGAATTAGATCAAGGGATTCGAATGAGGTTAAAAAGCAAGAAGGTGAATTGAGAGAGATGAAAAGGGGTTCTTAAGATATTCTAGAAGGGATCAAAAGGATTTGCTACGGACTTGTGCTCTCCAACACAAAACACTAAACCAACAAAAGAACTCTGGCAAACTCCTACAAGTAATTCTATATGCATGCAACAATTTATTTATAAATTGTTCTTAGTTTGATCTAGCATCTACATGCTTCACTCAATTGCAGGAAAATTTTTAAAAATTTCGTATTTTTGGCTTCTCCAAAAACCCAGGTTGTTATAGGATGGCTGTGGCATAAAAATTAGATTGAAAAGCATTCCAAAGTCTACAATCAATGCCGCTGGACTTGTCAGAAGAGTAAGGATCAATCTCTCTAGCTTCACCAGTCTTCTTCCAACTCATGGAATAATTAATAACTGTGTGATTGTCACTGTTTTGGGGAGGATTGAGGTTGAACACATCAGTGTTATCTCTCATATAGCTACTATCAAACTCTAAAATGTGCAGAGGAGAGTCAGACCACACACGAATGGTCATTCCCATCCTCTGAATTCTTTCTTCTTCAGCAAGATCTTCATCAAGATTTCTATCACTTGGAATATAGCTTGCCTGTCCCCTGCCTCTCTTGACCTCTTGCTTAGTTGACATCACCTTTCTTTTTCCTCGGTCCACCTATGTAATTAAATGAGACTTGATAAGAAACTATATAAGATAATGAGTTAGAAACAGCTGCAAGCAGGTTTTAACAAGAAAAAGAATTTTGAAAATGACACAGGAAGCTTTGCTGGATTTAGAATCAGCATGGTAGGGCGGCACTGCCGCCCCCTGAGGCCGGCACTGCCGCCCTCAGTTGCTTCACTAGTTCATTTTCAACTTTCTCGTTCTGGTTAAATCCTACTTCCAACAATGTTTATCTATCATCACAATTTCATAATCAGAGTCTAAACGAAAAAAATATCAAACCCTAGCCATGGATTTGAAAGACTGAGTATGAAAAACTTTAGAAACAATTTTTGATAAATGAATCCAATCCATTCTGAACTTCATCGGTTTTATGAGATTGAGTATAGCAGTTAGAATCTGCTAGGGGTGTCATTAATGGTCCCATGGGCGGCATTGCCGCTCTCCCCAAAATCATCCAATCGGTGAAATTCAAAATCAATTCGATTCAACTATCAAAAACCTTTCTAACCCCTTCATACCCCCCTAGAAACAGAAATCCATGACTAAAAGCTTCACATTGCATAGATCGAATGGGGTTAGGGTTTTACCTTGCTTCCAAAACGATGGAATGGAGGGGGAAGAGGAGAAAGTGCTCGGCCAGGAGCTTCCTATAGGGGGCCAGCGATGGGAAGACTCGGCTGGCTGTAGGGGCGGCACTGCCGGGGTGGCAGGCCGCAAGGAACGGCGGCGGCACATGCTTGAGAGAGAAAGAAAGAGGAGCACGGGCATCGGCGTCGGCTGGGAGAGAAGGGAAGAGTTGAGTCGGGGGCCAGAGAATGAAATAGATAGAAGAAAACGGGCCCCGCGACCCAGCCAAAATTGGCAGAAAACGGCCCAGTTTTTAGAGAGCGGCACTGCCGGCTATAATGAGCGGCACTGCCGCCCTGCCAATTTTGCAGGGATTACGCTGAAACTCTATGACCTTCTTTACCTCAGATATGGATATATATTATCTAAATATCATGACCAGTAAGCAATCAACAATACAGACAATGGTCATGACACTTAGTTGCCCTTTTGAAATGGGTTTGAAACACAATGTAATATCTTTTTAAATCATTTTCCTATGTCGCTAGGTTGTCAAATAGAGGTGTGCCATATTTCAAACCACGTTACGAGAATCAAGTATATTTAGCTCACTACGCAAAGCACAAAACCTTGACTCATCGAGAGGCTTAGTGAAGATATCGGCTAGTTGTTTTTCAGTGCTCACGTGACGAATTTCGATATCTCCTTTGGTTTCGTGGTCTCTCAAGAAGTGATGTCGGATGTCTATATGTTTGGTTCTTGAGTGGCTTATGGGATTGTTTGCAAGCTTTATGGCACTTTCATTGTCACACAAGAGTGAGATTTTGGTGAATTGACATCTAAAATCACGAAGGGTTTGCCTCATCCAAAGTAGTTGAGCACAACAAGCACCGGCTGCAATATACTTGGCCTCGGTGGTGGAAAAGGCTACACAATTTTGCTTCTTTGAACTCCAAGACACTAGGGACCGTCCAAGTAATTGACACGTCTCTGAAGTGCTTTTTCTATCTACCTTGCAACCGGCATAATCGGAATCCGAATAGCCAAGTAGATTGAACTTGGAGCCCTTGGGATACCACAAGCCAAGGTTAGGAATGTGTACTAAATATCTCAAGATTCTTTTAACAACCACTAAATGGCACTCTTTCGGGTTGGCTTAAAATCTAGCACACATGCACACACTAAGCATTATGTCCGGCCTAGATGCACATAAGTAAAGTAAAGAGTCAATCATGGAGCGATATATCTTGATGTCCATGGCTTTCCCTTCTTCATTTAGATCAAGATGTCCATTGGTTGGCATGGGAGTTTTGATAGGCTTGGCATTCACCATGTCGAACTTTTTAAGCATATCATGGGTGTACTTGGTTTGGCTAATGAACGTCCCTTCCTTCATTTGCTTGATTTGAAATCCAAGGAAGAACTTCAGCTCACCCATCATGGACATTTCAAATCTCTTAGTCATGATCCTACTAAACTCATCACAATACACATGGTTAGTACTACCAAATATTATGTCATCGACATATATTTGGCACACAAATATATCATTTCCAACTTTGTGAGTAAAGAGTGTAGGGTCAGCTTTGCCTATTTCAAAGCCTTGTTTGAGCAAGAATTCCTTAAGGTATTCATACCATGCTCTTGGTGCTTGCTTAAGCCCATAGAGCGTCTTTTGGAGTTTATAGACATGGTTGGGGAACTTGGGATCTTCAAACCCCGGTGGCTGCTCCACATACACCAACTCTTGTATTGGACCGTTGAGGAATGCACTCTTGACATCCATTTGGTATAGCTTGAAGTCATGATGGGCAGCAAAGGCTAGAAGCATTTGAATTGCTTCAAGTCTTGCCACCGGTGCATATGTTTCTTCAAAGTCCAAGCCCTCTACTTGAGTGAAGCCTTGGGCCGCCAATCTTGCCTTGTTCCTTGTCACCACGCCATTTTTATCTTGTTTGTTGCGGAAGACCCACTTGATACCAATGACATTGGTATTGGGCATTTCCACCAAGTTCCACACTTGATTTCTCTCGAAATTGTTGAGCTCTTCTTGCATGGCCATGACCCAATCCAGATCTCCAAGTGCTTGTTCTACCTTGAGAGGTTCCAAAGAGGAAACAAACGAGTAATAATGACAAAAATTTGCTAAATGTGAATGAGTTGTTACCCCCTTTCGAATGCTCCCAAGGATGTTGTTAACGGGGTGATCCCGTTGTATAGTTTGACGTAGCCTTGGATGCTCAACACCTCCTTGTTCTTCTTCTGGACCTTTAGCTTCTTCTTGTTCAAAGATAGGTTCCAAGTTTAGCCCTTGAAGTGGTGGAGTAGGAGTTGAAGGAGCTGTTGCTGAGGTGGATGGGGCAGCACTACCACCCTCAGGGGCGGCACTGCCGCCCTGCTGATTTTCAGCAGGTGAGTGCTGCTCTTGTCGATGGAGTACGTCAGCGGAAATTTGTGCAGCAACAGCCTGGGGATCCTCATCATCAGTGGTTCGATCTTCTTGTGGCCTAATGTCGCCTATAGCCATTTGCTTGATTGCCTCACATGGTGGATCCTCCTTTCCTACAACACTTGAATCAACTTGCTCCACTTAAGAGCCATTAGATTCATCAAATGTCACATCTACCATGACTTCAACTCTACCCATGGTTTTGTTGAAGACACGATAGGCATGCTCATTTGATCCATAACCAAGAAGAACACCTTCATCAACTTTAGGTGCGAATTTAGAGGTTTTGGGTCTTTTGTTAAGTATAAAACACTTGCACCCAAACACTTTAAAGTATGACACCTTTGGTTTGTTACCGGTTAAAAGCTTATATGAAGTCTTCTTGAGTTTCTTATGTAAGTAGAGGCGGTTGATGGCATGGCAAGCGGTGTTGACGGCGTCACTCCAGAAGAGATCCGATGTCTTGTACTCATCTAGCATTGTCCTTGCCATATCAAGAAGTGTACGGTTCTTCCTCTCTACTACACCATTTTGTTGAGGGGTGTAAGGAGTTGAAAACTCATGCTTGATGCCCTCATCATCAAGAAACTCTTCAACTAGAGTGTTCTTGAATTCGGTCCCGTTGTCACTTTTTATCTTCTTGATAGGAAGACCGAACTCCCTTTGTGCCCTTCTCATAAATATCTTGACTTTCTCTTGCACCTAGGACTTATCATAAACAAAGAACACCCAAGTGAAACGGGAATAATCTTCAACAATAACTAGACCATATTTGTTACCCCCGATGCTTAGGTAGGCGACCGGTCCAAAGAGATCCATGTGAATCAACTCCAACGGTTGCGTGGTGGTCATGATGCTCTTTGGTGGGTGAGGTACACCTACTTGCTTTCCGGCTTGGCAAGCACTACAAATCATATCTTTCTCAAATTGAATATTGGTTAGTCCAAGGATGTGGTTGTCTTTTAGGAGTTTGGCCAAGTTCCTCATCCTAACATGAGCTAGTTGGCGATGCCATAGCCAACCCATGCTAGATTTTGCCACTAAACAGGTCTCAAGCTTAGCTTTACTTTTGCTAAAATCAACTAAGTAAAGCTTGTTCTTGAGGCGACCCGTAAAGACAATAGAGGAATCCTCCCTCTTAGAGACTTCCACACCCTTATCCATGAAGAGACAATTGTAGCCCATCTCACACAATTGAGAGATGGACAGCAGATTGTACTTCAAGGAATCAACATGTAAGACATTTGTAATTGAATGATCAAGTGTAATAGCTACTTTACCAAGTCCAATCACACCCCCTTTTGAATTGTCACCAAATATGATATTCTCATCTGAATTTGTAGTTGGGGAGTATGATAAGAACATACTCTTTTCTCTGGTCATATGATTTGTACAGCCGCTGTCAAGTACCCAACTTGACCCACCGGAGGAGTATGCCTGCAATACAAGTTTAGTTCCTAGTTTTAGGTCCCCAAATATTCTTGGGGCCTTGCATGTTAGTCACAAAAACTTTAGGAACCCAAATGAAAGCATTATTATAAACATTTCGACCATTGCCAACAAACTTGGCAAACACTTCCCCCTTGCTGTTGTGCTGCAAGACAAAGTTAGAATTCAAATATTGTTAAGGTGTTTTCGCCTTTGGTTGATAAGCATATCTATTTGGAGTGACCCAGATCGATTTCTTTGGTTTTTGGACAATCTGCTCAGGATGAGACACCTTCTTCTTGGGCTTGACTTGAGCAGAGGAGGAGGAGGTGGTCTTCCCTTTTCTATGGGGGGCGGCACTGCCGCCCATAGGCTACGGTACTGCTCTGGGCTGGCCTTGTGCCACCATATGTGCAAACCTATCTATACCTTCCTGTCCTTTGCTCACGAACTGAACACACTCATATCCATTGATTACCTTTCTCCCATTGGTTTTACCTCCATGAGTGTGCCCAAGCCCATCCTTCATGCGTGGATTTCTTCCACCTTTGTATTGCGGCCTCTTTGGTTGTTCAGCTTTGCCACCAGCAGGTTTCTTGCCTTCCATGCACCTTTTGCCTAACATAGCATTGAGCCTAGCAATCTCCTTTTTCATAACCTCCAAGTTTGCAAGGTTAATGGAATAAATATTTAAGTCAAGATTATAGCATTTTCCACATTCTTGGCTAGTGGAGGGAATAGAAGTGTCATTTGTGTTAGAGGGGAGTGGGGTGCTCTCGCATAGAAGATTATATTGCTTCTCAAGTTTGTTGTGCTTTTCAACTAAGACACAATACTTGTCATTGAGTGCAATATTTGCCTTCTTTGTGAGAGCATGTTCTCTTTGTTCTTCGGCCAAGGCCTTGTTCAAAGAGTCCACCTCACTTCTCTCTAACTCAAGAGCTTCCTTGTAGCCAATATACATCTTTTCGGTTTCCTCAAGATATTTATCTCTATCGGCTAGCTCGGCTTTGACACTTTCTAATTCCTCCATTAGATTTATGATGAAGAGCTTGGTCTTAGGATCCAACTTTTTAGTCAATTTAGCATATTCCTCAACATCACTAGTATCATCATCACTAGAATCACTAAGTTCACTACTAGAGATGTCACTAGGAGGTGAAGGAGATTTGGCTCTTCGTTTTACCTTCTCACTCTTTGCCATGAGACAAATGTGAGTGGAGCGGTGGTCATCATCATCGGACACGTTGTTGAAGAGCCTTGGTGTAGAGGATGGCTTTTCAATGGCCACGGTTGCAACCTTCACATCCTCATCACTTGACTCCTTAGTTGAGTCTCACTCATGCCCAATGTGTGCCTCTCCTATTTGCTTGTATCTCTTTTTGTGTTCATGCTTGCCTTCATTGTTGTCCCTCTTGTATTTGTTTTCTTTCTTGTCATAGGAACACTTAGCAATGAAGTGCTCGGTGCTGCCACAATTGTAGCAATTCCTCTTCTTCTTGTTTGGGAACCTTCTTTGCACTATTTTATACCCATTTCTTTTCAGCCCCTTGTGATAGCTCTTCATGAACAACGCCATGTCATCAATCTTCATGTAATCAGCCTCATCATCTTTATCTTCACTTGAGGATGAACTTAGATCATCATTATGTGGAGTTGACTTGATTTCCTTGGGCTGACTTGTTGATGTTTGCTTGCTGCCCTTTGCCTTGTTGGAGGTGCCTTGATTGCTTGATTTATTGGCCTTGAGAGCTACTTCCTTGATTTTCATGCCTTCTAGCTTGGCTTGCAACTCACCAAGTCTTCTCCTCTCATTGGCTTCTTCTCTTTGCATGTCAAATATCAACAATCTTCCAAGCACATCATTTGGTGTGAAGTGCTCAAACTTCTTCTTATCTCTTATCAAGGTAACTACGGTCTCATTTCTTGGTGAGTAGGCTTCCAACATGACCTTCACCACTTTGTGATCATCAAGCTCCTCATATCCATAGCCTCTAATCTTGCCCACCAAGGTCATCAATCTATCAAACATCTCTTGTGGCCCCTCTCCATCAACAATCATGAACCTATTGAGCTTAGCCATCAACAAATCAATCTTTGCTTTCCTCACTTTATCAACACCTTCATGTGCTAGATGCAAAGTGTCTCAAATCTGTTTTGCAACATTGACATTCATCACTCAGTTGTACTCATTTCCATCCAAGGCACTAAGAAGAATGCTTGTGGCTTGGCCATTGAGATGGACAGCAGCTAACTGTTCATTTGTTGGCACTTCGGGGTCTTCCGGTGGCTGCAATCCATTCACCACAATCTCCCAAAGACTGGGTTGAAGACCTACAAGATAGGCACTCATCAAGTGCTTCCACTTGGCAAAGTTTGTCCCATCAAAATGAGGCAACTTGCCCGCGGGTACATTGATAAAGGATATTTTGTTATGGTTAGACAAATAAGAATAATTAAAGGATACGGCGGCATATTTGTTCTTAGGGTTGTTGCTGCCCTTGTCATCGCTATCCTTCTTCTTGTCCTTGCTCTTCACCTTCTTGCTATCTTTTGAAGCATGGTATGACACATCATCATCTCCATCATCCGAGCTACTAGAGAGCTCACTAGATGATGCATCATACTCATTCTTCTCTTGCTCTTGAGCTCTTGCTGCCCTTCTCTTGGCTCTTGCCTTCCTTGTGATTCTTCTAGCTTCTCTTCTCTTCTTCTTGTCTTTGAGCCGCTGCTCTTCCTTCTTCTTTTCTCTAGCTTCTCTTGTTGCGATCTTGGTGGCTTTTCTTTCTTTTTTTGCCTTTCTTCTTTCGGCATCGGTGGTCTTGGGTTCTTTGATGGTGGCATCACTTGCTGTCGACATGGACAGCTCGCTGCTGCTGCCGACATCCTCGACGTGCACACCACTTGCGTCCGCAACGCGAACGGTCCTCGAACCTTCTCCTTCTTCCATACTTCACGCGGTGAAGCGTATACGAAGCAACCTCGCTCCGATACCACTTGTAGGATCTACACGAAGATAAAGGAGGCCTAGAGGGGGGTGAATAGGCCTGTAAAAAATCAACTCAAAACTCTGTTAGAACAGAGGGCGACACTACCGGCCTTTCAGGGCGGCACTGCCGCTCTATAAAAATAAATCTAACACAGCTGAGATTTTACAGAGATGAACCTGACCCCACTAGCTGCTTAATCCTGCAATAGAAAGACAAGATCCAGTTCAAAGACTGAATACCATAGAAACTCCACACAAGAGTGGATCGAGCAACCAAACCATAACAACAGCTAGCAATAAGCTAAACCAACAAGTAAACAAGATGAAGCACGCGAGACACAAGATTTATCCCGTGGTTCTGCTCACTACAAAGGTTTGCCTAAGTTCATGTTGTTGAGGAAGTCACAGAAGGCTTGGGCTTGCCACAAAGGCTTTCCTTACCCTCGTTCTCAAGTCAAGAGGATGAACTCTTGAAGTGAGAGGTGATTTCTTAGTTTCGAGAATGAGGTTACAAACCTCCCAAGGCTGCCACACAAGTTGGCAAGCTCAAGGGCGATGCCTAGCCGGTTAGGAGCAAGCTCCAAGAGTAACAAACCCTAGAACCGCCGGCCAAACGTGAACCAAATGCTCTTAGACTTTAGGAATCAGTGGATCTGCTCTCCAATCGAGTTTTGTTGCCTTTTCTCTCAAGTTTTGATGGTTGGAATCAAGGATGTGCTTGAGGGATGGTGGAGCAACAATGGAGGAGAGAAGTGAACTTTGGTTCTATCTTGTTTCGAGCAGAATGACTCAGTGAAGAAGATGACCGTTGTGGGTCGGACCTGAAGTGTATAAATACCCCTTGGGTCCAACGGTCAGTTAAGGGCAGCACTGCCGCTCTTAACAGGGCAGGTAAGTTGATATGAAATTTGGCTGGCTGTTTTGACTAGGTGAGAGGATGTAAATCTGAGAATTTAAGCATCTGGTTCAACAGTTGACCAACTGTCCTAAAATCCCTCTTAATAGTACGGCTTTTCCTAAACTCAATTTCAAAACATAAAAGAATTTAAACCTCCTTTGAGCTAGGTCTAGCCACCTTTTGTAATTAGGACACCTGTAACCTGTACATCATCCTCATTTTTCGATTCCCTGCTTGTCATCTCGATAAATCTCATTAGTCCTCTAATTTGGTGGTCATCAATGCCAAAACCCACAATAGGGCTTGATTGCACTTACCAAATGCTTCTGAAAAGTAGATAACTTAATTTTTCAATTTTTCGCTGCAAAGTTTAATGCTGATTATCTTCTAATTAAATTCGAACCAAAGGAAGAATTTAATCTGAAGAGCAGTTACTTTTAGTAAATTATGATTATGTTTATCCTCTAATTAAATTAGAACCAACGAGAAAATTTAAATTAGAGGAGTAGTCCTATTTGTTTATGTTAAATTATGATATTATTATTTTCTGACCAATGTTGATGATCAATATTATAATGAGTATAAGGTTGAAGTTTAAATCTCTGATAAATTTTACACCAACATGGTCAATTTTTAGAGAGTAGATAAGGAACAAGAAATGCTCTTGAACTAATAGAATGTATTTTAGTCTCATGTTTCCGCGGCAATGATGTTGATTATCTTCTAATTAAATTCGAACCAACGAGAGATTTTAATTTTGAAGAGTAGTTATATGTCTTTCAAGTTAATTTATGAGTTTTATACATTAATTCTATTTTCTGCCCAACGGCGATGTAGAATTGATGCAGAAGTATCTTGTAATTTTTATTTTTTAACAAATGAGATCACTCGACTGCATGCCAACGGGCTGCAATGCTGGGGTATGTGAATGAAAAGGCTTGAGTCAAGCCAGTTTAGAATATTTTTTTTGTTAGTTTACTAATTTTCCGATTAAATTGGAACCAACGGGAAGATTTAATTGAAAAATAAAGTATAAGTGAATGTTTTAGTCATCATGACTAAATTTTTCGTTATGGTAATTTGTATATAGATTTATCCCGCATGGGGAGAAGTTTTGGCATAGTACTTATGCTAGTCAATCCTGCATGGCGGGAGAAGTTTTGTGATGACTCATATGTTTTTGTAACCCGCATAGCGAGAGAAGTTTGGGTAGCTATTATGCTATCCTAGTATTGACCATGGCACAATAGAAATGCACCATCATGGTCAATACTAATCAAAGGACAAGAAAAAAGATGCAAGCGTGACTTGCAAAAGTACAGTTAATAAAAGACCTCGTCGAGTTCTTGAAGTGGAATGAGGAAAGTGTACTCCTATACAGATCAAGAAATAACTTTATTTGTATGGCATAATCATGTGAATGAAGTAAGTCATAAGTGTCTCCTCGTTCACAGTTTTCTGAATAGTTCTCAAAATCATGGCAGTATAAGTTCATGCCATATTTCGAGGGGCAGAATTGTGAGATGAATTAAGTGTAAGAATTAAGATCAATTAAGAAACTACTCTTCATTAAGAGTGAGATTCAGATTTTGTAAGAAACTGAGTGATAAAGATTTTGATGAATGTGACCGTCAGTCATAACAATGATACCCCTAAGTATAGAAACAGCTAAATTCCTGGATTTTTAAAGTTCCGACAAGAAGATAGCGTAGTCAGCCTCAAAGATGTTAAGATGGTGCTTAAAGCGCCATATGAGATTTTAACAGATTAAACCCAAAATAAGATATTTAAAGGTACACCATCTTTAGAAAAGATGGAAAGATCTGGGGGAGCATGGTATGTAGAGGTATGTAGAGACCTAAGATTTAAAGAGAAGTGGGACTGCGTGCCCACTCCAGTGACTCAGGAGCAACAAGTTTCTCAATACCTGTTGATGTTGTATGACTAATACAACACCTGTTGGTATGTAGATACCTAAGACTTAAAGAGAAGAGGGACTACGTGCCCACTCCAGTGACTCAGGAGCAACAAGTTTCTCAATACCTGTTGATATTGTATGACTAATACAACACCTGTTGTTAGCTCTTCGAAGAAAATGAATAATGTAAACAAGGATCTTGCAATATAGAAGCCTGTAGAATCAATTGCCTCTTGACAATGAAGAGCAACAACAGCTCCATATGAAAGTGCCAGTAGATGAGGCCCCAGAAGGTCTCAAAAAATTAGTAAACCAGTTTTTCTGATGACTATAAAGTCTATTTTAGTAAAGAAATTCAAATGGAGGGTGATCCCACCTCATTTGAAGAAGCCATGAGAAGCGTTTACTTGTTTAAATGGCAAGAAGCTATAAAAGTTGAAATGAATTCGATGAATACCAACGATGTATGGGACTTAGAAGAAATTCCTGATGGAGCAAAAACAGTAGGCTGTAAAAGGGTCTACAACACAAAACGTGACTCCAAAGGAAATGTAGAAAGATATAAAGCACAACTTGTAAGAAAAGGCTTTACGCAAAGAGAATGAATAAATTACAATGAGAGTTTTCTCTCTAGTCTCATGCAAAGATTCTTTTAGAATCATAATGGTGTTCATGGTACATTACGATTTAGAGTTACATCAGATGGATGTAAAGACGGCATTCCTCAACGGGGATTTGTATGAAAACATTTACATGGCATAACCCAAAAGGTTTTGTCGTGGAAGAAAAGAACATATGGGATGCCGCCTGTAGAAATTCATTTATGGGTTAAAAGTAAGTCTCTAGATAGTAGTATTTAAAGTTGATGAAACGATAAGAAAGTTTGTGTTTTAAAGAAAATGAGAAGGACAATAGCGTTTATGCGAAGTTCAAGAATGGAAAATTCATTTTCCATATCCTGTGAATAGATGATATTCTACTCACTAGTAGTGATGTTAATCTGTCATTGGAGAAGAAAAAGTTTTGTCCTCAAGTTTCAATGTGAATGATCTTGGTGAAGCGTCATTGGTTCTAAGAATCAAAATTCACCGAGATAGCAGAAAATGGGGTATTAGGACTATCGCAAAGACATACTTATAAAAGATTCTAAAGAAATAAAGTATGCATGCGAGTAAACCTATGCCTGCTCCTATAGTCAAGGGTCATAGATTTAGGAACTTTAAGTGTTCTCGGAACCGATATGAGATCGATCAATTGAATATGGTTCCATATGCTTCAGTTGTTGGAAGCTTAATGAGTGTACAAGTACAAGTAAGAACTTACCCTGACGTAGTTTACGTATCCAGGATATTTTGACAGAAGTCCAGTCAAGATATAGATCACTAGAATGGAGTTGAGAATGTCTTGCAATTTTGCAAAGTATTATAGGCCTCATGCTGAATAAGAAAGAACAGGTACTCTTAAATAGTTGATGGTACAAATGTTAAGTCTTGGCGAGATGTGTAGTGAAATCCACAGTAGTTGCTAATACTCGCAGTTGGAGTATTATTGTGGAAAAACTCCAAAGAAACAGTTATGGTGTTATCTGTGATGCATACCATAGTATAGCTTGACACGAGGCTTAAAGAACAGGCAAAAAGAGGTTAAGAGAATTAGTACCAGGATTTAACAATGGTAGTCAACAGCAATAATCATTTAAAATAGTTAACTCCTAAGACAACAGATCAAGTGTGTTGCCAAATATATTGACATTAAGTTATATGTTGTAAAGGAGAAAATCCAGAATTATTTCGAAAGCATTGAGCATATGAGTATCAAGCAAGTACTTGCGGATCCGCTTAACAAAGGCTAATCACCCAGTGCGTTCAGTATGATTTCTGGATACTAAGGGCCTAATTGAGTATCTGTTTTAAAACAGAGATATGCATTATAGCTGTTAAATCTAATGGCAACTGACCGTGACGATGAGGCACACTCTATGTACTGATCTGTGATGAAATGGGAAAAAGAAAAAAGAAGTTAAGTTTAAGTCATAAGGTGAGATCAAGTCTCCACCAATTGGCCCAACGGCTAATTGGGCCCTTGATCCGTATCCTGGTCGGGGGCGCTCAGCCTTTATACTGGCTGATGGGCCCCTGTCGCGCAGTGCAATAAATAGGAAGTGAGGGCTGAGGTTCGAGACACGAGGTTCACCACAGCCGCCCGCCCTACCGTGATTCCTGGTCCTAATCCAATTTAGAAGGGCGTGCTGTGAGCGACGGGAAGCACCATCGTCTTTGCCGCCGCCACCAGACCGGGTCTGCACTGCTGCTATTTCGTCGCCGGTGCCATGGGTGCGACTGGAGACTGGAGGCAAGGTATATCAGCAAGTCCCCTCATGTAAGCTAAGTATTACCTACTGATCTACGTCTATAAGTACTTTCAGTTCTATCAAAATCATTGACTAATTAGGTTTAAAAGATTCGTCTCGTAAATTAGTCGTAAACTATGTAATTAGTTATTCTTTTAGTCTATATTTAATATATATGTCTAAATATTTGATAGAATATGGAGTAAACTTTAGAAAAAAAAAACTACACAAGGCCTCGGTATAGGGGGCAACGGACAAGTGAAGCATCATAAGAAATAGCAGTGGTAAGGCGGTGACGGCGGGGGCGGCAAAAGTTAGTCCTGTACGTGATGCGATGATGGCTGAAACATTGGCTTGCAAATTTGCTTTGGAGGCAGCGGAGGTACATGGAATTTCCAGAGTGGAGTTGGAGACTGACAGTGCTCTGTTGAGGGAAGCGCTGGCCACAAATACCCGAGATTTAACTCCGGCAGGTGTTTTGTTCAAAGGTATACGGGAGCTTCTTGCTGATCAATTTAGATGTGATTGTGTTCGAAATATTCCACGCTCTTGTAATTCAGTAGCTCATGAGATTGCTAGGCTTGATATCAGTTGGGACCGGGACAATCCGTTGTTTGGTTGGACCCATCCCATAGTTTGTAAATATTCTTGTTACTCGCGATTTGGCTAAGCAATCGTCTTTAAATATAAGGCCGTAATAGCCTGTTTAAGTTAAAAAAATCATAGTTTTAGTCACATATAATAGTATATATCTTTCATAGTAAATCTCAACCAAAAGAAAATTACAGATTTATTGTCAATTGGAAAGGGTAATTTAGATAGTGATCGTTGATTAGATAAGAGAACACCACTAGATGATCAGGGATTACCTGCTCATAAAGTGAAGATAAGCGAATTAATCATTAGAAGGCAGGCACATCGGCGATGTCAATTTGGCCGGCGGCTGCAGCGCAGCACGGCGTCTTGCGTGATCACGTCCTAATTCCACTTCCACGGCACCTTGTTTAGTCGAGCCGTCCGCAAGAATGCTGACAAGGTGAAGTTGTCAGGCAAGACGAAGAGACGATGCGGCCTGCTGTTTGAGCGATTCGAAGACCGAGCGACAATTCATATTCACCGCATCGTGAGGTGAAGTGGAGCCACCAGATAAGCCTAATATAAATTGGCTTTTCTTAATAGGCTTCAAATATACTTGGGCTGTTGGTTCTCTCATGCTAAAGTTTAGCTACTAAAATCAATGACTAAACTTTAGTCACTCCTGTTTAGTTCTAGTGACTAAAGACTATTAAAGCAGTTTAACAAAGACCAAACTACCTCTAATGAATAACCAAATCAGGATGGAGGACTAGCAATAATGAGGAACAACCTTCGTCCACTTGGCACTTTAGCTCACTTTTAGCTACCCTTGGGTGACTAATGTGACTAAACTACTTTAGTCCCTTTTTAGTAAGTTTATTTGATAGTTTAGTAGTTAAAGTGACTAAAGTTTAGTAGCTAAAGTTTAGAACGAGGAATCAAACATGCCCTTAGCATTTAGGATGAATTAGGAGGGTTTAAACAACTAGTAAATACACAAATCAACTATAGATATATAATAGAGGGACCAGTACAACGTTTGGGGGTGCCAGGCACCTCCCAGACCCCCTTCCCTCCGCCACTCCATATGGACTATATCTTCAATAGTCTAACTGAGAGCTAGATGAATCATTTTTTAAACCGTTAAATAGTGTAAAAAATAAAAGACTAGTGTAGAGCCAATAAATAATTTTAATATTTCACAATGCATCTCTCACAATATGATGTTCAAGGCAGCTAGCTAATGCTAGAGATGCCCTGATCCTGACCAAAACGCGCTGGCTCAGTTTTTTTTTTTCGCGCGACAGGCAGGCCCATATCGCAGCCCAACCGACGACAATCCCACAGGCCCATTCTAGCCCAACAATACTGCGCCACATTTCCTTCCGGCCGGCGCACCGTGGGCTGGACAAGGTGTTTTCAGGTCCATGTTTCCAACAAGTGCTGCGGCGCGCGGCAAGCAAGAAGGGCTGCCTGATGATGGCCCAGTCCAGACGGCTTGGACGGGACAAGCGAGATGGATATGGATTCGGCCAACCCTGACGAGTTTTGTCTATAGTTTCCAGACACAGGTGGCAAGATAATAACCACAGAGTTGCTCAAAAAAAAAAAAAAAAAAAAGGACTGACTACACATCTCCTGAAAGATTTTTCTGTTTGTTATCCTCCACTTTTTTAGCAAATCAAAAGTTGCCACGTCATATGTGATAAAAAAAGATAAAACAAAAATAGCACACATATACATCACATGACAGATTCTTAAAGATTTTTATATTTGTTATCTTCCACTTTTAGAAAATCAAAATTTGGAAAGACAAAAAAAAATGACAGCACATTACAGCACGTATCCAATAGAAATAGCTTACAACAGAAAATCCAAATCTGGAAAAACAAAAAAATACAATACATATCCAACCAATAGGAAGAGCTTACAAACAGAAAATCAAAATCAACAACAAAAAAAGACAACACATGTACAATACGTATTCCTTTCTTCACCGACGCCGTTCTTCGTCCTGTTCTCAGGCAGCGGATGGGGCCACCTTCGGCTGGGCGAGCTTGGCTGTGTCCTCGCGCGGCAGACGCGACGGACGGAGCACGGGGCTGCCGACGGAGCAGGGACGGTGGCGGACAGGACCACCGCCGGCTGGGCGACCTCTCAGCGCGCTCGCGCATGCGACGGATGGAGCAGGGGCGGTGCCGGACGCGCGGACTGAGTAAGGCGGAGGCGGACACCGTGGATGGGACCACCTTCGGCGGCAAACGCTAGTAGAGGGCGCGGCGGTGTTGTGCCGGCGAATGGAGTGCGGCGGCGGCGACGTACTGCTAGGATGCTAGTGAGTGGGCTGGAAGAACGGAAGGCTCAGGCCCATTGTTATTTAGGCAAGCCTGTAAAAAAACACGAAACTTTTGAGCCATACAAATGTGGAAGAAAATAACACAAGAAATCTGCTGGCAGATATTTAGAAATTCCGTTCGTTTTTTCTCTCTCTTGTGTGACATGTTACGTGGCAACTTTTGATTTGCTGAAAAAGTGGAAGACAACAAACACAGAAATCTGCCACATGATGTTCAAAAGTTTTTCGAAAAGATGAAACTCTGGACCGACGACGCCTGCGGTAGACATCCCAGTCGTCAAATCTCTGAAGACACACAACACCACCTACAGCGTAGGGCACCCGACATGTCACCTCTCAAGTGCTAATTAAAACTAAGGCACCTCAATCCCATGCAAATGATACAATCATTCTGTTTATTTGTTGGTTTCAACCAGGGCTTATTAGTCAGTCAATAGTAGCTTGGTTCGCGTGTCCTTAAACTTGGCTTGATCCGCTTCTTTTTTCCATCCGGAACAGTGTTTCTCTCTCACAAATTCCTCCAGAATTCCTTCAAACCATCCAAATTCCTCCACTTTAAGGGCAGTCGAACACCCCCAATGTTTTTCTCTCACAACAAACCAGCACCAGCCAGACTTATCAGCCCATAAACTAACCAGCGAACAGGCCAAATACCAAAAACATCAAGCCAATGATGCCGGTAATTTCCGTGTGCAGTCCAGCAGCAGCAGAGCTAATGACCAGTCCAACAGCAGAGCCAGTAGCCTGTCCAGCAGCAGAGCCAAAAGCCTCATACTGCATGTTGGAGCCGTAGTAGGTGTGGGGCGCCCAGTTCGCCGGGATGACCTGGTAAGCCACCAGCGTCTCGCCGGACTCGTTGGTGATGCGCGGCGAGAAGGGCCCCTGCAGCCGGCGCTTGGAGTCCATCCTCCAGATGGATCCCCACGACTCCCGCATCGGCGTCCACCACCCGGAGTTGGCCTCCATGATGTCCACCTGGACCACATCGCCATCGCCGTCTTCGAACTAGACAAGCACTGCTAAGTAGTTGGGGTTTGAGCCGTGCTCGATGGGGGAAGGTCACCATCTGCCCGGGGTAGATGCAGGGCACCCTACAGGAACATGCCATGTTATGCTTCATTTGGACTAGGCTTGTCCATAGGCATACAAAAACGCCAAACTGTGAAGTGGAAGTATGATTCTGTTGGTGTAGGGCCTTCAGATTGCTTGCCATGTGGTTCTATGAAACGAGCAGTGCATGTTACGGACCTCCTGAACTGGATGTCGATGATGCCGGCGTGGTGGAGCTCGTTGTTGCGGCCGGGCTGTGCCATGGCACCAAGCGCCGTGCCGCTGAGGTCAAAGTGGTACTTGGCGACTGGGTAGTAGTTCATGTCGGTGGTCATCACCGTCTCCGGGTTGCCAGAGCACGCGGGGTGGTTGACGCATCGTATCTGAAAAAGGTCAGCAACAAATGAAAGGAGTTAGTCATCTAGTTTTTTGTCTCTGTTTCCGTTTTCACGAGGACAGCCAACAGCACAAACGAACTTCTTGATATCCTAGAAATAGTATCTCTGACCAAGTAATGTACCTGGTAGCACGAGCCACAGCCCTTGCCATCCTTGAACAGGGGCTGGTTGCCGCACGATGTCATGGCCGAGAAAGGAGGCAGGTTCACATTCTTGAACCCACAAGCGCCACCTGCATGCACAAAAGCTTACAGATCGTCCAACAACAATGCACGCCATATACGATCTGGCACCATGCACCAACATTCATGTCATACCGTTGTCGTAGGGGCCAGCGCCGGTTGGCGCACCATACCAAGTGGCCCTGGCAGCCACCCAGTAGGGGTCCGTGGTGATGTGGGAGGCATTAAAGTTGACGATCCTAGTGCATGAGCCATACGAGACAAGAAGGAAGAAGATCAGTGCACCAAGCGCAACCAGCTTGGACTGGGCAGACATGAAGCTCTGTGTTTCGATGGTCAGCGAGAAGCACCTTGCCAGGATATTCTTTAGTAGGGGGTCACATGGCTCTGGAGCAAACCATGGAAGGAATGGAGGCATCAGGTCAGTGGCGTTTATATAGGATTTGAAGCTAGGGTGGTTCAATAAGTGGATTTTTTTAATATCTCAAATGTAAATTGTCAACTTACAATACAAGCACAAAAGCTTGTGTTACAAACATCTTCAAATCCACAATTAGGTATAAAATTTGCCTCCAGAAAATCTCACTTACAATATAGTTCAAATAAGACAACTATTCTATTTCTTTTGATGCTGGGCTTATCTTTCTAACAGCCTTAAAAGTCTCTATTATACCATCTTCATTCACAATGAAGAAAACGTCATTACAAATTACTAGTTACTTGCAAATTTACAAATTTACATTTCTACCGCCGGCTACTGATGTGCATTCCTAGTTTCTCACAACAATGTGCAATGCGCTACCAATATGCCACTACAATCCTACGTTCCTAGCTTCCTATGATCACTACCGGAGACGGCTTCTTTGCCGAGTGTCCCAGACTTTGCCGAGTGCTTTTTATCGGGCACTCGGCAAAGAGGCTATTTGCCGAGTGCCAGAGAGAAAGCACTCGGCAAACAACTGGCACTCGGCAAAGAGGTAGTTTGCTGAGTGCCGAGCACTCGCAAACAATAACACTCGGCAAAGACCATGTTTGCCGAGTGTCGGGCACTCGGCAAACCAGAACAGTCAGCAAAGGGCCACCGCCGTTAACGGCCAGCAGCCACCGTTAACCCTTTGTCGAGTGTCTTCTCCTGATCACACTCGGCAAAGCGGTGATTTGCCGAGTGTTATTTTTTTGACACTCGGCAAACCATATTTTTTTTCACTTTTGACCTCCAAACTTTTTCTGCAGTCTTCATACAATACCTGATACTCTATATTCCAATATGGCACATTTCTCAAACTTTTTCTATATTTCTTTAATTTATTTCATTTAATTGAATTTTCTTGGATAATTCAAATTATAACCGCTAGTCATTCGAATAATGAAAAAAATAAATGGAAAAATGATATTCATGTTATTTAGTATAATGTGAGGCCGTATCCAGGAACAGACCACCAATTTCAAACATCTTGTTCACGAAACATGACCACGAACTTGCGGTCGAGTTATTTTTAAATTCTATAAAAAGCAAACGAAGTCTAAAAATCATGAAACTTGTCAAGATGTCATGATATCATATGTGGAGGCTATGATAAAAATTTGAGAAGGTTTCGCGCAAGTTATCACATACGATGCTTGCAAACCGAAGAATCTCCGAAGAAGTTTCATGATTTCATGAAGAGGGCGACGAGGTGGTAAGCATCGTACGTGACAAACTTGCGCGAAACCTCCTTAATTTTTTATCACAGCCTCCACATATGATATCATGACATCTCGACAAGTTTCAAGATTTTCAGTCTTCGTTTGCTTTCTATAGAATTTAAAAACAACTCGACCGCAAGTTCGTGGTCATGTTTCGTGAACAAAATGTTCGAAATTGGTGGTCTGTTCCTGGATACGGCCTCACATTATACTAAATAACATGAATATCATTTTCCCATTCATTTTTTTTCATTATTCGAATGACTAGCAGTTATAATTTGAATTATCCAAGAAAATTCAATTAAATGAAATAAATTAAAGAAATATAGAAAAAGTCCGAGAAACGTGCCACATTGGAACATGGAGTATCAGGTATTGTATGAAGACTACAGAAAAAGTTTGGGGGCAGGAAGAAAAAAAATGGTTTACCGAGTGTCTGCGTTTGGTGCTCGGCAAAGGGTCCTCTTTGCCGAGTGCAAGGACGGCCGGCACTTGGCAAAGAATTTTAAATTTTTTAAAAAAAACCCTCTTTGCCGAGTGCCAGCCGTCCTGGCACTCGGTAAAGAATTTAAAAAAAATTAAAAATACTTTGCCGAGTGCCAAGTACTCGGCAAAGAATTTTTTTTAAAAAAACCCTCTTTGCCGAGAATTAAAAAATTAAAAAATACTTTCCGAGTGATGGATCGGGGCACTTTCGGCAAGGGGATTTAACCCACTGGCCCACACACACTGCACACACACGCACGCCGCCCGCCCTCCCTCTTTTCCCGTGGCCGACCCCCTCCTCTCCTTCCCCTTGCCCCCTCTCTCTCTCCCGGATCCGGTGCCCCCTCCCTCTCTTCCCCGGCCACCCTCCTCTCTTCCACAGTGGCCCTCCTCTCTTCCTCGTGCCCCCCCCCTCTCCTTCCCGTCGCCCCTCTCTCTCTCCTCTCCACGCCTTGGCTCCCTCCGCATCCTCTCCCCACGAGAGACCTGCTCGTCCCCATGGCTCATTGTGGACTGCGTAGGGGCAGCGCTCTGGGATGGGCGGCCAAGAGCCATGCCTACCATGCTTGCTTGCTTACGCCAAAGTGGGCGAGCTGAGCCTATTGGGTGAGCGCCCTTCTTGTTGGTTGACTGCATGACAGCAGACTCAACACCACGCTTCGTCCCGGTAGGGATGGGCTGGATGCTTGATCTCGATCCGCGTCGTCTCCGTAAGATCTGCGCCGTCCAATAGTTCTAGCTGCTCGTCCATCCTGTGTGGTCTGCAGATCGGGCATGCACGTCCATGGTGAGCTATTTAGGCATTGCAGATAGAAGACTAGGGCTAGAGTTGCCCCGCAGTGAATTGCTACTGTCGTGACTGCCGGGATATTGTAATATCGGTAGTAGTTCATCCTTTGTTTCTGTGTGAAATATTGATTTGGGCCTTGCTTGCTAATGCTAAGTGAGTTAAATAGTAGACTGTGTTGTTAAAGAATGTAATTTTCCGTGGTCTAGAATTCCTGTTTATTTACTTGAATGTGTTGTTGCTGTCCTGGAGTTTCAGATTCTTTTTCTAGGATAATTGATCTACCTAAGGAGCACCATTAGAGCATGGGTTCATGTACAAGAGCTATAGATGCTCTGTAGTTTTGAAACACCTACCAATATTTGTTGTCCCTAAGTTTAATATTAGAGTTAATTATATCAATCACACTGGAAATACCATAAACAAAGTAAAGTGCACCTCTCAGTTCCCTTATTTAAGCTTTCGTAGTGCATCCACATGGTGCAGACTGATGTGCTTATGTGAACTAATAATCTCTTATAAGCACACCCATTGTACATACTCTTATGTTGGCCATTGTTGTATGTGTATGTGTGAACCTATCAACCCTGATGCTATCTTGATGCATGGGTGACTGAGCCTGAAACCTGATGCATTTGTGAACCTGATAAAACAAATACAGAACTGAAGTGAAAACATGTTTGTCTTCCAAGCTACTTCAATTCAGAAAGACCTGAGTAGTTATTTAAAAACTTCATGCTTGTATGTAACTAATTTGCAATGCAACGAGGGACATGACTCATGGACAGTACCTGTACTTAGGCAAGAATGTGACCTCCATGGTTCACAGGGGCATATGTGCCTAGATCATTTGTGCTATTGCTGCACATCTATTGGTTGATTGAACTTGCCTGTTAATTGAAATTAGTAAAACTATTTGAGAAAAAACTAGAAGATTGTGTGAGCATTGTTGCTTGTTTTTGAATAATCACATTTTAGTTCCTTTTACAATATTAGAGCTATTGTGACTACTCTTCCTGCAGTTTCATAACATGTTGTTTGATGTGTGCAGGTAGCAGTTGACTGCTAGCTGCTAATATAACACCCTCAATGTACAACAAGGTAAATAGTTTTAAAAATCCCTAGCTTATGTACTTGTGCTGTTACTTTTTATTGTATTGACACTGTAGTTTGATTTACTTAGTATTGTCTAATCATTATCAATTTAGAGAAGAGGTGAGCTTACTGCTAGCTCGTCTTGGTAGATTCTTCCCTTGATGTTTTTTTCCCACTCAATAAACAGCATCAGAAGCTTTATATACTTAGCCCAGCCGTGGTGGCTAGAATGCTATTTTTCCTTGCTTTATTGGTCAACTCAAGGAGTCTTATTTAACTGCTCATTCCAATGGCATATTACACCTTTAAATCCTATTTTGTTCAGTACCGTGACATGTTATTTTGCTTTTCTCCAGTACAACGCTGGCAATCCTGCTACTGTGTTGGTCATAGCTGCTGGGAAAGGCTTAACTGACTGCATCAAGTGTTTGTTGAAAGCTGGTGCCGATGCAAATATTTCTGATGAAGTGAGTTTTATCTTTCTTTTTAGCTTATAGCTGTAACTGTTCTCTTGCTTCTGGGACCTGTGTCCGTTATACTTGCAGCAGTGCAGCACTACTTTCAGGAATTTTCTAGAGTTAATATGTTATTGAAGCATGCTAAGATCTGAAGATTTTTGTGAGTACAATTTTTTTTAAGGTAGTGAGTACAGTTTAGAACACCACCCAACTACACAAGTGAATCTAGGGTAATTAGCAAAGTATTCTCAGTGATGCAATTTATTGGTATTTAGTGTTTATTGTCATTGCTTTCTGAAACCCGTCCTTTTTGATAGCCTGTTTAGTGCTATACGGACCGAATATTGTTTTCTTTGAAAGTATCGTGACGCTAGTTTATTTAATGTACTTATTTCATAGCTAGGAGCAATTTTTGAGTAAAGTACTGCTTGTCTTGAAATCTGAAGTCCAACATCTTACCTTGAATAAAAAAAATATTCCTATCTTGTCACAGTGATAATGAAAAGAAGGAATTGAAAATGGGCTGGCCGAAGTGTTCATGTACAGTATTGATGGCTTCGGTTACTGAGTGCAGATGTCTACTAGGATGCCTCGTAGCTGGTTATCTTGATGGACCACAAAATCTTGCCATAGTTGGTCGTTTTATGCCTTCTCGACACTCTTAAGATATAATTACTTGTATGTAGGGTACGGCATCATATGTCTGTTGTTATTTCGCACCATGTACAGTATTTGATGTTGCTGCACCTTGATGCTGCTTCTGGTTACTCTCCCTTTCTGCTTTCCCTTTTTGGATATGCTTATTTGCATACCAATCTTCAGACTACTGAACTTGCTGGAATGGTGGCCTGCGATACTACGATGCTAATGCAGCTTTCGTTACGTACTTCCGTGCAGGCCACTGCTGCGCAGGTCGACCAGAGCGAGGCAGCACAACGTCCGAATCAGTGGACCTGAATGGGCTAGGTAGACAGAGAATGCAACTTCCCTGGAACCTGTCCAGTGTTCACGTTCTCATGGTGCAAAGAAAAAGCAAAGCTGCTGGATATGCTGAGAATTTTTTTTTCTTTAGAAAATAGGTTTGCCGAGTGTAATTCTAAAAACACTCGGCAAACAGTAACAGTATGCTGAAATTTTTTTCCTTTAGAAAATAGGTTTGCTGAGTGTAATTTCCAAAAACACTCGGCAAACAATAATCCTTTGCCGAGTGTATTTTGGAAAAACACTCGGCAAACCACTTTTTTAGCCAAGTGTTGAGCCAACGGCGCTCGGTAAAGCGGCGACCTTTGCCGAGTGCTTGACCTTGACACTCGGCAAAGCCGCCGTCACGGTGGCGCTCGCCGTCACGGTGACTTTTCTTTGCCGAGTGTTAGATTAGCACTCGGCAAAGGCTTTGCCGAGTGCCCGATAAAGTGCACTCGGCAAAGAGGCATTTGCCGATAAACTGTTTACCGAGCGCCAAAGGCTTTGCCGAGTGTATATCAGCCTTTCAAAGAAGATGAATCCGGTAGTGGATGACTACCAGTGTGCAAGACTGCAAGCTACCAAAACAAGTACAATCTTAGTGGCTTAGCTCGTTTGTTGCTAGTACTGGGCAGACATGAAGCTCTGTGTTTCGATGCTCAGCGAGAAGCACCTTGCCAGGACATTCTTTGGTGGTGGGTCACATGGCTCTGGAGCAAACCATATAAGGAATGGAGGCATCAGGTCAGTGGCGCTTATATGGGATTTGAAGCTAGGGTGGTCCGATAATTCAATTTTTTTTATATCTCAAATGTAAATTGTTAACTTTGAATACAAGTACACAAGCTTGTCTTACAAACATCTCAAATCCACAATTCAATATAAAAAAATTTGCCTCCAAAAAAAGCTCATAAACTTAGGATAATTCAAATAAGACAACAATACTATTCTCGATGTTGGGCTTATGCTTCCTAACAGCCACAAAAGTCTCCATTATATCATCTTCATTCACATTGAAGAAAGCATCTTTACAAATTACTACTCATTCCATCCTAAATTATAAGTCATTCCAAGAATCTTGGAGAGTCAAAGCATCTCAAGTTTGACCTAAATTATACGAAGAATTACAAAGATTTATAACATCAAATAGATATACTATAAAAATATAATTAATAAAGAACTCAATGATACTTAGTTGGTATCATATATGTTATTATCTTATCATATAAATTTGGTTAAACTTGAGATATTTTGACTCTCCAAGATTCTTGGAATGACTTATAATTTGGAATGTAGGGAGTAATTGATTGCGAATTTTACAAATTTGCATTCCTACCACATAGCTACCAATGTGCGTTCCTAGTTTCTCACGGCAATGTGCAATGTGCTACCAATGTGCTAGTACAATCCTATGTTCCTAGTTTCCTACCATGGCTACCAGTGTGCAAGGCTGCTTCAAGATACCAAAACAAGTTACAAAGAAGTGAGATTAGTGAACTACCTCGCTGCTTGCCTGCCGGCTTGCTGCTGGGGTTGGCTGCTTCGCCGCCGCTCCTCGGCAACTGCTCCGCTCCAGTGCGGCGGTACGCCAGGTGGCCGCCGCAAGCCACGCCGGCGAGCCAGCCAATCGCCGGATCTCCTCCCAGCCTCCCTTTTGCCAGACGCCGGGTCGCTCCTCCTGTCCGCCTTCCCTGGCTTCCTCTCCGTGGAGGCGTCGCCGGATGCCCGGATCCGGCGGGGGCTGGCCACCGCGCGCCGCAAATTTGCCCCCAATCGGCGAACCCTCCCTAGGTCACCCCCTCCGCTCTGCCTCGCGCCTCCGTCTTAAGTTCTAACGGTTGCCGATTCAGAGTCCGAGTGGACGGCCTATATCGCTTCCTTATCCGAGAGTCCACCGGCGTGGGCTACAAGGCCTTGTTGCGGCCCAGCCCAAATTAGAATCCAAACAAAGAGAGAGCTCAGGCGCTCAGGCGTGGGCTACCAGTCAGTTTGGTTTTTCTTCGTGTGCGGCGGCGCCGGGGTTTCCTTATTGAAAACAGTTGGGCCCACCTGGCCCAACCAATTGGAGGAGAGGTTGGAATCCAGCCCGACCTAACCTCTGGCCCACATAAATGTTGAGACGCGCCGCCGCCAACGCTTGTTCTCTCCTCATCGAAACCTAGAGGTTTCCAAATTCCCTGAAGCGATGGCGGGAACAGTACAATTATACCTGAAACTTGCACAGATACAAAACAAACAAAAATAGGTATAATAAATAAAACTATTATAATTATTTTTAGGAAAAGTTAAAACAAATGGCTAAGAGTATGAAAACAGTTTGACAAGCCTCAAAATATAATTATTCTTGGCCCTAAAAAAGTTGTGCTTAGTTTCTTAGCCCTTTTTCTCTTGAACTTGGCTATTTGGCCCGAAAACGAGTTTTGTTTAGCTTGGTCCTTCCGTCAGTTTGACAAGCTAATGGTGTTGAAAGCAACACGAAATTACTCTTTTACCCTTGACGACGAATGCAATAGTACAACACCTACAGTAGAGCCATACAAGCCTTTCAAGCGGCCTACTTATCAATAATTTCCCAAAGGTATAATATTTTTTTCAAGCATGGAATCATCATGAAAAAGGCGAGGAGCGGCAGCATCACCAGGCTGCCGACGATCAAAACCCGTCACCACATCTTCTCGTCATCGTCCAGCAGCTTTCGCACGCCTCCAGCGCCACTGGTCATCTCCATCTCGGCCACCTCTGTACTGTACGCGCGTGCATCATGGCCGATCAGACACCTAGGCTTTAATGGACATGCGGCCACCTGCAACGAGGTACGAGCTGGAGTTAGGACTTCTCCGCTCTGTTCGCTTGGGCTTGTTTAGTTGATAAGCCATAACTAAAAATACTATTGGCTGATTTGATGTGAAAGAAAATACTGTTCGTTGGTTAAAAAAGTACGACTTATAAGTTAAACAAGCCAAGAGAACATGGTGTGCGTTCGTTGTGGACTCGTGGTTGCACGAACATGGGAGATTGGCTCGTGCGGTTGAGTTTTGTGCCTCGTGTAGCACTTCATTTGCGTGCCAAACCAAAACTAGCTCTACCTAAATTCATGTACTCCCTTTTTACCGCCAGGAGTAAAATAGTCATTTTATCTTGCACTTAACACCGTTAAAAGGCTGAATCAGATGGAAGGCCATTGAAGGAAGATATTTTCGTTTTCGAGCCATACAGGTAAGTTCAAAAAAAAGAGAGAGACCATAGAAGAACAACGTATTTTTTTTGAAGGCTATACAGCTATACAGGTAAATATCTCAAGAAACAAGGGTCCTAGCAAGACAATCACACCAGTACATATATACATATGTAAATTGTTATTTACCTCGGTTTATCACCGGTATAATATATAGAAAAATAGCAGACAACATAGCACACATCATCTTATACAACATAAACAGTATCAGTATTCAGTAACCATCCTTGCAACAGATTCATCCAATCCAGCAGGTTCATCTCGAGCAGGCAGACCTCAACAGTTCAGAGCCGTTAATTCACACATATCTCATGAGGACTTCTTTGATTTCTTGTCCTCCCATTCCTTCCGGGCTTCCTCAATCAACTTGCTCACCTTGTCATGGAAGCCAGGATACGGTTCGTACCCGCCAAATGTGTGAAGAATCTGAAACAAACAAGATTATCATGAGTGGTCATGTTATCCATCCAGCGAAGCAGCAATGTTGCCAACAAACCACGGCAATGCAAAAGTTTACCTCTAGCAGCACAAAGAATGGTGCCATCAGGAAAGCCTGGACAAGATTGTCAAGGAGAGCAGGCGCTCGCTTCTGCAAGGACAATAAGATTTACAAGTAATCTATGGGTGTGAATGTGTGATTACAAAATAACTAGAGCCAAAACCAAATAGAATGACAGACTTACCTCAAAAACTCCATGACCAATGAATTGCATAGTCCAACAGACCAACTGAGCCACCAATACAACCTTTAATAAAAAAATGTAAGAGTTAATGATTGAGCCAGAAACCAAAGAAGCGCCTTGCAACTACCTCAGTTCACACTGAAAATATGAAATACAGGCAACAAGAGTTTCTATAGTTATTTCATCTTTTTGCTCTAGGCATTTAAGAACAAAGCAAAGGTACAATGCTGCCAGATTTATAAATTGTGTTGTTACGAAAGAGGGCCAGTGAGTGTGCAAGTCACCTGCATGGTCTAGCTTCTGAAATATCTAAGTTATATCGACTTATTAGTTTAAAGGAGCTATCAACTTGTGACAAGCAGACTCAATAATTAGTTTATTCAAACACTGTTTAGCACAGGTGTGCTAAATGCCTTCTTATTGATGCAGGTAAGTAACAAAATACAGGCAATTAGTTTGTCAGAAGCATCAATAGTGATCACTAATGGCGCAGAATTAGAGCGGAAGAAGCAAAGTGCAATGTGCCTTTTTGTGGTTACAACAAGTTTAAATGCTTAATAGAAGGACTGTCATATAAAAAAAAGCAGATATTTATAAGTCTGCCAATTTTGTACTGTATGGCAATCTATAGATGGTCCCCTCACAGAACCAAATATTTCTTTGCTACAAAGTATGAAAAATTAAGCTCTTTGTCAGCCCAAGGTATGACAGTTGAAGAGCCAAGTAACCGATAGTTTCATCTTCTGGGATGATTTTTTTGGACAAGAGTAAACTAAAAATAAGTTATCCAGTACTTGTTCGCTTGAGCTTATAAGCCAATCAGCCCTACTTTTTCAACCATGGAACAGTGTTTTTCTCTCGCAACAAATCAGCCCTACAAATCAGCCGCAGCAGCAATAAGTCCTGCCGAAGATTCTGTCCTATGTCACAATGAAACATATTATCTGTCCAGACCTTCGCACATCAGCAAAAGAACCCATGCTATGCCAGTAACTTGAAGTTAGCATTGGGAGACGGCCACAACCCTTTTGACAAATGGGAAAGCAGGTTTTTAGAGCTCATCAGTTAGGATGCTACAAAATCTAGTTAGCATCCAGCAAACAATCCTCGCACCCTTAATTCTTCTCTATTAAAGAAAAGAGTTGCACACAACACGATCAACTTATTTATGAATGCATTGATATTCAATTGTGCTCGTAGACTACTATCAAACAGCAGAGCAGTGCAGATCAATATTGACCATCATATTGACATACGTGTCATCTGCGTGCCATTCATTTGACCATTACTCCAGTCACAAACAAAACTAAAACATAGATGCTCCATTAGGATATTGGGTAAACTCGGTCAACAAAAGAGGGCAGTTTTTGAAAATGAAATTACCAATAGGCTATATCTAGCGCTAAATGAACTAAGAAAATCCATACAGCAGAGCTAGATCACAATCGCACATTAAAAAAACCACATCGAGAAACTCTGAGAGATCAAGCTCTTTCACTTTCAGTATCACCCACCTCAAAGGAACTAAAGGGGAAAACTGGATGAAAAGTTCACATGTGAATGCCTCAATAAAAGCTGAACTGTATAGACTAAAATTAGTCAACATAAAAGAACTACAGTAACCAGCGTCATCCGAATATCCCTATTGCACCAGTAAAAGTGTCAGAGTGTAATCCCAAACTGTACTTATGGGGCGACTACAAGTACATAACCACCTAGGAATCACCGAATATACGGATGAAGCTCATCTGAAATTTTGCTATCTTCGATTAATCAGACGAATTTTGCTATCTTCGCTTAATCAAGGCACCGGTACTCGAGGAATGATACTAAAATCAAGGCACCGGTACTCAAGGAATGATACTAACTGTAGCTGATTACAGAAATCCAATTTTCCCCCGTGGATACCAAAATCAAGGCACCGGTACTCGAGGAATGCTACTAACTGTAGCTGATTATAGAAATCCAAGCACAGAAGACATGATATAGGACGAGCTAAGTCAAGGATCGATGCGAAAGGGCGTCGCTTTTCCCCCCTTACCTTCCATCCAACGGAGAAACCGAGGCGGGCAGCGAGGGCGCCGCTGGCGGCCCAGCAGAGGTAGCAGAGGAGGGCGGCGAGCGCGCCCGCGCGGCGGTCGAGGAGGAAGTAGTAGGACGCGTAGACCGCGGCGCCGATGCCGGCGGCGTGCGCGGAGGGGGCGGTGAGGTGGAGGAGCATGAGCGCCGTGAGGAAGATGGGCCAGACGAAGAGCTCGTGGATGCTCACGTTGACGGGGTTGCTGTGGTAGGCGCCGTAGAAGGCGTAGTGCCCCTCTAAGTCCAGGAGGCCGCCGCCGCCGCGAGGCTTCGCCATGGCTCTCCCCTGTTGGTTGCTTGCTCTCAGTATCAGGTCCCTTTTTTTTTCCTCTTCTTCCAGCGGGCTGGAGGGATACACCAGCAAGCAAGGCCTGATGTGCTATATTAACGTTTGATTGAGGATTTGTTTGGGCGTTGTTGGGCTGGCCTCGCTAATAAATGGTGACCCGACCCTGTCGATGGTACAGTCCTTGACGGATGATGTCATGATGACGATTCATAAATCATATGGTATCAAATCATCTACAGGATAGTATGAACATTTTCACCAAGTTTGCTGGAACTACTCAGGTGGTGCAGATAATTCTCTGTTGTGAATCCGAATTATGAGGATACGAAGAACTTTTGATATCTGTATGGATAAGGATAATTCGAATCCGATTATGTGCGGATGCTAGGTAGGATATGGAATAGACAAAATCCGGCGGATATGGATTGTCCGCAAATTTTATGTGGATTATCTGATGTTTACAATACAATATTCGAAAGTTTTTCTCCCTAAACTAAAACCAAGAGGAATTCAGGATTAAAAAAAACTTATTCGTTGAGCACTCTTATTTTGTGACGCAATCGTTTGATGTTCTAGTTTTTATAAGAAATTTCTAGATGCTAGTACTTACTCCCTCCATCGTCCTAAAATAAGTGTCGTTACGGTATTCGTGACCGCCAAACTTTCTCTAGATTTGTAGAAAATATTAGCAATATTTATATCTCGATGGCTATAAAGAAGAGTGTTGGAGGTGCATTATATGTTGGGGAAACCCATTATCATGTTCAGCAATTACTACGAAGACTAGGGATTCGCAAAATAATATTTGGGGTCCATAATACTAGTTGAAGAAGAGCTGTTGAAAATATAAGCCAAAATTCAGAAGAATTCCTAGATTTTGAATTCACAAAGAGTCTCGTAGCTGTGCTATATGCTTTGTTATGTTGTGATGTGTGCTTTTAGGTTTCCACAATGATCATCATAGTTATTGATGATTGTTGCAGCTTGTTAATGAAGTCCTTAGTTTCTTGATGCGGTTTACCAAGTCTTTTTTTTCTAGTTCCTCGAACTTGGGGCATTCAATACTCCATGTCGAATGTTTGTACATATGCCACAAATTTGAAGCTAAATAGACGACTAGTCCACTAAATAAATTCTAATTTCTTCAAAATAAAATGATCCAAACGACTCCTAAGAGAAAAGACATGATTTATTAAGTTGTAGCAACAATTTGATATTCTAGTATTATGGTCAATTTGTGGACTAAACGTTCTAGAGTGATGCAAGGGCCCCATGTTCACAAGTAAATAAAAACTTCATTGTAAAAAATAAAATCACCTTTTATTGTAAAAAATAAAATCACCTTTTATAGAGCTATATGCAAAACGATAAATAGTCACACGTCGTTCTAGAGTGCGATGATGTCAACTTTGTGGGGCGCTAGCGCGACTTGACGAGGAAGAAAAGAAAACGCTATTTTATTTAGTCACGCATCGTAGCTAGAGCGATGCAAGACCAGATAGTAGTGTTCGGTCAACTTTGGGGGCGTGTTTTTACGAGGAAGAAAATAAAAGGCCAAACATTTGACTTTGTCTCGCGTGGCTACAGTGCCGATGCAAGTTTCGACTTAGCCAAGCATTGCCATGTTTATTTTTTGTTTTCATAATGTGGTTAAGCACCTTTTATCGACTGACCCTGCTGCTTGTGTTGTTTTAATTTGGGGAAAACGTACATATTCCATCCACGATCACGAGTTTAATTTAACCCCACAGAATGCGACGAGTCCCCGCACAGAACCACCCGCCATGTCACCCCGAAAACTCTCGTCCGTTCGATGGCCTAGATCTCTTGGAGCAGATTCCGCTGGGAGCGGCTTCGCCTCATTCTCGTGCGATTCTCTGGCTTCTCCTCTACTTCTCCGGCTTTGCGTCCGAATCCAGGGAAGCAAATATATACCGCTTCTCCCTCCGCATCGTTCCCTTCCCCGATGGTTCCCGACACCGACGCCCGCCCGCACCGCGGCGCCTCCGCCGCTCCTACCCCCGTCTTCCCTTCCCCCCTCCCCCTCCCTCTCTCCCGGCGTCGCGGCGTGCCTGTCGGGCCCCAGTGTCGCTGCCTAACCGCGCGGCGCGCTGCCTACGCAACGCCACCGCTAGTTTGGTGCGCTGCGACGCGCGGTGGCCCCGACGGGGGCCGTACCTGGCCATGTCGCGGCTCCAGCAGGCACCGCCAGCGGCCGCAGCTGCGGGTGCCTCCCGATTTGGCTTGCTTCCACCAGTCCGCGTCTCCTCCACTGCTCATGAAGCCCTAGATGCCTGTCCTCATCTCTTCCCCACGGTTCCTGAGGATGGAGGCGACGGACACAGGTCAAGTGACACAGCGGAGCAGAGCAGCCGTGCAGCGACCACGTAGTGACTTGAACCAGGTACTGTCGGGGACCAATACCATGGTACCCGAAGAGAAGGAGCTAATAACCATCAACATTAATTCATCCGAGCGGTCAAGGGCACGACTACAGCTCTTGCCGACCCCAGGTACGCAAGCTCTGCCTCGCCCGACCTCTAAGAGACAGCTCTGCCTCGTCCGGCCTCTGAGAGCCGGTTCCGCCTTGCCCGACCTCCGAGGGCCTGTTCCGCCTCGCCCGACCTCTGAGGGCAGGGTTCCGCCTCGCCCGACCCTTAGGTCCGCGCTCCGCCTCACCAGGCCTCTGAGGGCCGGTTCCGCCTCGCCCGACCCTTGGGTCCGCGCTCTGCCTCGCCCGGCCTCTCAGGGCCGGTTCCACCTCGCCCGACCTCCGAGGGCCAGTTCCGCCTCGCCCGGTGTCTGAGGGCCGGTTCCGCCTCTTCCAACCTCCGAGGGCAAGGCTCCGCCTCGCCCGACCCTCGGGTCCACACTCCGCCTCGCCCGACCCTTGGGTCCGCGCTCTGCCTCGCTCGACCCTTGGGTCCGCTCTCTGCCTCGCCCGACCCCAAGGCCGGAGGCTTCGTCTCGCCCGACGAAGACCCATACCGCCACCGACCACTCCAGGTCCAAGCATATGGGTCTAGGTCAAAGCTCTGACGCCTAGGAAGTGACCAGCATGCCCCGGTATAACCCGTGGCCGTGATGGGCCATACCTGAGGATTCACATCAGGAACAGCGTCGGGCATACCGAACGAAGTGGAGCGCCATGACCGGCAGACGATGCCTGCTCGTGGCGCTAGTGACGGATAGGACCACGACGGGAAGCTATCCCTGTTGATGTCTACAGGGTCAGCGGGACCCGCATAAAGAAGAAGAAGGACCCGGCAATTTTGGAGGACTTCTTATCCTTCTCATTTCTCCTCTTTTCCTTCCGCTGTAACCTCTGCTTTTCCTTGGCCTATAAAAGGGAAAGCAGGGCATCCCATTAAGGGGCACTGGAACTAGATCAGACAACAGATCCTGCATTCGAACACATCCGAGCTTGACTCAAATCCGAACCGATCGAAACTCATCGCAACACACCACCAGAGACTTGGGACCCTTCCCTCTCTCAACCGTTTGTAACCCCTACTATGAATTTTTAGTGCTAGTAACACAAGCAGCAGCAATGAACTGGACGTAGGGACATTCTGCCCGAACCAGAATAAACCTTGTGCCCTCTTAGCACACCATCCGGGTCAGACGTGCAATATTAGAAATTTACTTATTGGTGGCAACTCGAAACACCGACAATTGGCACGCCAGGTAGGAGCCTTTTGCGTGGCTCGACATCAACACCAGTCCTCAAATGGCTAGTCACGACCTCAGCTAGGTCCAGGGCGCGCACGTGCGCTTCAGGGACCTAGACTTTATCGTCACAATGGAAGGAGGGTTGGCGATGGCTCCCGCCGCTGTCTGACCTCTCCACTCTGCCAGCCTCGACGCAATCACCGAGGCACTTGAGGAGCTGCAGCTGCACGCACCGAAGGCCCGCGGCCCCAGAAACAACCAACTCCTCGACTTCAACTACGAGAGGTTGAAGCACCAGCTCGGCGCCTTCCTAGGACCCCAGCCATCCCGGGAGGACCTACGCCACCTCACCTTCTCGTTCGCCAACGTCATGGCGCAGCTTGCCAGAGGGGAGCCGCTCTCTCCAAAATACCTCATTCGGAGTGTCTCAACAGTGCTCCCGTTTGGTCTCTACAACGTCACAGGGACCGATGGCCACCTTGAGGCTCAATGCGCGCCTCCTTTCCCCACGAATGATGAGTTCGTTGGGATGACCAAACATGTCGCGGAGTCTTTCCACGACCTCCTCGCAGAGGAAACGAAGTCGCCCTCCGCCTCTGACTCCAACAGGGGGAGCCATCACCCCTCTCGTGAGTGTTTTATGGTAGGTACCCCCGAGGGACACATCGAAAGCATCCACGAGGAGGAGGCTACCCTGACGAACGACCTCGATGATGAGGTCGGGAGGGAGACAGGGGCCCCACCCAGCCTGCGGGTGGAGCAGCTGAAGGCTCGGCACCTAGAGCTCGAGGAAGCATGACTCTAGCTCGAGCAGAAACGCGTAGAGCTCGATCGGGAGATCGAGCGCCACGAAGACGGTGGGCACACACACGCCATGGCCCGTGATGTGAACCAGAGGATCATCGCGGACGATGAGGCCCTCCCACACTTCGCCCGGGTGAGCCAGAACATCGCTGCTGCGGCGGCTTTGCTCCGTGGGCTTCCAAGGCCTGCAACGCCCGAGGATCGTCGAGCCCACCGTGAGATTCACACGCTGCTTGAGTGTGCGGCGGCACAGCAGGCTGAGAGCTCGCTGTCTCGGTGATGTGAGCTCGACGCCAGCTAGCGCATGCCCTTAGAGTGCCTCGACAAGGATGCATCAGTCCACCAGGCGCCACAAGACGGCAGGCAGCACACTGTGGTCCTGGTGCATCAGCGTCTCGGCTACAACCGTGACGCACGCGACACCCTTGACGCCCGTAGACGTACCCACGATGACCCAAGAGAGGGAGCTAGCCACGGCTATCACCCTTGTCGTGGCGAACGCTACGACAGTGGCGAGGACCAAAGCTCAAGCCTCGGCTTACCGAGGCCTCAGGCCTTTGGCCGACACATCCTCAACGCTGTCTTCCCGCCAAGGTACCGACCACCAACCAACATCCCGAAATACTCTGGGGAAACAAACCCTAGACTGTGGCTCGAGGATTATCGGCTGGCCTGCCAAGCCGATGGAGCGAATAATGACGATTTCATTATCCGCAACCTTCCATTGTTCCTGGCCAATTCGACGCGAACATGGTTGGAACACCTTCCACCCAATAGAATCCAAAGTTAGACAGACCTAAAAGAGATCTTCATGGGGAACTTTTAGGGCATGTACAAGCACCCTAGGAACCCATGGGATCTCAAGAACTACCGACAGAAGGCTGGAGAAACCCTCCGTGGGTATATCCAACGCTTCTCCCAGCAGTGCAACGAGCTGCCTAATGTCGCCGATGCCGATGTTATAGGAGCTTTCCTGTCTGGAACCATCTACGAGTGTCTGCTTCACAAGCTAGGACATAAGGGCCCACAAACCACCAAGGAACTCCTCAACATCGCCACTAGCCACGCCTCAGGCAAGGAGGCGGTTGGAGCGATCTTCGACCGCCTCAAGGGCAAGGCGAAACAGGGCGAGGACACCGGTGAAGGCGCCTCCAACCATCCCATCAAGAAGAAGAACAAGCAGTGGCACGAGGGCTCGCTCGTGGCCACCGCCGACCATAGGGGGGTCGAAAGCCCACGGAGGGCACCCCGAACCACTTCGAGAAGCTACTCGAGGGACCATGCCCGAACCATCCCTTCCCCGTCAAGCATCTGTACATGAACCGCGACCTCATGAAGCAGTTCTTGGCCGGAGGCTCCAATAAAGGGAAGCACGGGAAGGACCCTGACCCGACCACAGATGATGCTGAGGGGAAGGACGGTGGCTTTCTGACGCCGTATGGCTGCCTCATGATCTTCGGAGGGTCGGCGACCTATAACTCCAAGCACCGCCAGAAGCTCGCACGCCACGAGGTCTATACGGCCGAGCCGGCCACACCTACCTTCCTCCAATGGTCGGAGTCCGCCATAACCTTTGATCAGACCGACCACCTAGAGAGCGTCCCGCAACTGAGGAGATACCCGCTCGTGGTTGACCCGATTGTCAGCATGAAGCGGCTCAACAAGGTACTAATGGATGGAAGCAGCGGCCTCAACATCATGTACGCCGAGACGCTCGACACCATGGGCATCGACCGAGCGTGCATCCGGCCAACCGGAGCGCCTTTCCATGGCATCGTGCCTGGAAAGCAGGCCGTGCCACTTGGGTAGATCGATCTGCCCATTACCTTCGGGGGTCCGTCCAACTATAGGATGGAGACCCTCGCCTTTGAAGTGGTTGGGTTCCACGAAACCTACCACGCATCCTGGGACGACCATGTTACGCGAAGTTCATGGCCGTCCCCAACTACACCTACCTAAAGCTGAAGATGCCAGGCTCAGGCGGGGTTATCACCGTCGGCGCCTCCTTCCAGCGCGCCTATGAGTGTGAGGTTGAGTGCTGCGATCATGCCGTGGCAATCGTCGCCTCCAGAGAGCTCGCAACCATCAAGAAGGAGGTCGCCGAAGAAGCACCCGACCCCAAGTGGTCGACCGAGTCTTTCAAGCTAGTGGAGGGCGCCAAGGAGGTCCTCATAGACCCCGGCAACCCCGAGGGCAAAGCGGTGCACATTGGCACCACGCTTTCCTCCAAATAGGAAACGCGCTCGTCGGCTTCCTCTACACCAATAGAGACATCTTTGCGTGGAAACCCTCGGACATGCCGGGCATTCCGAGGGAAGTCACCGAGCATGCCTTGAAGAGCCGCCCAGACTCCAAGCCGGTGAAGCAACGCCTGTGTCGCTTCGACGAGGGGAAACGTAGGACCATCGGCGAGGAGATCGCGAAGCTTTTGGCGGTCGGGTTCATCAAGGAAGTGTACCACCCAGAGTGGTTAGTCAATCCCGTTCTTGTACGAAAGAAGAGTGGGAAATGGAGGATGTGTGTTGACCTAATAGTTGACTCAACCTCAGGTGCGAAACCCTTTGCTTCCTTGATGCGTATTCAGGGTACCATCAAATCATGATAAAAGAGTCCGACCAGCTCACGACATCTTTCATCACCCCCTTCGGATTGTTCTGCTACATCATGATGCCATTCGGTCTGAAGAACGTTGGGGCTATGTACCAGCATTGTATGCTCAAGTGTTTCGGAGACCTCATCGGGCGAACCATTGAGGCCTACTTAGACAACATTGTGGTCAAGTCCAATTGGGCTGACTAGCTCATAGCTGACCTTGAGCAGACCTTCGTAAAACTCCGAGCAAATGGCATTAAGCTCGACCCCAAGAAGTGCGTTTTTGAGGTCCCGAGGGGCATGCTATATGGTTTCATCGTCTCCGAGCGTGGCATCGAGGCCAACCCGGAGAAGATCTCAGCCATCGCAAGGATGGGCCTGATTCAGAACATGAAGGGGGTACAACGAGTTATAGGGTGCCTCGCCACGCTCAGCCGCTTCATCTCGCACCTCGGTGAATGAGGTCTCCCCTCTATCAGCTTCTGAAGAAGGCCGACCGCTTCGAATGGACGTCCGAGGCCCAGGAGGCACTTGACATAGTCAAGCAGCTTCTAACGAAGGCCCCGATCCTGGTTCCTCCGACCGATGGAGAACCGCTTCTGCTCTACATTGCGGCCACCACACAAGTGGTCAGCGCCGCCCTAGTGGTGGAGTGAGAAGAAGAGGGACGTGCCCTCAAAGTACAATGCCCCATGTACTACATTAGCGAGGTCCTATCCAATTCTAAGACCCGCTACCCCCAAATCCAGAAGCTCCTGTACGCCGTCCTCATCACCAAGAGGAAGCTGTGCCACTACTTTGAGTCACATCCGGTGACGATCGTGACATCCTTCGCCCTCGGCGAGGTCATTTAAAAACTAGGATGCCACAGGAAGAATCGTGAAGTGGGCACTCGAGCTAATGGGTCAGGGCATTACGTATGCCTCCTGAATGGCCATCAAGTCCTAGGTGTTGGTTGATTTCGTTGCAGAGTGGACCAAGGTCCAAATGCCACCAGATGTCATCGACCAAGAGTTCTGGATGATTTACTTCGACAGATCACTGATGAAGAAAGGCGTCGGCGCGGGGCTGGTCTTCGTTTCACCCCTCGTGGTATGCATGAGGTACATGGTCCACATCAATTTCCCCTCCAACAATGTGGCCGAATACGAGGCATTCATCAACGGCCTGTGCATCGCCATCGAGTTTGGCATCCGACGCCTTGACGTCCGGGGCGACTCCTAGCTCGTCATCGACCAAGTCATAAAGGAGTCGAGCTGCCATGATGCCAAGATGGCTGCATACTACTAAGAAGTCTGCCAGTTGGAGGACAAGTTCAACGGCCTCGAGCTCAACCACATTCTGAGGTGTCTCAACGAGGTGGCCGATGCGCTGGCAAAAGTGACATCCGGTCGAGAGCCAGTGCCAATGGGCATCTTCGCCAGTGATCAGCACAAGCCCTCGGTTCGCTACGAGGGGTCAGAACGAGCCGGTGATGGTCTGCCCACCCTGGGCTCAGGGGCTGACCAACCGTCGGCTCCATCCGACCCTAAAGTCATGGAGCTCGAAGAGGACCCAGTGATAGAGCCCAACCCTCTGGTCGAATGGAGGATGTTCTACCTTGACTACCTCCTCCATGAGGCGCTGCTGACCGACAAGACGGAGGCTCGATGGCTCGTGCGTTGCGCCAAGTCCTTTGTCCTTGTTGAGGGTGAACTCTACAAGCAAAGCCATACCAAGATCCTACAGCGCTGCATCCCTATAGAACAGAGGAAGCATTTGCTGAGCGATATCCACGGTGGGGGTCTGCGGTCACCCTGCCGCACCTAGAACCCTGGTCAGAAATGCGTTCCGACAAGGCTTCTACTGGCCGACCGCCATAGCCGACGCCGAGCAGATCGTCCGCACCTGTGAAGGGTGTCAGTACTATGCTTGACAGACTTACCTACCGGCCCAAGCGCTCCAGATGATCCCCATCACGTGGTCGTTCATGGTCTGGGGGCTCGATCTGGTCAGACCTCTCAAAAGGGCGCCCGAGGGATACACTCACTTGCTTGTCACCGTAGACAAGTTTACAAAGTGGATAGAGGGTCGGCCGATCTTCGTGATCAAACCCAAGCAAGCCGTGCTGTTCTTCCTCGACATCATCCATCGCTTTAGGGTCCCGAACTCCATCATCACGGACAACGGCACGTAGTTCACTAGAAAAAAGTTTCTCCGATTCTGTGATGAATACCACATCTAGGTCGATTGGGCCACCGTGACGCACCCCCGCATGAATGGGCAGGTCGAGCGCTCAAACAACATGGTCCTACAGGGCCTGAAGCCTAGGATCTTCAATAGGTTGAATAAGTTTGGCGGACGGTGGGTCACCGAGCTTCCCACGGTGCTCTGGAGCCTAAGGATGACCCCCAGCCAGGGCACTAGCTACATGTCATTCTTCATGGTCTACGGTTCCGAGGCTGTCCTCTCGATGGACCTCGACTATGGAGCGCCAAGGGTCAGGGCGTATGATGAACAGGGAGCCGGGGCATCCCTCGAGGATGCCATGGACCAGCTGGATGAAGCGTGCGACGTTGCCCTCCTCCGCTCGGCAAAGTACTAGCAGGCATTGCGACGGTACCATAGCCGACGAGTGCAGGGTCAAGCCTTCAACATCGGAGACCTGGTCCTCCGCCTTGTCTAGAGCAGCAAGGACATCCATAAGCTCTCCCTGCCATGGGAGGGACCATACGTCATCGTGGTGGTGCTCTGGCCAAGCACTTACAAGCTCAAGACCATCGACGGTGAGGTCTTCGCTAATGCCTAGAACATCGAGAAGCTATATCGTTTTTACCCTTAATAAATGCACACTTTCTCTTATTAGTATCATTATCGAACTCCCCAACCTTTAGTGACACCCAGCCCCAGCTACGGTGGGGGGTCGGGCCTCACTCGGGGGCTAATAAGAGCATATCTATCTAGTAGACAGTCTCTACGTCCGACCCTTTGTCACGATTATGACCCAAAAGCGAAGTTTGCGGAAACAAACTCTGAGTAAAACTGGTCAGACTGTGAAAAACCTACACCTCGGCGGCTACGACGCCTTTGTTCACCAGCGTAATCAGAGTTTTTTTAGCACCCCGGGCTTTTTGGCCTTAGCCACTGAAAGAGTCGGTACACGTTTAAGTGTCTATCCGCCTAGCAAACATTCTCTGTGCCCAACCCCCTATCACATTAAGACTTAGGAGCTAGGGTTGCGGGAACAAGCTCTAAGTATAACTGGTCGGACTGCGTGAAACCTATGCCCCAGCGGCTACGGCGCCTTTGCTCACGACCGTGATTAGAATTTGCTCACCCGCACCCCGAGCTTTATGACCTTAACGACGGAGAGGGTCGGAATGCACTAACCTTTTTATACAAAAAGGGGAGAAGGGCTAAAAAGTTGTTTTGCTATAATGAAATTTAAAAGTTTGTCCATTTGTTACAAGTTCGCCGCCTGGCTTATCTGCCTAACTAAATTTTTTGGGCAGGATGTCCTCATCCCATATCTCCGCAGGTAAGTCTTGTCCTAGCGGGTAACACAAGTCGATTGGACGGCTTGACTGCTGCCGAGTAATGGGTAGGCAGCAGCAGGATGCCCCATGCGGGTTATGCCGACCCCGTCGCGAACGATGAACCCGGATCCCGCTCGATCATATCCAGTAAGAGCTCCCCGAACCCATCACTCTTACCATCGAGGTAAATCCTGTGCCCAGGTCGATCGAACGGCTCAAAGTGACTGCCGAGAGACAGTCACCCTTACTTTACGCATTAATTTCACTACCGAGCCTCTGACCCCAGCAACGGCAGGGGGTCGGACATCGCTCGGGGGCTGCCAAGAGTGTCTATTCAGTAGACATTCTCTATGCCCGACCCTCCTCATGTTAAAAAACTTGAGGCAAGGTGTGCAGAGATAAGCACTGAGTAAAGCTGCTCGGCCTATGAGAAACCTACGCCCCGATGGCTATGGTGTCTTTGCTCACCAGCGTGATCAGAGCTTCTGTCCCCGCACCTCAAGCTTTAGCCTCCACCTTCTCGGGAAGGGTTTGGAGGGGCCTACCTGTGGAATCTCCATCGAGGAGAGGCCGACAGGTCGCCCAAATTGATCGCATGGCTCAGGCCACTGCCGAGAGACAGATACGGAGTAGTGGGATACCTCATGCAGGTTACGCAGGCTCCGTCATGAACGTTGGACCCGGACCCCACACGGACATATCCGGTGAGAGCTCCCCGAACCCGTCACTCGAGCCATCAAGGTAACTTTACCGACCCCCACCTTTCTTTTTCCATTGCATGATCATTCATTCATCCAATCTCATGCATACATTCATACATTCATTCATACATTCATTCATTCATCCATTCATCCATTCATTTATCCCATACATCCAAGCATTGCATATGCAATTGCTGCATCACACGAAGCGGTAGTCGTCTCATTCGATATGAGCGGCGATCGACCGAGGTTCAAAGGCTGGCCCATGAAGGGCTCAAGGCCGCCTCACATCAAACAGAGCCAGGGAAGAAAAACTGAGATGAGCCCTAGTGGCCTTGCCCAACCCTACTCAGAAGCGGACAGGGGCATCTCAACCTTTCTCGTTCGATTCTAACCTCGAGCCAAGCCCATAGAATCTCCATCGAGGGGAGGCCAGTGGGCCACCTGAGTTAATCTCTGGAGTGACATGGGCATCTGCTAGGAGGTGGGTTAAGGAGCAGTGGAATGCCATATGAGGGCTATGCCGACCCCGTCAGCGAATGATGGACTCGGATTCCACTCGAATATGCCCGTTAGCGAGCTCACCGAGCGCGACACTCGAGCCATTGAGGCAAGTGTCATTAGCTTAGCCCCTCTGGTTGCGAAAACTGAGGACGGGGTGATGCATGAAACACGGCTGACCCCTACCGAGCCCCACGGGGCTTGGGGGCTCGAGCCGCCTGACCCTAAATCGGGAGATCGGGGTTCGAAGGCCGACCCACGGAGGGCCTGAGGCCGCCTCGCATCGAACAAGAGCCAGGGGAAAAAACACAGATGAGCCCTAGTGGCCCTCACCCGACCCGCTTAGAAGCGGACAGGGTCAACTCAACCTTTTTGTTTGATCCTAACCTCCAGCCGAGCCCACAGAATCCCCATTAAGGGGAGGCCATCGAGCCACATGAGTCACCCTCTGGAATGGCTTGGGCATCTGCTCGAAGGCGGGTTAAGGAGTAGTGGGATGCCCCACGCGGACTTTACTGACCCCGTCAGCGGGTGATGGACCCGGATTCCACTCGAACATGCTAGTTAGCGAGCTCACCGAGCGCGACACTCGAGCCATTGAGGCAAGTGTCATTAGCTCAGCCTCTCTGGTTATGGAAACCAAGGATAGGGTGACGCATGAAACATGGCTGACAGCTATCGAGCCCCACGGGGCTCGTGGGCTTGAGCCGCCCGACCTTAAATCGAGAGACTAGGGTTTGAAGAATGGCCCGTGAAGGGCCCGAGGCCGGCTCACGTCAAACAAGAGCTAGGGGAGAAAACACAGATGAGCCCCAGCGGCCTTCGCCTGACCCGCCTCGAAGCGGACAGGGTCATCTCAACCTTCCTGTTCGATCCTAACCTCAAGCTAAGCCCACAGAATCCCCATTGAGGGGAGGCCATCGGGCCACCTGAGTCGCTCTCCAGAACAACTCGGGCATCTGCTGGAAGGCGGGTTAAGGAGAAAGTGGAATGCCACATGAGGGCTTTGCCGACCCCGTCACAAATGATGGACCCAGATTCCACTCAAACATGCCCGTTAGCAAGCTCGCTGAGCGCGTCACTCGAGCCATCGAGGCAAGTGACGTTAACTCAACCCCTCCGGTTGTAGAAACCACGGATGGGGCGACGATCACAAAGATGAGTCATCCCTTGATCGGACCCCTGCTATGCGTGGGGGCTCGAGGAAAGTTGGACTCGCAAGGAGATCGAACGCGCGGTCGTAGAATGATAGCTCAGATCCTAGGGAGGGGGTACGTGCAAGAGACGCTTTCTCCTACTAGTTTTGCTATCCTCTCCTCTATCTCTAGTGACACCCAACCCCAGCAACGACAAGGGGTCAGATCTTACTCAGGGGCTGATAAGGGTATAAATACACCCTTTCTGAAACAGTCGCCATGCCTGACCTCTTCCTCACATTTAACCTGGTAGCAAGGTCTGGGGAAATGAACGACTGAGCAAGGCTGGTCAAACGACGAGAAACCTATGCCCCAGCGGCTATGGCACTCTTGCTTACCAGCGTGATCAAAGTTTCCCTCCTACACCTCAAGCTCTATGGTCTTAACAAATGGAAGGGTCAGAGCGCACCAAAACAAAAGGACAAGTTTGTATAAAGGTTGCAAAAAGATCGGCACCTATCCTCTGATTACAAAACTGATTAACCTGTTGAACTAACTAACCCCTCTAGGGGAGAATTATGCTTTTGATCCTGTTCACCAGTGAAACGACCTGATTTCCGTGAAGGGAAATCCACAGAGTCAAAGTGTAATAAGACCGTTGTAGATCATATTACCCAAATTCCAGTCGAATATCACATCCATACAACGATAATATCAGAGTACAAATAGTGCGGAATTACATAAATTATTACATCGCCGCATTGGCGGAATCAAAAGTAGCATTCATTCAGAACAGCTTGAAGATAAGATCACCAAACTTGAGCGTAGGAATGAACCCCTCAACCGTTAAACTCCTCAGAGCTATACTCCTCAGCAGAACCTGTGTGCCAAAATTTATCAGCACAATTTGTACTGGCCACTCCCACCCTATGAGCATTGCTTTGTGGAAATTGGATGCAAGTTGGATATAATCAAAAGGAACCTATAAGGCTGGGGTTTCCTATGTATTAGCATATGAAGTACATAATAATAGTTGGTCAAGTTTTAACACCATTCCCACACCCATTCCACTCCATTCCCATTCTAGAGCCTGGTTTCGATCCTGGGATCGATATACCACCATCTCCACACCATCACCATACCACACCCATACCCTCGCTCAGTCGACAGGCCAACTCCCTCTCGACACTATCTTAAGGCCCGTAGCCCTGGCTACGTCCGAATCACTCACTCCTAGGGGGAGAAGAGAAGGACTCATCTCACTATCTAGTTTAAGCGAAACCCAGGAAAGGTCCATAACCGACAAGTCGGCATATGTATCGATCGATCAACCATACACTCTACAGAGGTTTTACATAACCACAAGATCCGCCTTCCTCGCTGACCGTCGTCAACTGGGCTGATTCCGGCCGCTTGCTAGCCTAGGATAATGCCACTCTACCATTCAGCCCTGGTACACCCCAAGTCTAGTCTGGGGTGGTTGAAACTGTGAGTCATGAGCCGGGTCCACAAGGTCTCCATGAAGTCTCGGAAGGGTGTGGGGGGAATCCTCCACGCCCCATACCTCCCTCGCACTATCCGCTATCAACCTAGCAGTAGTGGCAATATCCTACCAAGTAGTCCGGCCGTCCCGCACCATATAGGGCGAGTGGTACGTAAGGCTTCCCGGTGAATTTGAGTACTAGTAAGTCCTTAGGGATGACCAAGCTAGAATGTCTTCATCAGGGTTTCCATTTACCGTGCCACCACAGCACTTCCACCCTAGGCTCCTCCCATCACAGGTTCACACCCAGGGCCACCTCATATACCATTACCCACCACAGGTATCTATTCCAGGGGTGCCCAGGTAGCACCCCATGGCAAGACTTGCCCCAGGCTCGTCGTATACTCCAACTTGGTCGACACAACCCTCACCCTCCACGCACCCAAGTCACACACGCAGCACTCTCCCCATATCCAGATAACACCAGTTTCCACCTCGCATCATTGTAGTGCAAGCGTAGTAGAGGTAATAAGCAATGAAATATGGTAGCAAGCGTGTGACTAGCCTAACAACAGGGTGAGTAGGGGTAAGGTTGCGTCAAGGTAAAGGCCATCAAGAAAGCACACTACCATGCAAGTCCTACCATAGTGTGATCATGCCAATAAAGTAAGCACTAGCATTTCTATATTAGCCATGCGTAATAGGTGCTACGAGATTGGGTGGGATGTGGCACCTTCAGTGTAGTCATCTCCGTACTCCTCACGGTACTCACGATCCTCGTCCGTCCGGTTCTCCTCTGAGTCTGCAAACGATCGTATTATAGTCTCATTAGCGACGTCTATAGAATAGCACAAAGAAGCAATGAAAATTCAAAAGAGCCAAATGCACTCAAACATGGGTTCATTGCGTAGAGCTCGAGTTTAGATGAATTTTGGTCCTGGTTTCATATTTTTCTGAGGTCATATGAATTAGTTATAAATTTCTGAAGTTTTAATCATTTCTAAAAAATGGAAAAGGCTGAATTAATCCTGGGCTGACACGTGTCACGCTGTGACTGGTCCACGTGGCAGCATGACGTCAGTATCTCGGTTCTGAGCTGACAGGTGGGGTCCAGCTGACGTCAGCATGACATCATCAGTTCCGACAGGTGGGTCCAGGGGCTCTTGGGTCCCTGACATGTGGGTCCGGTCAAAGTCAACGTTAAGTCAACGGTGAGTCAACGGTCATCGGATCACAGTCACAGACAGGTGGGCCAGGTCTGCTGACGTCAGTAGCTGACGTCACCGTGACATCATCATGATGTCACCCCGGATGTGTCAGCTTCTGACGTGTGGGTCCTGCATGACGTCATCACGACGTCACCTACTGACAAGTGGGTCCAGTGGCTCAGTGTCGCTGACATGTGGACCCTGGTCAACGGTCAACATTGACCGGTCAATGGTCAACCGGATTGGGCCTGGACTAGGCTTTGGTGGGCTTGGACAGGGCTGGACTTGGGCCGGGCTTGGCCCACCACGTGGCATGCTGTGACGTAGCCACGTCACAACCTTGGGCCTCCACTAGGCCGTGGTCCACGGCTCGCGGGCGTGAGCGTGGCTCACGGTAGACCAAGACGCGCTGGTCCATGGACCGTAGGCTGGATCCTCGGTGGACCGAGTCCACCCCTCTCCTCTCTCTCTGTGGTCCATGTGCACCGGGTGCATGGGCATCTGGCCGATGAGGGAAATTTCCTCTGTTTCCTCCCCAGCGGCTCTTGTCGGTGGCGAGCTCGCTGGTGAGCCTCCGCGGCGGCGCTAGCGTTCAATTAAGGTGGGGTAAAGATTCCCCAGGCCATGGCGAACACGATGGTGGGGTCTAGGTGGCGGCCGGGGCTTTCTAGGGCTTTGGCCACGGCGGTCGGCGGCTTGGTCATGGCGGTGCCCGCCGGCGGGGCAGCTAGGGGCTGTTCCAAGGGTCCTGGTGCCCCGTCCCCGTTCAGACTGCTAGCGGGCGACCGGAACAAGTGACGACAGCGACCCCTGGGCGTGGCGGAGTCCACACACGGTGATGGTGCACGGTGGAACTCCGGCCAAGGTCCGGTGCTCGTGGCCGGGGCGCTGTGGTCGACTAACAGGGTCTTGGTCTACGCGGCTACCCTCCGGGTGTCCTGGTGGTGCTACTGCTGCGTCCTAGTCCTGGTGAGGCGGCCGGGTGCGCTAGCGGTGGCCACGCCATGACGGCGGCTTTGCGAGCGCGGCAAGCGCGTGCACATCGTTGGTGTCCAGGGGCTAGGAGATGGTCGCGGGTGTGCATGTGAGTGGGCCGTGCTTGTGTACCCAGAGGCCGGGGATGGCCTTGGTCTATGCGCTCATGGTGTGGAGCGCCATGGCCGGAGTATCAAAGTCCAGCGGCGAGCAGGGGAAGAACTAGGGGGGGCTCACCGTTGGTGTCGTGGGTGATAGGATGGCGATGCAGTGGCGGTTCGAGGCCGTGTAGCTCTTGAAGCAGTGCAGCGCTGCTGTAGCCGATCGTGGCGTCGTCCCTGCTCTGGCGGCTTCGGAGGTGCTCCGACGGTGCCTCCTTCTTCTTTCTCCCTCTCCCTTCCTTCTTCCTCTCCCTTCTCTGGCTCGGTGTGAAGTGGACGGCCACCAAGGTGGCGGCGGGGCGATGGGACGAGCTCCCGGGCAACCGGGGTCGGGGCTTTTATAGCCAAAGCTCCATGCCACCAACGACGATCGGCATCGTGCGGTGGAGGCACGTGCAATGCATCCGACGGTGGTGTGAGGTTGCGTGAGCGCGGCGCAAGGGGGAGCAAGGCCATGCCCTGGGCGTGACCCCCTGGCCCGCTCCTGCCAGCGCTGTCGGCCTCCGATCGCGCGGGCAGTTGAGGCGTGGGCGTGGAGAAGATGACACTGTGGCGGTGTGTGGCTGACGCGTGGGGTCCGATGGCAGCGACAGCAAGCGAGCTGGGAGGCGCGCGGGCGTGAGTGATGCACCGGGCTGCTTGCTGGGCTGGCCGCGCGAGTTGGCGTGCTGACGCGTTGGGCTGGCGCGGTCAGGCCAGGCCTGCTTGCGGCTGCGCGTGGGCTAGCAAAGCCGGGTGAGCGAGTTGGGCTGGCTGGGGAAAGAAGTAGGCTGGACCGACCGGTCACTTGGGCTGCGAGGCTGGCTCCACTCTTTTCTCTTCTTTTTGTTTTTCTTTTCTTCTCCTTTGTTTGAATTCAAATTTGGTTTGAAATTTGAATTCAAAATTGGTGTACCATAGTCATTGTAGTTTCAGATATGAGGCCCACAACATTCTTTCATATATATATTAGGAATTTATTTAGCTATTTTGTATAACAAAAATAGGTGTAGTTTTGTTATACAAAAATGGAAATAGTTTTCTCTTTATACATTTATTCTTGGGTTTGAGTAATAACTACTTTATGGTTTATTTCTTTAAAGGTGTTGTTAGACATTACATAAAACAAATGAAAATCCAAAACACCATTTGAGTTGACAATGTATGCTATGTTTCATTTGTCAGTATTTAAATAAACATGATAACAAATGACATGCCATGCTCATGAATTTGTTTAGTTGGGTTACAACTAATGCAACACTTAGGGTTGGCTCCTACAATGTCACTCATCATCACATGGGGTTTTGAAGAAAAAATTTTGTAGTTGTGATTTTTGGTGTGTGGATTTTTGGGTTGTTACAGTCCTACCCCCTTAATAGAATCTCATCCCTGAGATTAAAGCATAACGTACTCCTCGAAGAGGTAAGGATATCGTAGCCGGAGGTCAGACTCTTTCTCCCATGTCGCTTCTCTCTCAGTGTGATTACTCCATTGCATCTTGCACATAGGAATAGTTTTGCTTCGGGTCTCTTTGGTATCTCTTCCCAGAATTCTGATAGGATGTTCTTTATACTCAAGTGTATCTTGAATGTCAAGGGTATCAGTTGGAACTACTTCATCGGGCACTCTCAAACACTTGCGTAGCTGTGAGACATGGAATACGGGATGTACACCCGCCAATTCTTCAGGTAGCTCAAGTTTGTAGGTGAGCTTTCCAATCCTCTTGCAAATCTTGTATGGGCCAACAAATCTAGGGGCAAGCTTGCCTTTCACATGGAATCTGATAGTTCCACGTAGCGGGGATACCTTGAGATAGACGAAGTCTCCCACATTGAACTCAAGTTCTCTTCTTCTTTTGTCAGCATAGCTCTTGTATCGACTTTGAGCGATCCTCAAATTCTCCTTCACTTGAGCAACTCCTTCTGCATCTTGGATCTTAGCGGAATCAAAGAACGATCTTTCTCCTGGTTGAGACCACATCAAAGGTGTCCTACAAGGTCTGCCATACAGAGCTTCAAAAGGTGACATCTTGATACTGGCTTGGTAGCTGTTGTTGGAAGAGAACTCTGCATAGGGTAAGCACTTCTCCCAATCAGAGCCATAATTCAGTACACTAGCGCGAAGCATGTCTTCTAAGATCTGATTTACTCGTTCAGTCTGTCCATCTATCTGTGGGTGATAAGCGGTACTAAAATCAAGTTTGGTTCCAATGGACTTGTGCAGAGCTTCCCAGAATCGGGACACAAACTGAGGACCACGATCAGATACAATACTAGAGGGAGCTCCATGCAGTCTGAGAATATGCTCAACATATAGATCTGCTAATTTTTTTGCATTGGTCTTGGTGTTTACTGGTACAAAGTGAGCAATCTTGGTCAAACGATCAACAATCACCCAGATGGAATCATTGCCTTTCTGTGAACGGGGCAATCCAACTATGAAATCCATGGATATGCTCTCCCATTTCCACTCGGGAACGTCAAGAGGCTTTAGCAATCCTGTAGGCCTTTGATGTTCAGCCTTGACTCTATTACAGGTGTCATATCGTGCCACATGTCCCACAATGTCTGTCTTCATGCCTTTCCACCAAAAGTGTTTCTTCAAGTCTTGATACATTTTTGAACCTCTAGGGTGAATACAGTACTTAGAATCATGGGCTTTAGACAGAATTTCCTCTCGTAGGGCTGGATTAGAAGGTACATAGATTTTGTCCTTGAACCAGATGGTTCCTTGTTCATCTTCATGGTGGTTGGTCTTGTAGCCTAGTCTCATCAGACCACGGAGATATTCGATCTCTTTGCAACTTTTCTGAGCTTGACGGATGCGATCTATGAGATCATACTGTATGCGGAGCTCATTCAACAAGCCATGCGGTAGTAACTCAAGTTGGAAATCATCAATCTCTTCCTTGAGCTCAGATGGTATGGATTCAATGATCAAAGTGTGACAGTAACTCTTACGGCTAAGGGCATCTGCGACTACATTAGCTTTTCCCGGATGATAGTGAATTTCTAGGTCATAGTCCTTGATCAACTCGAGCCATCGGCGTTGCCTCATATTCAGATTTTCCTGAGTGAAAAAGTACTTCAAGCTCTTGTGATCGGTGTAGATATCACACTTGTTGCCTATCAAGTAGTGCCTCCAGATCTTCAAGGCATGCACAACTGCTGCTAACTCAAGATCATGAGTAGGGTAGCGGTTCTCGTGTTCTTTCAACTGTCAAGAAGCATAAGCTATCACTCTTCCACCTTGCATCAATACATAGCCAAGTCCTTGACGGGATGCATCACAATAGACCACAAAATCTTTGCTGATATCAGGCAATGCTAGCACAGGAGTTGTGGTAAGCTTCTGTTTCAATTCTTGGAAGCTTCGCTCGCACTCGGGCATCCATTCAAACTCCTTAGTCTTCTTCAGAAGGTTGGTCATCTGATGGGCTATCTTGGAAAAGTTCTCGATGAATCGGCGATAATATCCAGCCAATCCCAAGAAACTTCTGACTTCTGTCACATTACAGGGTTGTTCCCATTCTTTCACAGCCTCAATCTTAGCTGGGTCAACTACAACACCTTCAGCTGATAGTACATGGCCTAGGAAGGCAACTTCCTGTAGCCAAAACTCACATTTGCTGAACTTTGCGTAGAGCTGATGTTGGGCTAGTTTCTCAAGTATAGTTCTCAGATGATGTTCGTGTTCTTCGGCGGTGGGCGAATAAACAAGGATGTCATTAATGAATACTACCACGAACTTATCCAAATCATCCATGAAAACCTTATTCATCATGTTCATGAAGTATGCGGGAGCATTCGTGAGTCCAAAGGATACCACAGTGAACTCAAACTGTCCATACCTAGTCACGAAAGCTGTCTTCGGGATGTCACTCTCTTGAATCTTCATCTGATGATAGCTAGATCTGAGATCAATCTTGGAGAAATACTTGGCACCTCAAAGCTGATCAAGTAAATCATCGATCCTTGGTAGGGGGTACTTGTTCTTGATGGTGACTGCGTTCAAGTTCCGATAATCAATGCACATTCTCATTGAGCCATCCTTTTTCTTAACAAACAGAACAGGGGATCCCCAAGGTGAAGCACTGGGTCTGATATATCCCTTCGAGATGAGCTCATCAAGCTATTTCTTGAGCTCGGCCAGTTCATCAACTGACATGCGATAGGGTCTCTTGGCAATTGGTCCTGTTCCTAGCAAAAGATCAATGATGAACTCTACATCACGATCTGGTGGCATACCCGGTAATTCTTCAGGGAATACATCAGGATAGTCTCTGACCACAGGCACATCATGAACTGTCTTCTCCTCTTTTCATGATTCTAAACTTGCTTTAAGGGCACATAGGATAGAGGTGGACTTTTCGGACTGGGGTTCACATCTAATGACTTGGCCTGATGGGTGGGTCACTTGGACGTATCTAGGTGAACATGATATGATACCTCGGTGAATGGTTAGCCAATCCATGCCTAAGATGACATCTAGGTTAGTGGAAGGTAACAGGGTTAGGTCGGCTTTAAAGATAAGACCCTCAATGGTAAGACTCACTCCCTTACAGATGTGGGTGCATTTTAGGTCTCGTAAAGGTGAGCTAGTGATGATAGGCTTTTCACATGGGGTTACTGGCAGGTCATGCTCTCGTGCAAACTTGGTTGATATGTAAGAAAAAGTTGTTCTAGAGTCAAATAGAACTGATGCAGTATTGCCATTAACTAAAAACATACCGTACACAACGTCAGGGGCAACCTGTGCTTCCTCGATGTCCAGATGGTTGAGATGTCCATGGATAGCAGATCCCTTGAACTGAGACTTCTGAGCAGCTGAGTTCTGAGGGCATTCAGTGGCTTTGTGACCCGGTTGGCCACAAGCGAAGCAGGTGAAAGGCGCACCGCCTGTAGGGGTTGGCGCGGGTGCCTTCCAGTTTCCAGTGCTCGGTGCGGAGCGGTTCTGTGCTGGGCGTTCATTTGCTAAGCGGGAACGGTTGAAACGATCCTGAGTGTTGCGGTCCTGAGCATAACGGTCCCGGGTGTAACGATCCTGAGCAGGGCGGGAGTATTTAGTGGTGTAGCCTCCACTACCCCTACTCGATCTAGGGTTGTCATCCCTGTTGTGGCGGGAGCGCTCCCTGGATGGTGCATCTCTGTGGAACCTCTTGCGATCACGTCCACGGAATGACTCCTCAGGCTTACGCTTCCTCTCCCTGTACTCCTCTCCAGCTTTAGCTCGGTCCTTCTCAATCTGGATGCAACGATCCACTAGAGCACGCAGGGTGCTACTCTCAATACCGCCAAACTTCAGCTTGATGTGCGGGTTAAGTCCTTTGCGGTAATAGTATAGCTTCTCCTTCTCAGAGTTCACAACATAGGAAGGGGCATAGCGTAGAAGGTTGGTGAAACGAGTAGTGTACTCAGTCACCCTATCCTTTCCCATCTTGATGTTGCGGAACTCCTCAGCTTTGGCCTCCATGATACCCTTGGGAATGTGATACTCAGTGAATGCTTCGGCGAACTCATCCCACGAGATATTGGCAGGGTCCTCATGGGAATCACTAAAACTGTCCCACCAGGCGCGTGCTGCACCTGTGAGCTGGTGTGTGGCAGCTCCAACACACTCATCGTCGGTGAAAGTGGTGAGGTCAAGTTTCTTCTCCATCTCCTTGAGCCAGTCATTGGCCATAAGCAGGTCAGGGTCGGTGCCATCATAGGTAGGTGGCCTTAGCTTTAGGAATCCTTCCAGCTTCCTTTGGAAGTCATTCTGCTGACCTCCCTGGTGATGGTTTGCTCCGTCAACAAGGGCTGCAAGAAGCTGGGTCTGTTGCGCCATCACTTCTGCCAGGTTCGGTGATGGTGGTGGCGGAATGTTCTCCTCGGTAGGCGGCAGGGTATTCTCCAGGTTGAAGGGTATCCCTCCACATCCACGCCCACGGCCATGGTTGTTGCCACCACGGCCCCTGTTTGGTTCGACTAGTTCGGGGGTGGGCGCACGTCCACGGTTCATTAGGCGAGCAGATCGGTGGTTCGGCATCTGCAACACGGATCATAGGAATTTTAGTGTTTGTGCTATAAGTGCTTATAATTCAATATGATTACATGATTTTGATGATTTAGAGAAAAACATTTATACTATCCAACACTCATTACAAAGAAGCAATAAGATCCATAAGATGCAATAAGATCCAAAACATTCATTACATGGGTTTTATTACATAGCATCATCTCCAGTAGCTACACTTGAAGACGTGCGAGAATCGTACTACGCATAATGTCTCATAATACATCTCATAAGGGGTACATCATGGGGTACAACTTATGGAAGCCACTAACATTACTTATGACCACGCAGGGCCATCTACTCTAACTCGTACACCGCAGCTGGGATACGACTGTTCTCGATCTCGATCTCCTCGTCAGACTTGTGAAGTCAGGACACGTACTTCAAGGCCTCGGTGAGCTCCTCAGTAGGCTTGGCTCTAGGTAGGGTAGGGTAGGCGTCTAGGTTGAGGCGAGTTGGGGCTAACTCAAACTCCTTTATCCTAGGCTTCGTCTTGCTGCGAATCTCCTTGAGTAGCTGATCCCACATACCCTTCATCTCCCTGAGGCGCTTCTTGTCAGACTTCTGCCAAGCCTGCCAAGTCCTCTCACACTTGTCCTATAGGTACTCGGTCTGCCTGAGTGCCTCGATCAGGTGACCCTGGTTGCGAACGGCCTTCTTCCTGAACTCCTCTAGCTCCTGGGTCATGGTCTTGTTCCGAGATTGGATTTTTAGCATATCAATCCCCTTGGACCTCTCTCTGTCTCCTCTGCGGTTGAACTCGGCTTTCTTGTCGTCCAACTCGCTCTGCAACTCTAAGACCTTGCTGTCGAGGTAGCAGTTCCTATTGCCTAGGTCGGCTGCTTTGTCCTGTAAGTCAGCGACCTCAACTCTGTGGACTTCTTCACGACGGTTGAGCTCGTCTTGTAGCTTGGCAACTGTCTCGAGTAGACTAGCTCGCTCCTGTCCTCCCTGTGAGTCTCACTCCTGGTACTCCCACATAAGGGCCCGGTCCTGACGTCTCTTCTGCTCAAGCTGGGTCACGTACCTGTCCTGCTCTAGTAGGTGGATAGCTGAGATGCGAAGGCATTTGTCCTCCTCTGCAAAGATAACTCTGCCGGCTGCAAAACTCTGCTCACTAGGGGTGAGGCTGAGGTCGAGGGCCTAGGGAAGTAGACGGAACTCTGTCATCTTCAGGTGCTCGTAGTGGTCCCTCATCACTCTGCGAAGTGCCTGGTGTGAGACAGCTCGTAATCCCTCCTCGACTGTGTCCTCTATAGTCATCTCGGTGAAAGCTGGGACAAAAGGCAAGGTAGTGCTTACCGGGAACTCGACTGAGGTGACAACCGGTCCTTCGATTCCTCCTTCCAGAGCTAGCTTCCTGGTGCAGGTGACCTTGACAAACTCGTCAGGGACTCCTAACATGATGAGAACTCGGCAGAGGGTCTGTGGAAAACCCGAGCTCACGTAGGTCGAAGGTAAGCTTGGCGTGGTCTAGAGGTAGCGGTCCTAGAGGCGACCATTCAACGTTCGTTGCCATCTACATGTTTCAAGGAACAGGTGTTAGCAGGTCAATAATAGATAAGCCTTGCATAAAAGTGAATGCAGGGTCGATATATAACCGAAAGAAGGGCTATTCACATCCTAATCTATCGTCCATTTCTGAGGGTTTCGTCCTATGGTCAAGTATGGCTCTGATACCAACTGAAACGACCTGATTTCCGCGAAGGGAAATCCATAGAGTCGAAGTGTAATAAGACCGTTGTAGATCATATTACCCAAATTCCAGTCGAATATCACATCCACACAACGATAATATCATAGTACAAATAGTGCGGAATTACATAAATTATTACATCGCCGCATTGGCGGAATCAAAAGTAGCATTCATTCAGAACAGCTTGAAGATAAGATCACCAAACTTGAGCGTAGGAACGAACCCCTCAACCGTCAAACTCCTCAGAGCTATACTCCTCAGCAGAACCTGTGTGCCAAAATTTATCAGTACGATTTGTACTGGCCACTCCCACCCTATGAGCATTGCTTTGTGGAAATTGGATGCAAGTTGGATATAATCAAAAGGAACCTATAAGGCTGGGGTTTCCTATGTATTAGCATATCAAGTACATAATAATAGTTGGTCAAGTTTTAACACCATTCCCACACCCATTCCACTCCATTCCCATTCCAGAGCCAGGTTTCGATCCTGGGATCGATATACCACCATCTCCACACCATCACCATACCACACCCATACCCTCTCTCAGTCGACAGGCCAACTCCCTCTCGGCACTGTCTCAAGGCCTGTAGCCCTGGCTACGTCCGAATCACTCACTCCCAGGCGGAGAAGAGAAGGACTCATCTCACTATCTAGTTTAAGCGAAACCCAGGAAAGGTCCATAACTGACAAGTCGGCATATGTATCGATCGATCAACCATACACTCTGCAGAGGTTTTACATAACCACAAGACCATCGTCAACTGGGCTGATTCCGGCCGCTTGCTAGCCTAGGATAATGCCACTCTACCATTCAGCCCTGGTACACCCCAAGTCTAGTCTGGGGTGGCTGAAACTGTGAGTCATGAGCCGGGTCCACAAGGTCTCCATGAAGTCTCAGAAGGGTGTGGGGGTAATCCTCCGCGCCCCGTACCTCCCTCGCACTATCCGCTATCAACCTAGCAGTAGTGGCAATATCCTACTAAGTAGTCCGGCCGTCCCGCACCATATAGGGTGAGTGGTACGTAAGGCTTCCCGGTGAATCTGAGTACTAGTAAGTCCTTAGGGATGACCAAGCCAGAATGTCTTCATCAGGGTTTCCATTTACCGTGCCACCACAGCACCTCCACCCTGGGCTCCTCCCATCACAGGTTCACACCTAGGGCCACCTCATATACCATTACCCACCCTAGGTATCCATTCCAGAGGTGCCCAGGTAGCACCCCACGGCAAGATTTGCCCTAGGCTCGTCGTATACTCCAACTTGGTCGACACAACCCTCACCCTCCATGCACTCAAGTCACACACGCAGCACTCTCCCCATAGTCCAGATAACACCAGTTTCCACCACTCATCATTGTAGTGCAAGCGTAGTAGAGGTAATAAGCAATGAAATATGGTAGCAAGCGTATGACTAGCCTAATAGCAGGGTGAGCAGGGGTAAGGTTGCGTCAAGGTAAAGGCCATCAAGAAAGCATACTACCATGCAAGTCCTACCATAGTGTGATCGTGCCAATAAAGTAAGCACTAGCATTTCTATATTAGCCATACGTAATAGGTGCTACGAGATTGGGTGGGATGTGGCACCTTCAGTGTAGTCGTCTCTGTACTCCTCACGGTACTCACGATCCTCGTCCATCCGGTTCTCCTCCGAGTCTGCAAACGATCGCATTCTAGTCACGTTAGCGACATCTATAGAATAGCACAAAGAAGCAATAAAAATTCAAAAGAGCCAAATGCACTCAAACATGGGTTTATTGCGTAGAGCTTGATTTTAGATGAATTTTGGTCCTGGTTTCATATTTTTGTGAGGTCATATGAATTAGTTATAAATTTCCGAAGTTTTAATCATTTCTAAAAAATGGAAAAGGCTGAATTAATCCTGGGCTGACATGTGTCATGCTGTGACTTGTCCACGTGGCATGCTGACGTTAGCATGACGTCAGCATCTCAGTTCCGAGCTGACAGGTGGGGTCCAGCTGACGTCAGCATGACGTCATCAACGTCATCAGTTCCGACAGGTGGGTCCAGGGGCTCTTGGGTCACTGACATGTGGGTCCGGTCAAAGTCAACGTTAAGTCAACAGCGAGTCAACGGTCATCGGATCACAGTCACAGACAGGTGGGCCAGGTCAGCTGACGTCACCGTGACATCATCATGACGTCACCCCGGATGTGTCGGCTTCTGACGTGTGGGTCCCGCATGACATCATCACGACATCACCTACTGACAAGTGGGTCTAGCGGCTTAGTGTCGCTTGGACAGGGCTGGACTTGGGCCAGGCTTGGCCCACCACGTGGCATGCTGTGACGCAGCCACGTCACAACCTTGGGCCTCCACTGGGCCGTGGTCCACGGCTCGCGGGCGTGAGCGTGGCTCACGGTAGACCAAGACGCGCTGGTCCATGGACCGTAGGCTGGGTCCTCGGTGGACTGAGTCCACCCCTCTCCTCTCTCTCTGTGGTCCACGTGCACCGGGTGCATGGGCATGTGGCCGGCGAGGTAAATTTCCTCTGTTTCCTCCCCGGCGGCTCTTGCCGGCGGCGAGCTCGCTGGTGAGCCTCCGTGGCGGCGCTAGCGTTCAATTAAGGTGGGGTAAAGATTCCCTAGGCCATGGCGAACACGATGGTGGGGTCTAGGTGGCGGCCGGGGCTTTCTAGGGCGTTGGCCACGGCGGTCGGCGGCTTGGTCGTGGCGGTGCCCATCGGCGGGGCAGCTAGGGGCTATTCCAAGGGTCCTGGTGCCCCGTCCCCGTTCAGACTGCTAGCGGGCGACCGGAACAAGTGACGACAGTGACCCTTGGGCGTGGCGGAGTCCACACACGGTGATGGTGCACGGCGGAACTCCGGCCAAGGTCCGATGCTCGTGGCCGGGGCGCTGTGGTCGACTAACAGGGTCTCGGTCTACGCGGCTACCCTCCGGGCGTCTTGGTGGTGCTACGGCTGCGTCCTAGTCCTGGTGAGGCGGCTGGGTGCGCTAGCGGTGGCCACACCATGACGGCGGCGTTGCGAGCGTGGCGAGCCCGTGCACAGCGTTGGTGTCCAGGGGCTAGGAGATGGTCGCGAGTGTGCGCGTGAGTGGGCCGTGCTTGTGTACCCAGAGGCCGGGGACGGCCTTGGCCTACGCGCTCACGGTGTGGAGCGCCATGGCCGGAGTAGCAAAGTCCAGCGACGAGCAGGGGAAGAACTAGGGGGGGCTCACTCTTGGTGTCGTGGGAGATAGGATGGCGATGCAGTGGTGGTTCAAGGCCCTGTAGCTCCGGAAGCAGTGCAGCGCTGCTGTAGCCGATCGAGGTGTCGTCCCTGCTTTGGCAGCTTCGGAGGTGCTCCGACGGCGCCTCCTTCTTCTTTCTCCCTCTCCCTTCCTTCTTCCTCTCCCTTCTCTGGCTCGGTGTGAAGTGGACGGCCACCAAGGTGGCGGTGGGGCGATGGGACGAGCTCCCGGGCAACCGGGGCCGGGGCTTTTATAGCCGAAGCTCCATGCCACCAATGGCGATCGACATCGTGTGGTGGAGGCGGGTGCAATGCATCTGATGGTGGCACGAGGTTGCGTGAGCGCGGCGTAAGGGGGAGCAAGGCCATGCCCCGAGCATGACCCCCTGGCCCGCTCCTGCCAGCGCTGTCAGCCTTCGGTCGCGCGGGTAGTTGAGGCGTGGGCGTGGAGAAGATGACACTGTGGCGGTGTGCGGCTGACGCATGGGGTCCGGTGGCAGTGACAGCAAGCGAGCGGGGAGGCGTGCGGGCGTGAGTGATGCACCGGGCTGCTTGCTGGGCTGGCCGCGCGAGTTGGCGTGCTGGCGCGTTGGACTGGCGCGGTCAGGCCAGGCCTGCTTGCGGCTGCGCGTGGGCCAGCAAAGCCGGGTGAGCGAGTTGGGCTGGCTGGGGAAAGAACCAGGCTAGGCCAACCGGTCACTTGGGCTGCGAGGCTGGCTCCACTCTTTTCTCTTCTTTTTGTTTTTCTTTTCTTCTCCTTTGTTTGAATTCAAATTTGGTTTGAAATTTGAATTCAAAATTGGTGTACCATAGTCATTGTAGTTTTAGATATGAGGCCCACAACATCCTTTCATATATATATTAGGAATTTATTTAGCTATTTTGTATAACAAAAATAAGTGTAGTTTTGTTATACAAATATGGAAATAGTTTTCTCTTTATACATTTATTCTTGGGTCTGGGTAATAACTACTTTATGGTTTATTTCTTTAAAGGTGTTGTTAGACATTACATAAAACAAATAAAAATCCAAATCACCATTTGAGTTGACAATGTATGCTATGTTTCATTTGTCAGTATTTAAATAAACATGATAGCAAATGACATGCCATGCTCATGAATTTGTTTAGTTGGGTTACAACTAATGCAACACTTAGGGTTGGCTCCTACAATGTCATTCATCATCACATGGGGTTTTGAAGAAAAAATTTTGTAGTTGTGATTTTTGGTGTGTGGATTTTTGGGTTGTTACAGCCAGGTCCTGCGAAAGGGGAGCTCATAGCCAGGTGTGAAGCCGTGGTTCATCGTGTCTAGGTCGATGCTATCCCCATAATGAGAACGAGCAATCACGAAGGATTGATTGACCCTGGCACGAATCACATTCCTCTCAAGCTGGCGCACCCAGACTGTGATCTCAACGGCATGGGTCGCTAGCGAGCTGGTCTCCTTTGACCGCACCACCTCAAGGTCATCACAAACCACTCCGAGGGCGGCACTCGGGATACCAAGCTCGCCGCTCTCCGCCTGAAGGTTCCTCCTTGCCTCGGTGAGGTCCACGGCTAGCCCGGTAGAGACACTCTCGGCCTCCAGCTTCTGGGTCGTCATGGTTCCAAGCTCGGCCTAGAGGGAGCCAACCTTCTGCTGCGCATCATCGTGCTCTTGGTAGGCCCAATCACGCTCATGGAGGGCCTGGTTGTGCTCCTCGCGAGCTGCACCACGCTCCGAGTGGAGCCTCTCTGCGGTTTGGAGCAGCTCATCCCGCTCCAGGCGCAGCGAGGCGACCGCCATGGCATCTAGACTTGCCCTCTTCTCCAGGGCTATGAGCTTCCCCTCGGCTCCCAGCTTTAGCTCTCGTTCCTTCTCAGCCTCGGCCAGAAGGTTGAGGATCCGTCGGCGAGTCTTGGTGTCCTTCTAAAATAGCTCATCCTGCTCCTTCCTAACCTTGGTGGCCTCCTCGTCATCCCTCCGTGATCTCGCCGATAGGGCCTCGAATGCCCTCTCGGCCTCGTCAACATGACGACGGGCCTCGGCCACCCGCGACCGAAGGTCGTCTGCCTCCTCGGCAAGGGGAGTGAGCTTAGCCACCCTCTATTGAGCAGCAACAAGCTGAGCGGTCACCTCCCCATGTAGTCGCGCCTCCTTGACGAGGCGGTCCTAGTTTTCATTCTGCTCATGAAGGAACCAAGACTTCCTCCGGTTGCGAGCAATAAGGGACTGAAAGGAGATGATGGTCAAAATACAAAAAACATACAAAAAAGAGGCAAGAAGTAGGATCAAGCAAGTACCCAGCTGGAAGGTATGACAACATTGCGCAAGGCACCTTGGGCGTGGTCCAGGGCCTCGAGCATGGACGCGATCCCCATGTCTAGGCTCTCCCGCTCCATGCTCTCTGTGGCATCGTCGAGACTGAAGAGCGTCGACGTCGGATCCTCCGGACTCACCCACCAAAGCAGGGGCTCACTCCACACAGGTGAGTCACTGCCCACCACCGTTAGGGCTAGCAATGGCTCCCCGCCGGCCACTCCTCGCCTCGATGTCCTTGCCCAGACACTCCCTCCAACGTTGGAAGGGGTCAGCGGTACGGACGCTTACCCCTCTCTCAGCACCATGATCTCAGGGACCCCTCAGCCGTGTCCCCCTCTGTCCGCCCCACGCCAGACTCCATTAGCTGGGCCGCCGGTCGCATGGGTCGCGCCGGTTCCTTAGGTGCCACCACGATAGCACCATACTATGACCCACCTATTATAGCCACCGCCACCTTCATCTGTGTCGGTGGGGTCTGGTCCGGCTGCGCCGCGCCTGCCACGGTCGATGCCGCGAGCACATTCAGCAGCCCCGTCCGTCCCGTCGTCGGTTGTGGTATCGCCGTCATCGCCGACTGCTCTGGGACATTCGAAGGCATCCCTTGATGTCGCCGACTACCTCATCATTGTCCCCATCATCATCATCATTGTCGCTCTCGGTGTCCTTCCCTCGCTCCTGCGCCTATAGCTTATGCTGCTTCTTCTTCCTCTTGTCCTCTTTCGCCTTCCTCAGCCGCTTGCCCACGGCATGATTCACTGCCCTTACAGACGAATCCCTCGGCAATGGTGTCGGGTGATCAGTGAGGATGAGGTCCCTTGGCTGGTCCCGCCCCTCTCAAAGTTAATATCAAGAGGTCAGGAAGTTAATTGAAGAGGAGGTATGAGGAGAGGAAACTTACAAAGACGACATGGCCTGGCTCCGACCGCATCAGAGGATGTTCTGGCACCGGGTAGATGAAATCGAGGGGGTGCCCACATCGTCCCGCAAAGGCTCCATCACCTCCTTGATGCATTGCGTGACCATGGAGTGTGGGAGCGCTCCCTCGGCAAGCACTGTTCCATCGAATGACACCTCAGGCACCATCGCGTACAGCAGGAGCACACGCATCATCAATGGCGCCACCCTCCTTGCGTGGTAGGCCCCGATGACACCTGACCTCTTTAGGCTGCACTCCTTCAAGATATGGATGGCGGCGATGTGGTCCTAGATCTTCTTCTTGTCCTTCTCCGGGACACCCCACTTCCTCCACGACTCCGGGACTTCTTCGATTAGGAGCCCGGTGAACTCCGGTAGAGGGTCAGTGGCGTCGTTCTTGAGGTAGAACCACTATGAATACCACTCCTTGTTGGACATCGACAGACGCATCGATGGATATTCACCGACCCGGTTGTTCCAGAGCTGAATGCCGGCGCACCCCATAGGCATGTGCAGTTCCTGCCTGCCGCTCTTCTCCCTCTTCTTCTGGAGGGTGATGGCAAAGAAATATCTCCACAGATCGAAGTGGGGGCTGATCCCCAGGAATCCCTCGCACAGGGCGACGAACGCCGCCATGTGCTGGATCCCGTTGGGGTTGAGATGCTACAGCTCGATCTTGTAGTAGTGCAGCAGCCCCCGGAGAAATCTGTGGGCAAGGGTCGCGAACCCACGCTCATGGCAGCTCCTCCTCGCCGGGCAGCAGCCACTCCTCGGTCAAGGTCTGTGCACGGAGAAGACCGCGACGGACGAGACCTTCCATGCGCTGGAAGGTGATGTCGAAGCGGCACCACGGATCCATTGGAGGTGGGGGCGGTTGGATGCGGGCTCAACGGTGGTGGGGATGTGGAGATGGGGAACCCTAGGTGATTGGTGGTGGTGGTCGTGGCTCTAGAGGCAAGGATGCAAGGTATGGAACCCTAGGGGCGAACCCTTTGGTTTTATAGAGGCGACGGATGCGAGGAAACCAATCGTCCACTTGGATCTCCGTGCCTACCACGATCTACCACAATGTCCTGTTGTGGGAAGTGCACACGTAATCTTTGCCCACCCCTTCAGAAAACTCGCCGGATGTTTTGTTTCTCCGAATGGGCCACGACTCATCACGAGTAAGAAGAATACAGATCTAGAAGCATCTCTATGGCCCGCCTAGGCCCAGAAGTTCACAGGTCGGCCCATCGACGGGCTCGACAACCACTCCAAGCACCTCCAGGATGAGAGGTGGAAAGGGATGGGCCTCGCTAATGGCCAGTACCCAGGCACACGAGCGCCATGGGCATCCCGTCCCACGATCGAGTCTCGGCCGGTTACGATCCATGGTTTTTCTTCGAAGAAAGGCACTTAGCCCTCGGGACCGACCGAACAGACCCGAGAACTATATGGATTGACCATTGAGAATCTGGGGTTAGTCGCCAAGCTGACCCAAGCTGGATCTCCATGAACGGGATACCGGGGCCCCTACTGAGACTAGCCCATTAAACAACCCACCAAATATCACGACCATACCCGCAAAGGGTCTGACCTCGATGAGAGGGAATCACTGTCCCCGGGACATGTCGAGGGCGACAAAAGAAGGCCATGACCCTTAGAGTCCTCCCATTCGAAAAAAGCTCCGAAGGAGTATCCTACACCTCTGCAGACTCGGGGACTACTGTCCGGGACCAATACCACGGTACCTGAAGAGAAGGAGCTAATAACCATCAATGTTAATTCATTCGGGCGGTCAAGGGTGCGACTACAGCTCTTGCCAACCCCCAGGTATGCAAGCTCCGCCTCGCCTGGCCTCTAAGAGCCAGCTCCGCCTCGTCCGGCCTCTGAGAGCCGGTTCAACCTCGCCCGACCTCCGAGGGCCAGTTCCGCCTCGCCCAACCTCTGAAGACAGGGCTCTGCCTCACCCGACCCTTGGGTCCATGCTCCGCCTTGCTCGTCCTCTGAGGGCCGGATCCACCTCGCCCGACCTTCGATGGCAGGGCTCCACCTCGCCTGACCCTTGGGTCTGCGCTTCGCCTCACCCGGCCTCTGAGGGCCGGTTCCGCCTCACCCGACCTTCGAGGGACGGTTCCGCCTCTCCCGGTCTCTGAGGGCCGGCTTCGCCTCTCCCGACCTCCGAGGGCAGGGCTCCACCTCGCCCGACCCTTGAGTCCATGCTCCGCCTCGCTCGACCCTTGGGTCCACGCTCCGCCTCGCCCGACCCTTTTGTCCGCTCTTCGCCTCGCTCGACCCTCGGGTTTGGGCTCTACCTCGCCCGACCCCAAGGCCGAAGGCTCCATCTCGCCCCGACGAAGACCCATACCGCCGCCCACCACTCCAGGTCCAAGCGTATGGGTTTGGGTCAAAGCTCTGACGCCTGGGAAGTGACCGTCACGCCCCGATATAACCCGTGGCCGTGACGGGCCATACATGGGGATTCACATCAGGAATAGCATCGAGCGTACGGGATGAAGTGGAGCGCCATGATCGGCAGACGATGCCTGCACGTGGCGCCAGTGATGGGCAGGACCGCGACGGGAAGCTATCCCTGTTGACATCTATAGGGTCGACGGGACCCACATAAAAAAGAAGGACCCGGTGATTCTAGAGGACTTCTTCTCCTTCTCATTTCTCCTCTTTTCCCTTCGCTGTAACCCCTGCTTTCCCTTGGTGTAGCACCCGGTTTTAAAGACAAAACCAGATACACACTATATGTGAGCCCAGGAAGTCAAATCTCACATATAGCCACAAATAAGGATAATATCAAGAGACAATACTTATTACATAACGTATTAGCAAAAAGAAAATAACCTCAGAGTATAGACAGCGGAAAGTCGACTCCGATCTTCTGGCGAAGACTCCAAATCCACAGGGACGACTGACTGGTTGACCACAAGCCTAACTCCTCCAAACCAGCAATCTGGTACCCATCCGGGATTTTTATCCAATGTATAGAAAAATAAAGCAAGCGTAAGTACATGTCATACTTAACAATTATATCATGGGGTTCATGAGGCTCAAAAGGCTGACACTGGTTTACTGCGATTAGCTTTTGATTATCATAATTTTAGCAATTGGGTAGCAAAGAATTTATTAATCCCATAAACACATGATCAGGTAAACATGAATAATGTATAGCATAAACAATTGATCATTAGTACCATTATCCATTAGTGATCATCTCTATTCCATAAGGGTCCAAGGCCGCTCGTGTCCGTGAGCATGGCTGTTATAACAGTTTTACACTCTGCAGAGGTTGTACACGTTCACTGTGAGTCGTGATTTACCCTTTCGCCCGGGGTGATCAGCCCCTTAACCCACTACCAAGGAAGGTCGGCAGGGTTCACTATGAAGCCTTTCAAAGGATTTCGTCTAACAAGTTAGGGCCGCTAGGTGTATGTGGCCCCTCTCTAGGAGTGGCACGGTGGGCATCGCAGCACGATACACACATCCCAACAGAAAAGAAAACATACCCTACGCCGTAAAGGTAACCACTAACAAGCTAGAAAAGATCCTCATATTGAGCTAAAGCCAGAGCCATATAGCCCTCACAGCTGTACTGTAAGTCCCGGATGATCGCTTACAGATAAGTCCTTAGGGAGAGGAATCTGAAGCATATAAACACTCCAGCCCCCTGGTTCCATGTTACTAAAAAGTCATGTTTTAATGTTTATTGCATATACCATTAGTCAAGTTACAAGATCATGGTTTAGTTAAGCACTAGCAAAAACTGCCAATGCAATATCCCAAAGGTTTCAAGGAATCTAGGATATCAATTAGCTAGGGAATTTACTACAGTTGCCAAGATAGACACATGCATCATGAATGAAATGATTAATGGTGAATAGGTATCAAGGATGGTCCCATGTTATACTTGCCTTAACTTGCTTTTCCCCCAAAGCAATACGCTCAAAAGCCTTTAGTATTCCACTTCCAATCTTCTGCTTCCAATTCTCAGCTTCTAGTCTTCAGAGAACTGCTTCTTAATCACCACGTAAACCTCACCGATTGACTGAACCATATATCACCACACAAACATCCATACATGGCATATAAATAAGAATATATGAGAACAGTACATCAATCATAAAAAAATAAGTAGAAGAGATTGAAATACGATTCTACGCATCGCTATGAACACACAGTCGCGAGAGGTACTCTAATCGAAGTTACGGTTGAAAAGTTACAGCTACCAAGAGATTTGCTTTATAAAAGAAAGCTATAGACTTTATTTATGTTAACTATATGAATTCATATATAAAAGGTATTTTATAAATAATATAGATTATATTAAGTCAATTCTAGATTAAAACAAAAGTAAAACAAATCATATGTTATTTATAAAATCTAGTTACATAATCATTAACCAAGATATGATTCAAACTATGTTATTTCAGAAATAACTATATAGTAAACATTATTACTAATGCATAGATCTCGTCGTTATGAAACTAACGCAACTTGAACGGACTATTTCGGAGTTAAAATGAATAAGTTATGATTTAAAAAAGTTTTACTTAAGTTAAATAATAGATTAAATCTACTCATGAATTTCAAGTGTTGAAAACATGCCTAACAGTTGTATAAACATGTATAATACGTAAATATGATCCTAATGCAATTCGAACGGGTTAAATCAGACTTAAAACGTAAAAGTTACGTACGAAATAAGGTTCAGTGGCATTTCTGTAAATATTTGAACTCATTTTTGAATTAAAACAATTAAAATTCTGAATTTAAACGTATTTTGGATTGCGCGCACTAATTTTGGAAATTACAGGGTCTAAAGTGAATAAAAATAGGACTGAAATACAATTCTTTTGAACTGATCGGGACTGCGGGTTGATTCACCAAAAACAGGGGGCTATTCTGCAAAACCGCGCGGCTTGTCTGCGGTTTGACCGCGCTGCTGACCAGGCAGACACGTGGCGCGCTCCGGTTGGTGCGGTGCACCACGCGGCGGTGAACTAGCTGACGCGGCACCGTGGGCCGAGTCCATGGTCCAACTGGTGGACTGGTTACAATCCCCGAAGGGGTACGCAATCTCGACCGTCCATTTAAAAACCGACGGCACTGGTGTGTGCGGGTGAACCATCGGCGGCAGCACAGTGACACCGGCGAGCCTCCATTGCCGGCGGCGAGGAAGACACAGCGGCGGTCGTCGGGAGGGCGTTCCGGACCTCCCTGGAGCAAACCAAAGGCATCCACGTGGAGCGCGGAACCTCGCGAACTCTATGGCGTACCTAACGGGGACAGGGATCTCGTCGGGGCTACAATCCGCGGCGACGCCATGGCCGGCGGGTCCGGATGCTTGCGGATGCGGCTTTCTAGCGTGCTATTTGACGAACAGAGGGCATGGGGAGGACGAGTGGCTCACCGAGACTCGTATTGGGGTGGTTGTGGCGTCCGGGAAGTATCCGAGGTGGCTGGTCGTCGACGGTGGCGGCGGCTGGAGAAACAACGACGAGCGGTGAGGACAAATCCGAGCAAAACAAAACCGAAATCGAGAAGAGGAGGCACCTACGGCTGCGGGAGGTCACCGCGGAGCTCGGGGGGTCGTCGGCGTCGGGTACCGAGGCGCGGGTGAGGGAGATTGGTGGTGGCGGTGGGATTCGGTTGCGAGCAGAGGATGGGAGAGGGAGAAGGGATGGCGTGGGGCTTTATAGGCGGGCTGTGCGTAGAGAAAAGGAAGGGGAGCGGGGCTGATTGGCTGCTTACCAAATGGGCGCGGGCGCGGCGGCTGACCATGCACGGCTGCGCCATCAACGGGAGCAAGAAAGGAAAGGAGACAGGGGAAAGAAGGAAGGAAGACGACGGCGTGCGGGCGGCTGACAGGCGGGCCAGCAGCGCAGTGAAAGGGAAAAGGGGCGGCGTGCGGTGAAAGCTGAGTAGGCCGAGCGCTTGCGCATGCGAGCGGTGCGGAGGAAGGGCCGAAGCGGCCACGGTGCGAGCTGGGCCGGTGCGAAGCAGAGGCAGGCGCGGAGCGGGCCGAGGCAGAATGGGCCGGTGCGGGAGAAAGAGAAAGAGGGGAGGAGCGTGGCTGGGCCGCCGAGCAGCGGGCTGAGGCCGGGAAGAGGAGGAACGAAGAAGAGGGCCGGGCCAAATCTAGGGCTGGGTTGAAAATGAAGAAAGGCAATTTTTCAAAATGAATTTCTTTTCCAATTCTAGTTTTCTAATCCAGGCCCAATTCAAATCGAATTTTCAAATATACTTCCTTATTTAAATAAAAATAGACCATTTTGTTAGGCTTCCCAAGATAAACTTTATAACTTTTAAAATACTTTTATTTTCTTCTAATTTTCTTTTCTTTCATTTCAAAGCCATTTTTAATTTCCTTTCAAAAGTATTTTAACTATTTTGACTTTTCAACCACTCAACCAATAAAATCAAATGCAATGCCATGTATGCTCAAACATATTGCTACCTTATGATGTATTTTAATTTAATGAAAATTTTTATTTTCCTATATTTTATGAGCACAAAAATTCCAACTTAAATCATTTTAACTCTATTTCAAAAGAGGCAAATTTTAGGGTGTTACACTTGGCCTATAAAAGAGAAAGCAGGGTGTCCCATTAAGGGCCATCGGAACTAGATCAGACAACGGGTCCTGCATCCGAACACATCCGAGCTCGACTCAAATCCGAACTGATCGGAACTCATCGCAACACACCACCAGAGACTTAGGACCCGTCCCTCTCTCAACCGTTTGTAACCCCTACTATGAACTTTCAGTGTTAGTAACACGAGCAGCAGCAATGAACTGGACGTAGGGATATTCTGCCTGAACCAGTATAAACCTTGTGTCCTCTTAGCACACCATCCGGACCAAATGTGCAATATTAGAAATTTACTTGCTGGTGGTAACTCAAAACACCGACAGGTTAGTACTAGCTATGTTCTTTATCTGATGCATACGAAGATCAATTTGCTTCATTTATGCCTTCGAGCCGGTGCCTGCTGGTTGTCTTATTCAATTTTATATGCATGTAAAGATCGATTCATGTTAGAATATGGTACTCCGGCGAGTCTAATAAAACCTGTAGCTTAAGAATTAAATAATTGTCCTACAAAATTAGATGTTTTTTTTACTTCGATACACTAAGTTATACCCATATCTGAGTGAGATTATAGCCTGCATACCTCTATTATTTCCTTTCAATGAGTTCCTTATTTCAAAAATAGTGTGGATCAACTTTCATAAATTGGGATACATGGGTAGTTTCTATTAAGTACTAATATATCCTAAAAACAAAAGAGATGGATGGAGTGTCATATTCAGATCACAACAACTACTCCTATCAAGGAGTCATACAATTCTTGCTAAATGAGGTTAAACTGACCATGAAGCACATCATTGTGGTATCTTGTGGAGGACATCCATTTTAGTATGTATCAGATGAGCCTAATAAAGTCTGCCTAGTATGATGTTTGATTGAAAAAAAAATAGCAAGTGTTTTTTTTCAGCATGTTACTTAGCACTGATTACTTTCTGTATTTGGATATGGTTGACTGCTCTTATGATAGCAATTTTTTTTTTGTTTTTAGTGCTACTCCAGCAATGGAACACTACCTTTACCTGATAGAAAGCTAACTTGCGTTGTTTATATTCTATTTTATACCAGCCATGTCAAGGAATTTTACTGTTTGGGCCACCTGGTATGGGGAAGACAATGCTTGGTAAAGCTGTGGCAACTGAGACTGGTGCTAATTTCATAAAACATATCGATGTTGACCATCTCTTCAAAGGTGCTTATCAATTGGATAAGCCTCTGTTTTATGGGCAGTTTGAGTACCTGCATTATAGAATCTAAATTGCTTATTTTCAGTGGCTTGGTGAAGGAGAAAATTTTCTGAAATCTGTGTTTTCACTGGAAAGTAAAATCGCTCCAAGTGTAATTTTTGTGCATGAGGTAAGTTATAGTAGTGTGGTGATCCATGAACATTTTCTATTTACTTCAGTTGTACCAGGACACCATATCTATAGTTTGTTGTGAATATCATATTGATACATACTGTCCTGCTCATTCATCCTCTCCTTTTTTTTTTATATTGATGGCATGTTGGGAAGGCGAGAGAACACTGGAGAACATGGAGCCATGCGCGTAAGACGAAAAAATGAGTTTATTGTGAACTGGATGGTCTGACAACAAAGGAGAAAGAACGTGTATTAGTACTCGCCGCATCTAACAGGCAATTTGATCTTGATGAGGCTGTTGTTAGGCGGATTTCCGAGGAGGTGATTTATTGTTTATTTATTTATTTATAGCCTAATCCAACATCAGTCAGTAGTTTATTGACCTCAGTCTTGCAGGGCAATAGTTTCTCTAGGTTCATGGTGAATTTGCCAGATCCATCGAATACGACAAAAATTCTTTGTGTAATGCTATCCCAGGAAGATTTGGTAGATGACATGTGGCCCTGTTTGCTTTGCTGAAAAGCCATAGCTGAAAGTACTGTTCGCTGATTTGTTAGGAGAGAAAAACATTGGTCGTTCGCTGAAATAGTACGGCTCATAAGACAAGCGAACATGGCCATTGATCTAAAAGATATAGCTAACTTGACAGGAGGATACTCAGGTAGTAATTTCAAGGTATAATACTACTAATGCGATGAATTTGTTATGGCACTTAGTGTTACGATCGAATATTGATTGTTGTTAACCTCTTGACTGATTATTTCCAGAATCCGTGTGTTACTACTGCTCTTCATCCTACTAGGGAGATTCCTGAAAAGGAGAAGAAGGTTTGTTTTATCCTTTTGATTGAGTTTCCCCTGTGATCCGTACTCCTTCGTGTCCTAATAGTATCAGTTAGTAGTAGCAGAATCAATGGAACAGAATTATTTCCATACTGGTTGTGTTTGATATACATGGACGTGTTCTTTGTTTAATAGAATCTGACCAACGTGGGTGAGCTATTGCTGTGCCGGCTGTCATTTTGTTCTTCCTGCTCATACCTTCCTATAGTGCTACGAAAAATATAGATGCTTCTTTTCTCCTGTGTAATATATAGTGTCCATCTAAGAACAACGTTCACTTATTTTTATTGTAACAAATCTTAGAATTTGTAAGGATAGTTTGTGGTGCATGTTATTTTTCCCTGGTTTTGTGGAGAAAACCAGATTGCCTTTTGCAATTGAATTCACTTATATTTGTCGTCGCCTTTGTCCATGTCAGGTCTATTCTGTATTGAAGACATATGACTATGCCTTCACACAGTTTATAGTTAGGTTCAAGTTGATTGGATCTGTGTGCAGGTTACAAAGATAAATCGATTTCTGTCAGACTTAGTTGTTGAGTGCATCCATTTTGGCTAAATTATGCGCATGATAAATGCAAATATATAGAATTCAGTGGCGGCAATGTTGCGGTTGTGCCGATAAGAAGTGTACATGCAGAAAAAATGTGAGAAGTGTGGTATGCTTCAACCAATTTGATTATGTGATTTTGAGTTCAATGTTCTTCCATACTCCATAGTGCTGATTTAATGTTTTTCCATACGCAATCGTTGTGATTTCGAATTGAATGTTCTTACATAAGCAAAAGTGAAAGAATGCAAGTCCAAATTCAGTCAACTGTTTGTCTCAAATGAAAAATTTTTGTGCCCCCAAGTTGAAGCACCCGGATCATATTAGTATAAATTAGCATTCACCATCTAGGCCATTCACTGGCAAAACTCTGCATGTGCCTATTCTATGGTAATGCTCTTATAGGTTCTATTTCTTACTGTTTCTTTTCTAGATTCAAGGTGCTCCAAGTGTAGGATATGATTCTGTAGTGTGCCACAAGTTCCTGCGGACCGACGAGTGTCTGAACAACCAAACAACAGACAGGAGGTATGGGAGCACAGCCTATTCTTTCTGTGGTAATGCTTCTAGGTTCTATTTCTTCCTGTTTCTTTTCTAGACTCAAGGTGCTCCAGTGCAGGACATGATTCTGTAGTGTGCCACAAGTTCCTGTGGACCGACAAGTGTCTGAACAACCAAACAACAGACAAGAGGTATGGGAGCACATCCACTATTCAATTAGCAGTCACTGGTTGTTCTACGTAATTTTGCCTTTTTAGGCCCTATTTGGATTGGAAGAATCAGGATTTTGAAATGAATGCATTCCTATGGAAAGTTTTTGAAGATTGCTGTTTGGAATGTAGGAAAGATGCATCTCATTCCAAAGGAAAGGATTCCTATGCTGTAGGCCCCGTTTGGATTGGAGGAAAGTCACAGGAATTTTGGAGGAAGCAATTCCGGAGGAAAGAAAACGGGAGATGCCGTTTGAAATAAAGGAAGCTTCCCTACCGTTCTAGAGGAAAGGAAACTGCTTGCACACAAAACGCAGGAACGAGAAAATCCACTCCGACCCAAGAGAATGGAGGGAACGCTGCGCTCGCTCTCTCGATCCTGTAGTTTCATTTCCTGCAATCCAAACAGTCCAAATGTTTCATTCCTATGGTTTTCAATCCTGTAGTTTTCCACTTTTTACTTTTCTTTATTCCTATGTTTCCTACCATTCCTCTGTTTTACATTCCTTTGTTCCAAACGGGGCCGTACAAAACGTAGGAAAAAAAACATCCACTCAAACTCAATGGAAATCTAATGGCTTGCTTGGTCGCTCGGTCGGTCACTCAACACGGTCACTCGTGCTTGCGTTCACACTGTCACACGGCCAGAGCTCGGGACGTTAAAAAAGTAGAAACATATAGGAGAGAGAACGGTCAAGTAAAGAGACTACTATGCTTATAGATGAATTAAAAATAATATCCTAAATGACTTGAAAAGCACCTAAACCAGGTTAGGATAAATGACTTGAAAAGCACCTAAACCAGGTTAGGATGGATCAATGGCTATAATCGTTGCTTAGAGACATGTGATGATCTAAATCTATTCCTGTAATCCAAACAACTCAAAGTATCTATTCCTACGTTTTGAAATACTGCAGTTTTCCACCTTTTACTCTATCATATTTCTGTGTTTTTTCCCATTCCTCTGTTTTGCATTCCTTTGTTCCAAACAAGCCCTAGTTTACTGCTACATGATGCCTCATATGCTTTGTGTAGTTTAAGATTGATGCTTCTGTGCTTTGGGCATTATCATCATCAACTTATCCTTCCAACCGTTTATAGGCAGCTAAGGTTAGTGTCCATTTTTACACTCCTCGTATCTAACTTTTGACTGTACACAATTCAAGAATATTATAAGGCTTCCCTTTTATACATACTTTTCTCTGTACTCACTTCTCTATTCTCTGTGAACTGCGTCTTGCTCTATCAGCACCTGCACTTACTACAATTCCAATTCATTTTTCACATTTATCTCAGCAATTAACTCTTATATATTACTTCATGCTGCAGGAACACCATAATACAAATTCAGAAAAAAAAATGGACACCTACTGTTATCCCCACCTACGCGCGTCTATATGCCATACTCAGAGTGAGATCGGCTGGCTCCAAGAATCTGCCGAACGATGATATCCGCTTCTTCGCTTCCAACTCCAAAAATAGGTACACATTAAGCAACTGCTACAACTCGCATATTTTCCTATTTTGTGCTGCTACTTTAGTGTTTTTTATTGAAGGTGTTCACTAAAATTGTACATTTTCTAAGCTTTACCACTGATCTTGCCACACATACAAGATGCACAGGGTTGTAACTCCACAGTTAGTTCCTCCTGGAGCCCATTTGTGATGACAATTAGCCTTTAGTTGCCAACCCAGCGAAAAGGGATACATAGTTTTCTTTACTTACCAAATTGAGTGGGTTTTGGTTTAACAAATTGAGTGATGCCACTCTGTTCCTCAGAGCGCTGCACCTGACACAACTGTTGTGTCATACTTTTAGAAATTTGGGTACCATACTATACTGAGCTAATATTTTGTGAACTACATTTTAACATTTTATCATATTCTTCAGAGGTAATATTGAAAGATCTTAACTATAAAATACAATTTCCAACCATGCTGTACCTAGGAAATCCCTCTTTGCGCAGTTTTGTTCTTTAGTTAGCCGGTCCGTTCCAACTTGATCTTGTTTAATCTAATAGGTTGGATTTACAGTCTCTAATAAATTGCTTATTTCCAACATATTTGCCAAAAAATCTATATAAAATAAGTCCCTAAATCAATAGTCTCAGTTTGAACTTTGCTGGCTGTAAGGACTATTAGGTTATAAAATGGCTTACAATTTACCCTATCTCAACGTCTCTGCCGTATAAATTTGCTAACATAGTATTGTAGAAATTAGAAGCACACTGCTTTGTACAAGAAAGAAACTGGAATGGTGTTTCAGTGTCAGCTACACCATGTTCATCTCTCATAGTCTCATCCTACTTTTAGCTGCCCCTGGGTACGACCTACATCATTGAATATGGTGTACGTGTCTATTGCTGGAGCTTGTCAAGAAACTTCTTGCCATTATTTACATATGCCTTTGTTATGCCTCGTTAGTGCTTGTTTAGTTTCTAAAAAGTTTCTTAAAAAGTGCTACAGTAGCCATCACATCAAATCTTGCGATACGTGCATGGAACATTAAATGTAGACGAAAAAAAACTAATTGCACAGTTTGGTTGGAAATCACGAGACGAACGTTTTGAGCCTAATTAGTCCATGATTAAACACTAATTGCCAAATAAAAACGAAAGTACTACAGTAGCCAAATTCTCAAATTTCACGAACTAAACACAGCCTTACCGAGCAAAATCAACAAAGCCCTTTTGTCCTCAGCACGCTTCAGTGCCCCTTTGTCCTGACTGCTTTAATAGTCCCTCAATCGAGTTAAGTAATTAGGTGTGATATTTTATATTCCCAGTTGACCTATTGCCAGGTAGCGGCAATTGGTTCACATGCTATTTGGGGCAGCTTTTATTGTTTACAATTTACATGTCCCTATTAATATCTGCAGCAAGCCCCAAAAAAATAATGCAGTAGTTTGCCCACTTTCGTGTTAGTGGGGAATCCACACATAAAAGGCGAGATAAGGCACTTTCTCATATGGTTTTTGTTTCTTTCAGCAGTCTACGCTGGGCGGCACCATATCTACCGCAACATTTTGCAACGTATGGAGGATGCGTGTTGGTATCTCCAGAATCGGCGGACCATATCCACTATGCTACTCTTGTAGGCCTTCATTACGGTTTCCGCCTGATGCCCTAAGGAAAAAACACCTACTGAACAGACATTACCTTCCAGACTAGAGTTTGTATGCAGTCGTACTTATGGCACATTGGCCCTGTTTGTCTTACCCCATATTCGGCTTGTTCGGCTTGTTTTTTTAGTCGGAACAGTGTTTTTCTCTCACAATAATTCAGCTAGAACAATATTTTTCAGCCAGTTTTAGCCAAGATTCAGACCAGCGAACGGGGCCAAGTCCTGTGTTTGAACCAGTACCTCTGTCTGAATTGTCCTGCCAAAAACCTGTGTACATCCAGATATGTAGTGCACAAGAAGGCAGACACGGTAGCAACAGAAGCAGTTCGCCGTGAAATTAAACAGGTAGAGTGTGTGCAGCGACTGTTTAGGGCTTCCCCAACGCAGCACCGTGGCGTGCTGCCCGAACTTCCACGTATGCACTGTGCATCCATGTCACAGCAACCGGTGGCCTCGCAATTCGTTAGTCTCGTGCAGAAGCGGCGATGGTTTGATCTGAGGTGGAAGCAGTGATTCAAGCGCGCGTTGGGACGATGAACGACAGTCTCGATGACATTTGGTTGCTAGTGACCACAGCAGCTGTCCGCGTCTTTATCTCTCAAACGGTAACAAACAGTAAAGCTGAAAGGGTTTTTAAGACTATCTCCAACCATGACAACCTAAACACAGCACCCATTCTCTGATTTGAGTCATACACAGTAAAAAAGATCCCCGCCCAAAATTTAGATTCTCCAACAGACGACCCAAATCACCCCCCGTCATCTACAGTACAGCACTCTTTCTTCCTCCCGTGTTCGTTTATGTAGGAACGCACAACAAGAAAAGGAAGCGGAAAGCGGCGGCTAGCCACGGCCTGCAGGGCCCGTGCCTGCACCGCTCTTCACGCACTCGCCGGTGGCTAGGGAGCTGCGGCGGGGCCAAGGGCGCCCGCGCCAGGGGACTGGGCAGCGGCGTCGGACAGCCAGGAGGGCAGCCCGTGCGCGCGCCGCTTGCTGCGACGGTGGGGCCAGAGGCGCCCGCGCGTTCACGCCATTGGGGCTGCAGCGGCAGCCTGCGGCCGGCCGGGCGCGCTCACCGGTGGCGGCGGCCCCTGCTGGGGGCGGACCGGATCCGCGAGCCTCTCCCCTTCCGGTCAGCGGCGCGCAAGGCCGAGAACTGCCGCCTCGCCGAGGCGGAGGCCGCCGCCGTCGCCGCTTCCACGTCGGAGCCATCCAAGGCTGCTTCCTCGTCGACGCCGTCCAAGGCCGCCACGCACAGCGGAGAATTGGGTCGAGGAGAGAGACACATGCATATTTGCGTACCCACTCGTCTCCGACGTAAACTGTGTCTTTGGTTTGGGTACTCAGTTGGACCATCGTTTTTTCACCGAAAGCAACGTGCACAACCTATATTTGGGTTTGGGTGCCGTGATGGCTATCCTGTTGGAGACCGGCTAAGGAGAGAGAAAGGTAGTGGTGGGACCCAGGGGTACAGATATCGCTTGCATTGTGGGAATATATAGGCCTGAACCAATCTACTGCCTACTCCTACGTGGAACGACCATCTCATTGATGAGGCTATACTCCTGTTTGCCTGTGTTGGTGGTGCCGGGTGCCCTTAGAGGCCGGCACTGTTTGGGTGATACGAAATGTGCGCATGCCACTGCTTGGGTGACGCGAAGTGCGCGCATGCGACTGCCGTCACGATGTTTGGGTGACGCGAAATGCACGCACGCGACTGCCGTCACACTATTTTTAATTGCACGGTATCATTTTTCTATGAGTATCTTCGAAGAATGAGTTGATTAATGTTCGAGATTGACGAAGTTACCATAGACGTCGCACTGCGTCGTCTACCACAAAAAACCCAACGTCATTAAATCTTAAAATATTCACTCCCACATATGGTCAAACCCAGAACCTGAGATGCTACTCAGGCTCTTGGAACCAGTGGGCTGCAGAACCTTTCGCGACTGTCGTCACGCTTGAGAGCTTTGGAATCGGATTTGTTTCGTGTCTTACCCGGATTGTCTATGGTCCGTCATAGAGCCGGGAGTCAGGGCTAGTTTGTCATCCAGCGTTGGCGCGCTGATACCTGGATGGCACACCGCACACATGCAATTCATGCGACGCAAGCGCAGAATAACACATGTATTGTTATAGTTGGCCAACAGGCCGGCCTGGACCCAGGCCAAGCACGCCCATGGGTGGTCGTGCCGGCACGGCACGCCGTGCCTCCCGTGCCGTGCCCCTCCGGAAGTCGTGCCTGGCCTTCGGCCCAAGCACGGCCCTACAGGCCGAAATTCGTTCTGTGCTGGCCCGGGAAGCACGGCAAGAACTGTGGGCCGGGCTGGCCCAAAGCCCGGTGATCATAAGTCACCTCAAAATTATTCTCATCCAACAGTTAGCACAGATTCATTCATTCAAATTTCAAAATCTTAACTCACAAGTCAAGAACTTCTAAGTCACAAATTGTCAAACTGATCACAGATTCACAAACTGTCAAATTGATCACAAATTCTTCTTAGATTCTAACTTCTAAGTCAAGAACTAAGCAAACTCCAAAATTCTTCTCATTCTCATCCAACAGACCAACACTCAGCCACAAACTGATCACACACAGATTCTAACTTCTAAGTCAAGAACTTAGCAAACTCCAAATGACCAAATCCAAGCCAACAAAACAAAAGGCACCAAAGGAGATAAGATAAATGAGCTGTTTGTGCAATGCTGCCTCATTAAAAACCTTTCTAGGTAAAACTCATCCTTATGAGAAACCCTAGAAAGAGAAAAAGAGTGCAGCACAGCTCTTAATAACTCTTTCATCATTGTTCAAAGGTCCCAAGTCACACTTGTCAGTCATAAATGATAGATACAAAATATAGATAACAGATTAACTACCAGCAACCCTAGTCCTAGATGTACCAGCCCTAAATGAACCAGCCCCAGCCCTAGCCCCAAATGAACTAGCACCAGCAGTACCAGCAGCCCCATCTGCATCATCATAGAGGTACAGATTCTTGAAGGAGTCCTCCAGTTCTTGGTTGTCAACAGTATGTTGTAATCTGCTCTCTCCCAACTCCCAATCCTTTATGCAGGCCAGCATCTCCACCGTTTCAGGCAACAGGCGGCGTTGCCGCTCTTCGATTATCTTTCCTGTCAAGCTAAAACATGATTCCGAAGAGATAGTAGAAACAGGAACAGACATAATATCTCTAGCCATTATAGATATGATTGGATATGTTAGTTTGTGGTCACGCCACCAGAGAAGTAAATCAAAATCATCCTCATATGCAGTGACATTGTCACTGTCCAGATAAACTGAGAGCTCATTAGCAGTAGAAGCAGATAAAGTGGGGGCATAGGCAGGGGAAGGACCAACAACAGACCCAGGGCCTCCAAAGATTCTTCCCCATGCCTGTTTTCTCTTACCTGTATGGCTTGTAGGCTGTGCAACCATTTGACTCTTAGCTGCACCAAACTTTCTCTCATATTTGTTAAATAACTTGTAAATTTCAGTTTTTACATCAGCATAATATGAAGTATAATCACAAGTAGTGCTCTCTTTAAGTAATTCCAGGACTCTAAATAAACCTCTCATCTTAGCTCTAGGATCAAGAATGAATGCAAATGAATATAACAGAGGTATATGCTGCCAGTATTTAAGGAATTTAATCTTCATAGGATATACAACAGCAATTAGATTTTGATCTTTTTCACTTGCATGTAAATGAGAAGCAATTTCTAGCAGATGGTGCAAGATAAGTGGACTAGTTAGATAGTAAACACCAGAAAGAACAACAGTGGAGTCATAAAATAGTTCTAGAAACTCTAATATCTTTTCAGATATATACCAATGCCTTGCAGACAACAGTTTAGAGCCATAATTGGAATTAATGAACACAGAAAAAACATGCTTATATGAAACCAAGTGTTTAAGCATAAGATATGTAGCATTCCATCTAACATCCATATCTAAGCCAAACTTTCTAGGTCTAACACCCTGAGTAGTACAGTAGTTCTTAAACATAGCAATTCTTTGATTAGAGGAATTTAAGAAGTTAATAGCAGTTCTAAAATCTTCTGTATAAGGTTTGAACCTCTTTAAACCAGATTTTACAATTAGATTAATGATATGACAAGCACAACGTTGATGCACAAGACTATAGTTACGCTTAGAAGGATCAATAGGCTCAGATGTAGGATCAGGACCCAAATAACCAGCAAACATAGGTGTCAAAGTTTCCATAGCCTTAGCATTAAAAGAAGCATTGTCTAGAGTTATAGAGAAAACCTTATCAATGAGACCAAACTCCTCAACCACACAAGCAACTCTTTCAGCAATATTTTCACCAGTATGTTTCACCTCAATCAACCTAAGTCCAATAACCTTTTTCTGTAACTCCCAATCAGTACTAACAAAATGAGCAACAACACTAATGTAATCCTCCTTAGCATTACCAGACCAAATGTCTAATGTCAGAGCAACTGAGGAAGCAGCAGACAACACAGAATTCTTAAGCATATTATGACGTTCAGTAAACAGTTTACTCAGATCTCTAGTGGTGGTCTGTCTAGATACTTTAACAAACCTAGGGTTATGAGCACGGACATTGTAATCCTCCCAGTCCTCTGTCTCACCAATACCTAACGGCAAATCAAGCCTAGAAATCAAGCGACACAATTCTGATCTAGCAACATCAGGTTTATAGTCCCAGTTATGCACAGAACCATCAGCATTGTAAGCAAGCCTAGACTAAACCCTAGCAGCTTGATCAATTTTCTGCCTACAAAATTTCTGGTGCCTCTTCAAGTGCCCAGTGCTAGCTTTAGATCTAGCAGACAAAGTATGCTTACACATTTTACAGGTAGCTTTAGTGCAGATTTTCCTACCATTCATAGTCTCATAGATCTCATCAAAATCAGCCCACAGTAGATTTACGCTTACCAATAGCAGTTCCAGAAGAGGTACCAGTACCAGTAACAGATGGAGTTGAGCTATTGGAGCAGACCGGGGTCCCAGTCGCCGTCGCCCCTTCACCACCGCCGCCGTCCAAACCGAACAAGGCAACAACGTCCTCTTGGGTGTCGTCGTCGTCCTCAGGTGCCAGACCTGCCGCGATGAGATCGCCATTGCTGGTGAGCGGCCAGACGATCTCGTCATCAGCACCAGCCATGGCGCCCTCAACCGCGGAGGGCTCTCCAGCACTGTTCCTCAACGGTGCATGGGGCTGCCTTGGTCGCTCTATGCCACAGCTAGAGGACGACGCAACGGCTACCGACCTGCGTAAAGACATGGAGGAGGAGAAAAACAGTATATCAGAATAGATCATAAACCATTCATCAATGGAAGAAGAGGAGGGTTAGGGTTAGGGTTAGCCGGTTAGGGTTAGGGTTAGGGATGTACCTGCGCAACCGGAGCCCGGTGCCAGAGAAGACGAGGGCCATCTAGAGAAGATGACAGTAAGGTTAGAAGGACAGCGAGCGGCAGAGGAGAGGAACACGGGGACACGAACTCACATAATCACCCAGATCTAGAGGAGAGATAGGGATAGGAAGAAGGGAGAGGTGGAGAGGGAGCAGGGAGGGGATCAGGTAGGAGTAGTAGGGAGCTGCTCGCCAGCGGCAGTGGGGTTAGGGTTAGGGATGTACCTACGCAACCGGAGCCCGGTGCCGGAGAAGATGAGGGCCACGCAGAGAAGACGACACACCGGTTAGAAGGACAGCGAGCGGCAGAGGAGGGGCAGACGGGGACACAAACTCACATAGTCACCGAGATCTAGAGGGGAGATAGGGATATGGAGAAGGGAGAGGTGGAGAGGGAGCAGGGATGGGATCTGGTAGGAGTAGGGAGCTGCTCGCCGGCGGCAGGCGGATCATCGAGGTCACCTCACCAGAGTCAGGGAGGACGAAGCCGAGAGCGAGACTACGAGGGCGAGACCCGGGAGCGAGGTGAGGCGAGAGCCGCGAGATGAGAGCGAGGCGAGGCGAGTGAAATGAGCTAGGGTTCGGGTGTGAGCCACCGCGTCCGCGGCGTGCGTTTATATATGAGGAGGGGGGAGGCGGGGTTGGACGGACGCTGGGCCGTGTTGGGCCGCGGGGAGGCTGGGAGGGGAGGAGAGGAGTGAGGAGGGGGAGGGGGATGCCAGGCCGCTACCGGGACGGCTGATGTAGGCCGGGCCATGCCGTGCCAGCCCACGGGCCTGAGCAGCGGCCTAGGCACGGCTTGCACCCTTGGGCCGGGCCAGCCTGGGCCCGCATGTCACCGGGCCGGGCCGTGCTCGTGTCGGGCTAAAAAAGCGGGCTTCGTGCCGTGCCGTTGTGCCTCGGGCTGCATGGACATTTATATGTATTGTTCGGTCAACTGTGGCAGGTTTTTTTCTTCCTTTTGAAAGCTCGTAAGCAAATATCTGAGATGGCAGAATAATTAGCAAGGAAAGTGAAGAAAGATTGCACAGGTCCATAGTCCAAAGATCACTACCAGGTCTAAATCAGACATCCTACCAGTTCTAAACCCGGCATCACTATCAGAATTAGATCCGATAGTGAGCAGCGGTCGACAATGATAGAGTTGTCGGCTCACGCACCTAGTAGCGATTTAGAACATTTCACTGCTGGCTAGACCCGACAAAATGTTAAAGGAATTTTAGGAGCAAAAATATATTGCTTTCTTAATCAACCTATTTATTCCATTCTACTGCCTTGATTAGTGCTAGCAGCCCCGATTAATAATTGTGTGCCTCGTTCCTTATGCATAGGAATTTGTCCATGAAGTCCAAGTTGATTCTTTTTTCCTATAGTTTTCCTATAAAACTGAAGGGAAAGAAAAGTTTCCTTTAAATTTCCTGTGACCACTTCCTGCCATCCAAAGGCTGCTATAGGAAACTAATCCATAGGAATTTGAATCCTATGTTTTTTCTCCTTTCCAAAGGAGGCCTTAACTTGTATCCTACCTGGCATGGTAACCCCTAGAGTTATTATACAATTAAATTCGGAATTGAGATTACCTACTTTCCAATTAAGGCAACGGGATGGATGAAGGAAGTACCTGCCCCGAAGCCCAAGGGGACTCACCAGCCCAATAGCCGCTTCATCGGCCCAGCGTGGATGAATTGAGTAGTTGCTGCGGGAGCTAATGGCCTAGGTGTAACTGAATACTCTGTTGTAAACATTCCATACGTACCGGATTACAACCTACCATATACTGTTATTATACCCTAGATACAAATAGTGCAATGGAAAGGTTCACACGGGAGGCACCAAGGGTCGCAAATGCAGCTGTAGGCCGCACGCCACTGTCTACGTGAAGCGTTTTTTTCACACCTTGGTATATTGAGAACCAATGGTCCTTTATTTATCGATAATGCTGGGTTAAGACGTCCGTCCCTTCGGACGCCGTCTTCCCAAACCTGTTCGGACGCCGCCTTCCCGAATCTATGTGCTACCGGTTCTCTACGTCTTCCCTATCTCTCTCTCTCAAAAATATCTTCCCACTCCACGTTCGCTCGTCGCGTGCTTCACCGTGCCGTGTGGCCGTCCGCCCGTGCCACTCTGCCTCCCACCGCGGCCATCCCCCACGCGCTCCCATCCTCCACCGCGCCGCCCCACTCCGCCTCATTGCCGCGGCCATCGCTCGTTGTGCACCCCATTTTGGGCCGCGCCGCACTCCATGCTCGCCCGTCACAGCCATCCACCACCGCGCCCCACTCCATGCTCGCCCATCGTGGCCACGACGTGCACCCTGTTACCACAACCCCGGCGCCACCAGGGGAAGGTCATCGCCGGCAGGGACATCACCCCCCACGGTCGGCTAAAGACACCATGGCAGGAGCATGTTACAAGCGTTTGAGATGTTTCAGAGGTATGTTGAAAAAGTAGACCGGGATGTTGACATGTTGTAATGGCTATACACGTATGTTGCAAGCATCCATTCCAAATGTTTCATCTATTTTTTTAAACATATGTTGCAAGTATGTTTATCTGGATGTTGCATTTGTTTCACACATATGTTGCAAATGTTTTATTTGGATGTTGCGTATGTTTACAATGGGTTTTGAGTGTTTTTAGGTGTTTTTACAAGTGTATCAGATGTACATTGCAAGTGTTTCAACTGTTTCGAACGTATGTTGCAAGTATTGCATTTGAATGTTGCAAAAGTAGATTGTGTGTTGCTAGTGTTGCAATGGAACCCACCTGCCACAGTTGCATGCTGCAGTTGCTGGGGCGTCACTGAGCGGACGCAAATGTGGTAGTCATGTGCGTCACCGAGAGGGATGCAGCTGCTGGGGCGTCACCAAGCGGGGGCTACACATCTGTGGTCTCATACTCCGTCTCATGCAATGCCACGTAGGATTTTTTATGATGTGGAGGAAAGAGATAGCTATTGTACCATTGTATAAGAGTGAATAAACTATATTTGAGGACAAATTTCAAGACGGAGGGAGTAATTCACTCTCGCATGTAAAGAGTAAATTAGTTTCTTATTCCAATTTCCCTTTCAAACAAAATAATTTCGCGGCAAAGCCTACATTCCTCATTGTAAAACATAGTCCTTTCTTCAAATCCTTTTGCAACGCCACAGTCGCCGCCTACGCACAGAGGATCGCCGTGCACCTGTGCCGGCGGTGGCAGCGACAACTTGCCCCATGTCGTTTCGTGGATCACGTTTGTGGCCGCCTCGCGGCACAGCCAACACCGCTTGTTACTTAGCCGCCTACTCGTTGGTCCAATGCCACCGCTCGCGATTCTTCCTCGCCCTCGACCCGTCTTATGTACCGCCTCGCAGTGTAGTCATCGTCAGTATCGCCATTGTGCTTATAGAGCAATAGTGAAAGGTCCTAATATGGCTAGAGCGGGGTTGAATAGCCTATTTAAAACTCTATAAATTCACAAGAGCAATTTGATTAGTAAAACAAACGGCGAAATGCAAACTTGCTCTAGCTCTACAAGGGTTGCAAGCCACCAAACCAATAATTTTAGTTGCTATGATCTTTAGTGACACAAGAGGCTAAGTCACTACTCACTAAGAGCTCTCAACAAGGCTGCACTAAAGAGCTCCACTAGATGAAACTAAGCTACAAGGCAAGCTCTCAATTCTAGCTACACTAAAGAGCTTGCTACAACTAGTTTGCGGGAAAGTAATAGAGCGAGTAAGGTGATTATACCGCCGCGTTGAGGAATGAACCAATCACAATATAATGACAACCAATTCACTGGGAGAATTTCAATCACACAAGAGACACAAGATTTTCTCCTGAGATTCACGTGCTTGCCGGCACGCTAGTCCCCGTTGTGTGGACCAACACTTTGTGGTTCGGCGGCTAAGAGGTGTTGCACGAACCTCGTCCACACAATTGGACACCGCAAGAACCTACCCACAAGTGAGGTAACTCAATGACAGGAGCAATCCACTAAAGTTACCTTTTGGCTCTCCGCCGGGAAAGGTACAAGACCCCTCACAATCACTGGAGCCAGCCACGAACAATTACCAACACATGCCGAAGCTCCTCCGCTGCTCCACGCCATCGAGGTGGCGACAACCACCAAGAGAAACAAGAAATCCACAGCCACAATGATTCCCAAGTGCCACTAGATGCAATCACTCAAGCAAATGCACTTGGAATCACTCCTAATCTCACTATGATGATGAATCAATGATGGAGATGAGTGGGAGGTGTTTGCTTAGGCTCACAAGGATGTCAAGAATGTCAAAATGCCAAGAGAGTGAGCCCCAAGTTGGCCAAACACTATTTATAGAGCCCCTCAAACGAATAGAGCCGTTAGGGTCAAGAGAGGGGACTCTACGCACTGATCGGACGCGCCAGTTGGGATGATCAGACGTGCCAGCCCCAACGTCCGGTCGTCGGATGGCCTCCACGTGTCGCCCTTTCAAATCTCAGCCACTAGATTTCAACGTCTATTTTCCAAACACTCCATCACTTAAGTTAGGACCGGACACGCTGCTCGATCGATCGGACTCTAAGCCACACAACGTCAGATCATGAACAGAAAGGTTCCAGAGCTGGTTTTTATTGACTGAACGCGTTAGGTCAGGGGTGACCTGATGCGCCCGAGCGTTTGATGAACTCTTCTCTCCTCTATGCGTGTTGGCGAGGCTGACGTCAGCGTACGTCAGCGATCACCTGACGCAGCCCTTGCACGTCCGATCACGCCAACTCGCCTTCTCTGAAAAAGTGACTGAACGCGACGCTAGAGTCAGGTCCAGCGTCCGGTTGCTCCTCGGCCCTCTCGTCCAACAGCGCGCCACCGCTAAAGTTGACCAGACGCGCCCGGGGTGAGTCTGGTCACCCCGGCGCCAGCGTCTGGTCGCATACCTTTGCCTCCTTTTCATTTTCTAAGTCCATGACCACTTCGTCCTTGCTACCAACTTGCTAACCACAAAGTGTAAAACTTATGTGCACATGTGTTAGAATTTTTTCAAAGCATTTTACAAGGGTCAAAGTTAGGACACTAGGTTCCTAAATGTATATGCAAGAATCATGTCACCTAGTGGCACTCGATAAACCGTTTAGCCAAAGATTTCCCCTCTTTATAGTACGGCTATCGATCCTAAATGTGATCACACTTTCTATAGTGTCTTGATCACCAAAACAAAATTCTATTAGATACCTTTGCCTTGATCTCCTCATATTTTGTTTTTCTCTTTCTTCTTTCGAAATTGGAGCCCTTGATCTTCAAGTTTGGTCTTCACCATCACTTTGACCATCATCTAGCTCCACCACTTGGCATAGGACCATCCTTTCATGTCTACACACTTAGTACAATGATTAGTCCCTAGGTTTCATCAATTATCCAAAACCAAACTAGGGCTTTCAATCTCTCCATTTTTGGTAATTGATGACAACTCTTTCACAAAGATATTCAATAAATTTTTCTTGGATTCATGTTGCTTGCCCAAGCATATTACCATGTGTAAAGGTTATGGAGAAGTTTCATAAACCCAATTTGGTAGCATTAGCTCCCCCTACATATGTGCTAAGAATTTGAATTTGAAAGCTTGCACATATGCATGGATTAGGAAATGTGGGAAAGTAATGTCTACCAAATGATGCTAAGATGTAAAGAATAGACCTTTAAAGCGTGATACCAATCAGAGTTTCCATTTGAACACCATCTTTAGCACCATGGTTTGCTAGATATCACTTGAAAACGAAAGACACTAGATACCTCATGAGATCAACATTAGAAACAAGGTTCTAGTACCACTTATAAACCCAATTTAAGTGTCTAGCTATCATATGCATGCTAGTTTTCATTACATCAATCATTTTCTATAATCTAGCATACACCACACAAGCATGGATATTTGAATTTAAAACTTGTGCCATGCAAGCAAACATATGTAATGCACTTATAAATGCAACAAACAAGTTTATGAGCTTGCTCCCCCTACTTGTGTGCTTCAAATTTTAATTGATCCCCTTCCTTTGTTAAACACCTATCTTTGTGAATTGCTTCTCCCCCTTTGTCATCGATGAGCACAAAAGGTGAGCTCAAATTTTAAATAGGTTGGGGTGAAATCATGTGAAGTGAGGATCATTTTTCCATATTTGGTTCAATTTAGATCACTTGCCAAAGATATTTAACTCGGTTTGATCCAAGGACAAGCTTCTTCACACCTCCAAATAAGGGTTATCTTGTACCATGTTGAGTTAAACACTTATAACTCATTTTCTAGATCAAACACTAGGTTCACAAGCCCACAAACATGTCATATGCTACCACTAAATCATTTCAAGCAAAGACGCAATAGTGGTACCATACAAGCATCAAATTCTTTTGATTTTCATGAATGACCCTAAGACATGATAGGAATGACTAGATGCACTAAACAAGTCCTTAGTAAACGATGAATGACATGTCAATCAATTTTACCTTGCTTAGCTCGAAGGAGAGGCATGTCATATATGGGGTGCATCAACACATATTTGAGAAGTCAAGTATGTTCAATTCATTCCTTAGCTTGCAAAACCTCTTCTCATCAAGTGGCTTGGTGAAGGTATCGGCAAGTTGATTATCGGTGCCCACACTCTCAATGCAAATGTCCCCTTTTTGTTGATGATCTCTTATGAAATGATTACGGACATCTATGTGCTTTATTTTTGAATGTTGAACCGGGTTGTTGGTGAGCTTCATGACACTCTCATTATCATAAAGTAATGGCACCTGTTTGAATTTGATTCCAAAGTCACTCAAAGTAGCCTTCATCCAAAGGAATTGAGCACAACTACCGACCAAAATGTACTCCGCTTCGGCGGTTGAAAGTGCTACACTATTTTGCTTCTTTGATGACCAAGACACAAGTGATCTTCCCAATAGTTGACCTATGACTGATGTGCTCTTCCTCTCAACTTTGCATCCCGCATAATCGGAGTCCGAATATCAAATCAACTCAAATCTTGCTCCTTTGAGATACTACAATCCAATATTTTGTGTATGCTTCAAGTACCTCAATATTCTCTTGGTGGCCTTCAAATGACTTTCTCTTGGTGAGGCTTGAAATCTAGCACATATGCACACACTAAATATCACATCCGGCCTTGATGCGGTCACATAGAGTAGGCTTTCAATCATAGACCGATACAACTTTTGATCCACCATGTTACCACTAGCATCACTATCCAAGCGTCTATTTGTCCCCATTGGTGTACTAATAGCTTTGCTCTCATCCATGCCAAAACTTCTTGAGCATGTCTTTGATGTACTTGCCTTAACTCACAAATGTGCCATTCTTCATTTGCTTGATTTGAAGACGAAGGAAGTAACTAAGCTCTCCAATCATGGACATCTCAAACTCACTTACCATCATCTTTCCAAATTCCTCAAAAATCTTGATTGGTTGATCTAAATATGATATCATCAACATAGATTTGCAACACAAAGAAGTCATTGCCTAGCTTCTTGGTGAAGAGAGTGGTGTCAACCTTTCCCATCTTGAATCCCTTAGAGAGTAAGAAATCCCTCAATCTTTTATACCATGCTCTTGGTGCTTGCTTCAAGCCATACAAAGCCTTCTTCAACTTGTAGACATGATTGGGTTTCTTCTCATCTTCAAAACCGGAAGGTTGCTCAACATAGACAAGCTCATTAATGTACCCATTGAGAAATGCAATCTTCACATCCATTTGGTACAACTTGATGTTATGGGCACAAGCATAGGCTAACAAGATCCTAATTGCTTTCAATCTTGCAACCGGGGCATAAGTTTCTCCAAAGTCAAGACCTTCAACTTGAGTGTAACCTTGAGCCACTAATCTTGCTTTGTTCCTTACAACTATCCCATCTTGATCTTGTTTGTTCCGAAAGACCCACTTGGTTCCAATCACATTATGATCCTTAGACCTCTCAACTAACTCCCATACTTGATTTTTTATGGAGTTGTTTTGCTCTTCATGCATAGCATTCACCCAATCAACATCCAATAAAGCTTCATCTATGTTCTTAGGTTCAATGGATGACACAAATGATAAGTGTTCACAAAATGATGTTAATGTTGATCTTGTGTTCCCAAACTCATCACACAAATCATCAACTTTTGTGTTCTTGAATTCACTTCCATTGTCACTTCTCACTTTCTTGATTGTTGTTTCAAACTCATTGTGGATTCTCTTGATCAATGTCTTGAAGGTTGCAAACACATTGAAAGGATCAAGATGCCCAAGAGGGGGGGGGGTGAATTGGGCTAATTCTAAATTCTTTGCATTAATTAAGCCCTACACTTAGCCCACTTCACCCCTTGTGCCTAGAATGTGTTTCTATTGTTCTACCGTACAAAAGTTTTATACCCTAAGTTCCAATCCTACTCTAGCATCGCAATTCTAGGAATGTAAAGACATGAAATGAATTGCTCAAATGTAAATGCTTAAAGTAAAGAGAGGGAAGGGAACGCAGCGATGTTTTATCGAGGTATCGAAGAGTCGCCACTCCCCACTTGTCCTCGTTAGAGCACCCGCGCATGGGTGTAGCTCCCCCTTGATCCGCGCAAGGATCAAGTGCTCTCTACGGGCTAATTCTTCGACACTCTGTTGCGGTGAATCGCCCAAAACCGCTCACAACTTAAGTTGGGTCATCCACAAGCTCCGCCGGATGATCACCAAACTCCCAATCACCACCGAGCTGTCTAGGTGATGGCGATCATCAAGAGTAACAAACACAAACTCTCACTTGACCACGACAAGCCTAATGAGAAGGGTGGATGCACACTTGCTACTCTCCTTACACTAATGAGGACCTTGATCTTGGATTCTCAAATCTCAATCACCTCACTAGGCTCTTGCTCTCCTTGGCACTTTCAAGGTGTTTCTCAGCTAAACAAATGGGCAAGAGACCTCCCTTGGATGAATGGAGTGAGTATTTACAACCCCTCATTCAAAACAAACCGTTGGGAGGCTAAGTCAGCACTCTGCAGGGTGACCGGATGCTCTGATCAGTTATCCTTGCCACTATGTTAGAAAGAGCCGTTAAGTTCTGACCGGACTCTGACATGCGTCCAGTCACGAAAAATGCTCTCTGGAACCTTACTGATGTTGACCAGACGCTGGCACCCAGAGTCCGGTCACTTCGCTGTTCAACGTCCGGTCAGTTATCGGATCCTGACCAACGTCCGGTCAGCACCGATCGGACGCATCCAGTTAGGAAATTCCCTCTCTGGAGTTGATCGGACGCAGGCACCCAGCGTCCGGTCACTTTCACTCAGCGTCCGGTCAGTACCAGACCACTTTAGTTGATCAAATGAACTGATTGGACTCACCCTCTAGCGTTCGGTCACAACCAGACTAGCGTCCGGTCAGTCATTTGACCCTCCATTCACTTCCAACTCGAAATCCTATGTGAATGAAGTTTGCTCCAATTGATCTTTGGGCTATTCCTGAGCTGCCTAGTGCTAGATTTGACAAGTGTGCACCACACCTAACCCACTAGACTCACCTAGGTCAAGCTACTAGTCCATACCCCCCTTAATAGTACGGCTATAGGAAAAACAAAGTACTAAACTACTCTAAGTGTCTCTTCAACACCAAACGACACTTAGAACTAGTCTGTCCTTAACCTTGTCGTCCATCCTTTGAAAACCGAATCGATTTCCATCGACAGGGGCATGGCAACCATTATTTCTCAATCAATTGCCATTACCATGACCTAACTTAAATTGCCTCTGCAAAACACACGTTAGTCATGGTAATCTTGTGTTGCCATTAATCACCGAAACCTAACTAGGGGCCTAGATGCTTTTAATCTCCCCCTTTTTGGTGATTGATGACAACACAACCTCGAGTCTGTCGAAGAGATAAGTGAGGTTTTCAACATGCTTGGTTCATATAAGCTTTTGTCAATAAGAACAAAAGGGTTAGACATGCTTATATGACCCAAGCCAACATGGTGTACTCAATAGATATGAATTAAGATGAGTACATAAAGTAAAGCTCATTTGAATTGGAGTAAAACGCGGAAGCAAAGCAAATGAGCATAATCAAGTGACATGACATATAAATGTATATCAATGTAGAGAGCACACATGTCATAAGTCTCACCATCACAAGTATGTAATGCAATGCATGAAGGTAAACATGAATGCATAATGTATCACACATAAAGAACCAAACGAAATGAATCACATGCTCCCTGCTCCCCCTAGATCTAATGCTCCCCCTAGATCTAACATACTCAGTCCCTGTCCCCCTTTGGCGTCAAGCACCAAAACCTAAGGGGCAGTCGACGGGGCAGGAGCAGTCGAGTTGGGCACTGAGGTGCGGTGAGAGATCTAGAACTGAGTAGCATCATCCTATGACCCTAAACTCTGATCGGTCTGACCCTCTGTCGCTGGAAGTGAAGGTGAAACGGTCTGGGTCTGCTCAGTAACTGGTGCGGCCTGTGACTCTGGAAGTATCACTATAGGAAGTGGAGCCACATCTGCTGTTGTTGCTGTCGCTGAAACCTCGACTGGCTCGGATGATGCAATAGACGACGGGAGCGTCTCGGTAGTCCCTGTAACTGGAGAAACTATAGCAGGGACTCAGAACTCAGGAGATGTAGGCTGCCCTATGAGCTCATTGAAGGTAGCACCGAGACTCCTAGAGACTAGGGTGTCCTCCACTAACACTGAAGAACTCTAAGGTAGAGTGAAGCCCGTAACAATAGGTGTAAAGTGAGGACCCTAAGCTATCACTGGTGAAGCAAACCACTGGGACACCTACTCTATAGGTGAAGCAAACTAAGGAGCTAGCTGTCCCTAACTCTGAAGCCCATTGGGCTGTACTGCTAGAATCACTGCAGTGGTGGTAGCATGCTGTCCTATCTGAGGTGTGGACTACTGAGGAGCAACCCCAGTAGCTATGAAGACATGCTGCATGAAGCCAAGTAACTGCTGCTGAATCATGAGCTGCTGCTGCTGCATGGCCTGCTGCTACCTCTAGAACTCATCCTGTCGGGCCTGAACCTGTGCAAGTGCAGCTGCGGTCTCCTGGGCCTGGCATGCCTGGTCCTGCTTCATCCACTCAAGTACTGCTAGAAGAGCTAGGTCTGTCTACGGTGGCTGTGGTGGTGCGGAGCTGGAGCCACTGGCCTCTCTGTCGTGTGGTCGAGGAGCCATCTGCGGAATAGGCTGATAGTCATCATTAGAGCTATCACTAGGGTCGCTCTCAATCACATCCACCCGCTGTGCATCAAGCTGCTCCTCCTCTATAGTAGCAATGCCCCTGATGATATCATCCTGTTGGGCTGCTGTCTCTGGGACTTCTGGGCGATGGCTCGGCTGGCGAGGTGTCCTCGCACTACTATGATTGAGCATCTAGGTCATGTTATATGGCGGAAACTCAGTAGTAGCACCAGTATACTCTGCCATAGTCTCAGGGGACTTCTGTGTAACTACCATTCGAATCAAGAAGGTGATCCAATGAGCATAAGGTAGCTGATGATGACCTCTGAAGCCCTCTACAAGTGTGACCTCCATCTCTGATAGTATCACATCCCAAATATCAAACGTAGTCTGAGACATAAGGTGATACAGTAGCAATAGCTGAATGCGAGTCAGGCCCTCGCGGTATCCCATCCTCGGAAGCGGAGTCCTCATAATAGCATCAAGGAGTCTAGCTATTGGTGTAAGATCCCGTGGTGTCCTGCTCAACCCCTCACCAAATGGCACTGTGAAGCCAGGTCCGACAATGTATGTAGGTGGCACAAGTCCACCGTGAGGGCGTCTCGAAGGCTCTGTCTGACCATAGCATACCTCATGAATGCAGATAAGGGACTCTAGAATCCTCATAATCTCTCTGAGCTTTGAGCTCTGGAGCTTGTAGTCACAGCCTCTGAATGCAAAGTGAATGAATCTGTGCCTCAGGTCGATCCAAAGTGAAGAGTAGAACTCACGGACCCATGATGGAACATAGCGGCTAGTCCATCCAAGAAGATCTGTCAACCCTGGCAGATATGAGAGGTGAGGACGTATCTGCTCGCCTACAGCTTCAACAAGTGACTCTAAGGAGCAGACTCTCTAGGATCTGAAGGCAACTCCACCGTTCAAATAAGCATTATAGAAATCCTCCTCTAAGACTGTATAGAAGCCCTCTAAGGCACGCTCATTCCGCCTCGGCAGAAACCAATCCTCAAACTACACAAAGCGAAGCTGCTGCACCTATTTGGCTGTGGCTGCCCCCAGGTCAAGGTGAACCACCGGAGGTGGACCCTGTGGTCTAGGAGGTGGTCGAGAGCCCCTCCTCTGTGTCTTAGACCTCAGTGACACCTGAGTACGTGTGCGACCAGAGCGACATAGCTATGGCTGTGCTACCTGCTCTGTCTCCTCAACCTGCTTTGTCTGCTGAGTACCCTCCATCTGCTCAGCTGGCTGTGTCTGCTGCTCTATCTCCCCCTAAGGCTAACTCTCCTCCAAAGTGACACGCCATCCTCCTAGCATGACAGTCCCAGGTGGACTACCATGAAGAGTCTCAGTCCTCTCGACGGCGGCCCTCTGTGCTGGTGACAACTGATCAGCAATGCGAACGCCACCCCTAGATCCACCTCTCTCCGCTCGCTCTGCGGCAGCTACCACTGCTGTTGCTCTCTCTGTCTCAGCATCTACAAACTTATGCTTCTTTATTGTAGTCTTCTTTACCTTTCTTTTTCCTGAGCAGTCTGGCGAGGTGGAGGCCTCGGATCCTCATCACCGGGACCACCTTCAGCATTCTTGCAACATGCCATTGCTGTAGCTGAAGAGAATTACTGCCACTGACAATGCCAACTGACACTCGCGAGGCTTGGCCTCGATCCGTACTCACAGGCTTGGCCCTGAGTTTACTAACAACTGCAAAGACAACCACAAAAGCACCGACTCGCTGCACGATAGAATAGATAGAATATATAAATAATCACTATATTCATCTAGAGGTGCGAAACTCTAAGAAGCAATCAGTAGATAAGAAATTGAAGCGCTGGCTTGCTACTTGACGAACCGGCGACAGACGAGCAAAGGAGAGGATAATGGGGCACCACCGGGATCGGCAATCCTGCGCTTAGGGTTAGGGTTCCGACGCCTAGATTGAAATCACGACGGCATAGTCACGATTGCAATGGAGGAGCGGTGCGGCTGAAGTGCTGGCAAGGTCACGGCTAGGGCACGGCAAAGGCAGTGCGGGGCTGGTGCGGCGGCGTGATGGCAGAGACGGGCGTGGTCGCACAAGTCAGGCACGGGCGCGTGCGTGGCAATGTCACGGCAGTGCGCAGGTGGAGCAGACGCGGGCATGGGCGCGGTTGTGTTGCGGCGCAACGACGAAGGCAGGCGACGGTGGCGCGGACCGAGCACGGTGGTGCTAGGCAAGCACGGAGCGGGCGTGGCTAGGGCACAGGTAAAGTCGCGTGGGTGAGATGGCGCGACAGCTAGGGCAGGATTAGGAGCGGCGCGACATACGGAAAGAGGAAGGATATATATGGTGGCCCCCGCGTGACAGAGAAGAAATAGAGTTGGATATCCACACAATTTCAACTGACCGGACGCACCAGTGGCAACGACCGGACGCTGCCACCCGGAGTCCGGTCGACAACTAAGAGGTCTAAAACCCCTCAAATCGTGACCGGACATGTCCGATTACCCTTGACCGGACGTAGCCAGAGTCCGGTCGATCCTGAGTTCGTCTTCTTTGTTTGACCGGACGCAGGGTCACCATCACACCGGACGTAGGATGAGCACTGTTTCGGCATCCGGTCACTCCTGCGCTGCATTTGTTCATCGCCTGTGAACTGACCAGACGTTGGAAGTAGAGTCTGGTGTAGCGTCCAGTCGCCATATTTCAGCGAATCTCCAATGTTCCTTCACGCTGCCTTTTCCCAATCAAGTCCCAACTTCTATAAGAAGCAAATAAACATCAATTGAGACTGATGTGAGAGATCCCTCTCAAACTCTCAATTTTTTCAAAATATTTTGCCTTAGGCTATAATTCTTTTTAAGAAAATATGCAATAAAAGGGGCGAAGAGCAACATGTGGTCACACAATAGGGCTTTATTGATCAATGTATGCTTCAAATGCTCCCCCTATTTGTGGACAAACACAGCGGGTGCTCAAAAGGTAACCGAAAAGAAACGACAAAGCAACACACATGCATATGCAATGTAATACTTGAAAGTAATTCTAGTTGCTTGTCAAGTTTGATCCAAGGTTAAGCTTCTTCACACACTTTTCGGCGGTTATCTTAACCATGTTAGACAAGCTCTAAGTGCATTACCAAAAATTAAACATATATTATATTACAATGCAATGCAAGGGACAACACAAGCTCATTTTTTAGGAAGTTACTAAAATCAAGCACATTGAGCTCATTCCTCAACTGACAAAATGTAGCCTCATCTAGCGGTTTAGTGAAGATATCCGCCAATTGATCCTCGGTCCTTACACCTTCTAGTGATATGTCATTTTTAGCAACATGATCTCTAAGAAAGTGATGGCGTATATCTATGTGCTTGGTGTGAGAGTGTTGAGCCGGATTATTAGCAAGCTTTACCGTGCTCTCATTGCCACACAAAAGAGGTACTTTTTCTAGAACTATACCATAATCTAGCAAAGTTTGCTTCATGTAAAGAATTTGTGCACAACAAGAACCCGCGGCAATGTATTTCGCTTCGGTGGTAGACAAAGCCACACTATTTTGTTTTTTGGAGGTCCAAGACACTAGTGATCTACCAAGCAAGTGGCACCCTCCGGATGTGCTTTTTCTATCAATTTTGCAATCGGCATAATCCGAATCGGAATAGCCAACTAGTTGGAATCTAGCTCCTTTGGGATACCAAAGACCAATGCTTGGTATGTGCTTAAGGTACATAAGGATTCTTTTAACGGCAACCATGTGAGCCTCCTTAGGATTAGCTTGAAATCTAGCACACATACACACACTAAACATGATGTCGGGCCTAGATTTGGTCAAGTATAATAAACTACCAATCATAGAATTGTAGAGAGTTTGATCAACTGATTTACCTCCCTAATCTAGGTCAAGATATCCATTAGATGGCATTGGTGTCTTAATTGGCTTACATTCATCCATATCGAACCTCTTGAGAAGGTCCTTGGTGTACTTTTCTTGAGAGATGAAAATCCCTTCTCTCATTGGCTTGACTTGAAAACCAAGAAAGAATGTAAGCTCTCCAATCATAGACATCTCGATCTCTTTTGACATCAATTCACCAAACTCTTTGCAATAATCTTCATTTGATGATCCAAATACGATATCATCAACATATACTTGACAAATAAAGATTTCTCCAACAAGCTTCTTGGTGAATAGTGTGGTGTCGACCTTCCTAATGGTGAAGCCCTCCTCAATGAGGAAATCCCGAAGGCGCTCATATCAAGCTCTTGGGGCTTGCTTAAGCCCATATAGTGCCTTGGACAACCTATAAACATGATTAGGATATCTAGGGTCTTTAAACCCGGGAGGTTGATCAACATAGACTAGTTCCTTTATGTAGCCATTTAAAAATGCACTTTTAACATCCATTTGATATAGTTTCATTTCATGATGCGATGCATATGCAAGGAGGATACGAATGGCTTCAAGTCTTGTAACCGGTGCAATGGTCTCTCCAAAATCCAACCCTTCAACTTGAGAGAACCCCTTTGCAACAAGTCTTGCCTTGTTCCTCACAACAATGCCTTGATCATCTTGCTTGTTGTGGAACACCCACTTTGTTCCAATGACTCTTGCACCTTGTGGTCGCTCTTCAAGAGTCCAAACTTCATTGCGAGTGAAGTTATTCAACTCCTCATGCATGACATTTATCCAATCCGGATCTTGAAGAGCTTCTTCTACCTTTTAGGCTCAAAGCAAGAGACAAAAGAGTGATGTTTAATAAAAGAAGCAAGTTTTTGAGAGCGAGTCATTACACCCTTTGAAGGACTCTCTATGATGAGATCTTGTGGATGTGCTTGTAGTAGAGGTGAATTTCTTCTATCAACCACTTGAGGGGCGGTTGTGGAGCATCAACATCTTATGTTTGTGCCACCATTTGATCATGAGAGACATGAGTGTCTTCATTTTCTACTCTCTCATCTTTATCACCATCTTGTGGCACATTTGATGAAGAAGGTGGTTCAATCACTTGTACATCATCTTCATCAGCTTTGGGCTTGATGTCTCCAACCGGAATGTTCTTCATGGCATACCTCAATGGTTCATCACCTACATCAAGATTCTCATGTGCTCCTTGGGAGCCGTTAGATTCATCAAATTCCACATCATATGTTTCTTTAACCAAGCCGGTGGCATGATTAAATACTCGATATGCTTTGGACTTTGATGAGTAACCAACAAGAAAGCCAATATCACAACGTCTTTGAAACTTTCCTAGGTGTTGCCGTTTCTTGTATATGTAGCATTTGCAACCAAACATCCGAAAGAATGATACGTCCGACTTCTTTCCATTGAGCAACTCATAAGGGGTCTTGCCAAGAAACTTTTAAAGAAATAGGCGGTTGGATGCATAGCATGCGGTGTTGATAGCTTTTGCCCATAGAGCTTTTGGTGTATTGTACTCATCGAGCATTGTTCTTGCAAGTGTGATAAGAGTCCAGTTCTTTCTCTCTACCACACCATTTTATTGAGGAGTATATGTTGCGGAGACCTCATGCTTGATTCCAACTTTAGCACAATATGCTTCAATGTTTGTGTTGTCAAATTCTTCTCTATTGTCACTTCTTATCTTCTTGAGCTTCACTTCAAATTCATTTTGTGCTCTCTTAGCAAACTTCTTGAAGTATGATGACACTTTGATCTTATCATGAAGGAAAAACACCTAAGTATATCTAGAGTAGTCATCAACAATCACAAGACAATAGAGATTTCCTCCCAAACTCTTGTAAGTTGTTGGTCCAAATAGATCAATGTGAAGGAGCTCTAGCACTCTTATTGTTGACATGTAAGCTTTTGTAGGATGAGTGTTTGCAGCTTGCTTGCTGGCTTGACATGCACTACAAAGCTTGTCCTTCTCAAATTTCACGTCCTTCAAACCTCTCACTAATTCATTCTTCATTAGCTTCTTGAGTGAGCTCATCCCAATATGTGCAAGTCTTCTATGCCATAGCCACCCAAGTGATGTTTTAGTGAATAGGCATGTCTTTAAGTTTGCATCTTTGGATGTGAAATCCACTAGATATAGGTTGTTGTATCTAAAACCCTTGAATATCACTTGATCATCATCTTTCTTTGATACAACTACTTCTCTGTAAACAAGCATTGAAAGCCAAGATCACACAATTGACCAACGAATAGCAAGTTGAAGCTCAATGAAGCAACAAATAGCACATTTAAGATTGAATGATCATTTGATATTGCCACTATGCCCAATCCTTGAACTTTGCCCTTTGAATTGTCACCAAATGTTATTGTTTCTTGGCCATCAACTTCTTTATCTAGTGAGGTGAACATACGAGGATCACCGGTCATATGTTGAGTGCAACCACTATCAATAACCCAATGACTTCCACCGGTCTTGTAGTTCACCTACACACAAAAGATCAAGCTTGATGTTTAGGGACCCAAACTTGATGAGAGCCCTTGACTTTCTCAACTAGTGACTTTGCAACCCAAATTTTCTTAGGCCTATTCTTGTTGGGAGGACCTAAGAACATGACTTTCATTTTTCCACTAAAATCCTTTCTAAGCATGTAATGAGCATTGAAAGCAAAGGGTCTAGCATGCTTAGACAAGGGTTGTGGTGGTGGAGCTTGACACTCATGGGCAAAGTGACCTTCTTGTCCACATTCAACACATCTCTTTGGCTTTGGCTTTGACTTGTGTTGTTGTTGAAGATTAGCTTGAGCTTTCTTCTCTTGATGTGCCTAGTACCCAATGCCACTTCTATCCATCTTTATTACGGTGTTCATGAGTAGCTCACTTTGGAGATATTGGCCTCTTATGAACTTGCTCAAGCTGGTATTGAGATGTTCTTTCTCCAACTTGAGCTTCTTGTTCTCTTCTTTGAGTTCATCATGATTTTTCTCCATCTTGAGTCTCTTGTTATCTTCTTTGAGCTTCTCATTCTCAAGAGCTATATCACAATCATGATCAAGGTTCTCTATCACAATAGTGTTGGTGGTTGATAGCTTTTCAAGATCTTTCTTGAGCTTTTCATTCTCATGCTTGAGCTTGACATACTCATCATAGTTGTCGGTCTCAACCACTTTCTTGCCTTTGCCACTAGATCCTTGCTCAATGCTCTCAACAATTAAGTCATCACATGATGTAGCTATATCAATCTTAACAACATGGTTAGTAGCATCATGTGGCTCATTGGATAATAACTCATGAGAGACAACAAGATTATCATGATTAACCTTGAGATTTGTGTACTCTTCTTTTAGCATATTGTAGCTAGTGATGAGCTCATTATGTATCCCCTCAAGTTTATCATATTTTTCTTTAAGCTCCTTTTTAGATGATTTGAGCTCCTTGAGTTTGGATGACATAGCTTTATTTTCTTCTCTAAGCTCAACACTAGCTTTTTGCGCTATGTCATATTTAGCTAAGAGTGAGTCATTCTCAAGTTCTAGCTTTTCATTTTTAGCTCTTGTCTTTCTAATGATTTTGGTATATTGGTTAAGCAACTTGACAAGATCATCATAGGAAGGTGATTCAAATTCATCATCACTATCACTATCACTATCATCATTGCTAGCATGATCATCACCACTACTATCATCATCATTTTGTATCTTTCATTCACCCTTGGCCATAAGGCATAGGTGTGTAGAGGATGACGACGGTGGTGTCGGTGAGGATAGTGAAGAGTCAATTACAATAGCGGCCACCTTTTTGTTCTCACTTTCATCATCGGATGAGCAACTTGATGAATCAATATCCGTGAGCCAATCACCAACGATGTATGTCTTGCCATTCTTCTTCTTCTTGTGGAAATCCTTCTTCTTGCCATCCTTCTTCTTATATGGCTTGTTTTTCTTCTTCTCATCATCATCTTCATCACTTGAGTCATCTTTCTTACCCTTGTACTTCTTGTATTTATCTTTCTTTGGCTTGGGCATTGATGTGCTAGCTGACCAAGTTCTCCACAATTATAGCAATCCATCTCCGAGATGGGCTTCCTTCTATTGGTAGTGAAGAATTTCTTCTTCATGCCATCAAACTTGACACCGTTCTTGTTGAGCTTCTTAAGCATCTTGGTGGTTTTTCTCACCATGAGAGCAAGACTTGCATCATCAATTTCATCATCACTTGAGCTCTCATGATCAACTCTTGCTTTGCCCTTCTCTTGGCTAGCCTTGAATGCCAAGTCTTTCTTCTTGGTGGAAGAAGAGTCATCTTGTGGTGTGATATGCATATACATCTCATGTGCATTGATCTTTCCCAAAATTTGAGTTGGTGTAGCGGTGGAAAGATCACCTTGATGTAGCACGGTCACAATATGCCTATATTTGTCAATGGAGAGGACACTCAAGATCTTTCTTACAACATCGGATGGTTGTATTTGTGTGAGTCCAAGCCCATTGGTTTCCTCTACAAGAACATTTAAGCGTGAATACATCTCATTAGCACTTTCTTTAGGAAGCATCACAAATGAATTAAGCTTTTTCATAACAAGATGATAGCGTTCCTCACGCTCACTCTTTGTTCCCTCATGGAGCGCACAAATGTCCTACCATATTGCATGGGCGTCCTTATGGTTCTGCACACGGTTAAAAACATCTTTGCAAAAGCCTCTAAAGATGGTGTTTCTAGCCTTTGCATTCTATTTCTCGTAATTAACTTCATTGCCTTGAAGGTGTGTGGGATCCTTAGGTTTTGGAAAGCCTTGTGAGGCGGCTCTAAGAATTTCAACATCTAAAGCTTCTAAATAAGCCTCTATGCGGATTTTCCAATAAAGATAGGAGGGGGTCCATCCCCGTGGGACATCTTTCTCTAGGCGGTTAAGCCTAATTTAGCGAGCACGAGGCTTTGATACCAATTGAAATGATCAAGATGCCCAAGAGGGGGGAGATGAATTGGGCTAATTCTAAATTCTTTGCAAAAATTAAGCCCTACACTTAGCCCACTTCACCCCTTGTGCCCAGAATATGTTTCTATTGTTCTACCGCACAAAAGTTTTGCACCCTAAGTTTTAATCCTACTCTAGCAAGGCAATTCTAGGAATGTAAAGACATAAAATGAATTGCTCAAATGTAAATGCTTAAAGTAAAGAGAGGGAAAGGAACATGGCAATGCTTTGCCGAGGTATCGGAGAGTCACCACTCCCCACTAGTCCTCGTTGGAGCACCCGCGCAAGGGTGTAGCTCCCTCTTGATCTGCGCATGGATCAAGTGCTCTCTACGGGCTGATTCTTCGACACTCCGTCATGGTGAATCGCTCATAACCACTCACAACTTGAGTTGGGTCATCAACAAGCTCCGTCGGATGATCACCAAACTCCCAATCACCACCGAGCCGTCTAGGTGATGGTGATCACCAAGAGTAACAAGCACAAACTCTCACTTGACCATGACAAGCTTAATGAGAAGGGTGGATGCACACTTGCTACTCTCCTTGCACTAATGAGGACCTCGATCTTGGATTCTTAAATCTCAATCACCTCACTAGGCTTTTGCTCTCCTTGGCACTCTCAAGGTGTTTCTCAGCTGAACAAATGGGCAAGAGACCTCCCTTGGATGAATAGAGTGAGTATTTATAACCCCTCATTCAAAACAAACCGTTGGGAGGCTGAGTCAGCACTCTGCGGGGTGACCGGATGCTCCGGTCAGTTATCCCCGCCACTGTGTCAGAAAGAGCCATTAAGTTCTGACCGAACTCCGACCTGCGTCCGTTCAGTTCTGACTGGACGCGTTTGGTCATGAAAAACGCTCTCTGGAACCTTACTGATGTTGACCAGACGCTGGCACCTAGAGTCCGGTCACTTCGCTATTCAGCGTCCGGTCAGTTACCGAATCCTAACCAACATTCGGTCAGCACCGACCGGACGCGTCCGGTCAGGAAATTCCCTCTCTGGAACCTCTCTGGAGTTGACCGGACGCAGGCTCCCGGCGTCCGGTCACTTTCACTCAGCGTCCGGTCAATACCAGACGACTTTAGTTGATCAAATGAACTGACCGGACTCACCCTCCAGCGTTCGGTCACAACCAGACCAGCGTCCGGTCAATCATTTGACCCTCCATTCACTTCCAACTCGAAATCCTATGTGAATGAAGTTTGCGCTAATTGATCTTAGAGCTATTCCTGAGCTGCCTAGTGCTAGATTTGACAAGTATGCACCACACCTAACCCACTAGACTCACCTAGGTCAAGCTACTGATGTTGATCTTAGGGCTATTCTTCTTCTTCTAGAAGGTCATTTTCTTCTCCTTCTCCTCCTTTTCTTTCTTCTTCTTTTTATGCTTCTTCTTCTCATCCTCATCATTATCACTATTGTAGGGACAATCCGCTACAATGTGATCTGGGCTCTTGCACTTGTAGCATCTCCTCACATACTCCTTGTTGTGATCTCTTCTCTTTCTTGCACCATAGCCCTTCTTCTTCACTAGTAGTATGCCCGTGCTAACGCTACGACAAAATACAAAACACGATTCAATTTATAAAAAAATAAAACGAACAAGATAGAACCCACCTCATTTCCATCCAACCTCAAATGAAATGAGTTTATTTTCCTAGCCCATCCCATCTAGTAAATAATTAATTAACCTATATCACGCATGCTAACTATCCTCTGTTTCACTGTCCCCACACATGAATCGCATGTTGGCTTCCTTTTTTTCAGAGTGACATGCTGATCAAAGAATGGTTGAACAACAAAGTTCAGGGATTGAAGCACATGGTTCAGCAACAAAATTACAGGGATCAAAGTACATGATCCAGCAACAAAATTACAGGGATCAAAGCATATGATTTGCTAAAATAACTGATCAGGAAGGCGTTGCCATCTACTTGAGAAATGTACATGTAACCATGCCATACGCTTTAACCCAAATTGCAAACTGGAGCCAATGTTTTTCCTATAGGTTTGATGCACACAAAGAAGGGTGATTACACATCATCAACGAAACCGCATCTGCATTTAATGGATCTAAAGGATTAGGATATAACAGAAGTTTTGGAAAGAAGACCTCAAACACATTGACAAGATCTGCAAAGTATCACATACGTTCAAACCTAAGCCTACTTTAACATGGTACAAAACAGGAATCTCTAATTGTACATATAAGGCATGGAGAGAATCCATTGCCTATACATACAAATAATGAAATGCAAAGATCAATCTTACCAAGCATTTGTCTCCATGTCTGGTTGATGACATCCAAACAGACTAAACCAGACCTTGCATTCATCCAGAAGTAGTTAGAAGGTGGATCATTTTTCTTGAGCTAAAGTAGTGGAAGCTAAAGAACACGATGACCAAGAAAAAAATATGAACTTTCTGAAAACTCTCACAACAGCCAATTACCATTATTCTTCTGTTGGCAAGAGTCATGGCATGAGATCTGAACTCTAATAAATCAATATAGATAGTTATGAAATAAATAAGCACACCTAATGAATTTAGAGGAACTTCACATCACTCAAGTAATTCTAAGATACAGTTCAAGCTCCCTTGATGCTTTTATAATTTCCCATCAATTTCATCAAGTAGACATTCATATTTCTATCCAAATAATAAGCACATGATCTGTATGCCAAAATGTCATGTACTCCTACAAATAGCAATGAACTATCCAAAAACCAATGCAAAATCACTTGCATATAAGTCTGAATTACTAACCCTAATGCCACTTGTGCATGAGACTAACATTCTCGAAGTAGGATTGAATCAGTCTCTGATGGAATACTCCAAAATGCACTGTCTTTTTTTTAACCTTTAAGCTATTGTACGACTCCTTCAAAAGATAGCACTTGTCTGGCATGATCTGTGCAAGAAGCATCAGGATCATGTTGCGGGCCACCGGTGACCTCCAATGGCAACTAACATCTTTGTCATCTTCCGGGAACAAGCTAACCTTGCACCTGCTACATCTTTGTCATCACTGAAATTACTCCTACCTCACAACTATACTTCCATATATATATATATATATATTGTTTATTTCGATATACAAATGCTGAAGTGCTCGGATTAGCAACAAATTCATCACGCTTGCTAGCTAGATAGAAGAGGAACTATAGTCAAAACTATGACAAATTCATCCAGGGAAATTGATGCAACTATTTAAGTTTTCATAGCAATTTTGGATCACAAATCCATGTGCATGCTGAGGATTACAGATTAATTAATAATTAATTTCTATGAGGGGGGGGGGGAGGAACTTTTGCATTTACCGGCAAGGCAAGCAATACGTCATTGATATCATAGATCTCTTGGGCCAGGCATGTGGTCTCAGATGTGACTTTCCGCTGGTGGCCTCATTGTCACCACTGCTGCATCAAACTTTGACTTCCATTTATCAATCTATGCAATTCACAAAGCCACAGACATGAGAAACAAAAATTTCGTACCTAACTTATCACAAATTTTTTATTCCACTAAAGGATTAATGGATGAAACCAAATATAATATAACCAATGTTTTTTAACATCTAAAACTCAACAAATATAATACAACCAAATATTTTTAACATCTAAAACTCTTGTTGAGAAAATTGATCTACAGTTTTTTGAAAGATTAAAAAGATATTAGCCACTAGGTACCCCTCTAGCAAACAGATTTCGTTGTCCCTTGGCACAACCAACTTCAAGTTTCATGCTGACCATCGAAACAATATTTCATTTTTACATAAATTCTGATGAAACAATAAATTAAAAGCAGCAACTAAAAGTGACAATTTCACATGAGAAAATATACTTTAAAGATGATGAAATGAAAACCTGGAAACACCATTCCACATTTCCAAAACCCACCTTGGTTGTGTCAGCAAGCAGAGAGCAGCAACAACAGTGTGGCAGCAGGTAGAGAGCAGCAACACCCTCGAGTCTCCTCATGTTTCCATTTTTGATCATATCCATGCAACTGAAAATTATGGATCAAAAAAATTATTTTAGAGATCTAGTAACAACAAATATTTTTTATTCATGAGAACCATAGAATTGTTTAGCTGATAAAACTCTGGAGGATTCAATCTGCCAACAATGGTACCATAAATGTGCATTACTGCCATGTCCACACATCAATGAAACAAATCACCACATATAAGCATTTCTTTTACAAAGCTATTTTTTTGCCCAACGAACCATACTTCATATGTGGATCTTAACTATTGGAATGGAAAACTAGCGCATATGGGAAGGATTACAAACCTTGGCAACCATGGTCTGCATCTCCCAGAGCGCTGTGGCAGATTCCTCAATCTCCTAGAGCCATTACTTCATTTTGTCGAACTCCTAGAGCTATGCATGAGAACAGGTCAGCAATGATGCTAGGGTTTGGGCAATGAGGGAATGGCTGTGGGGGCTGAGAAAAAGGGGTGCAGAGCAGGACCTTGCTGCTTCATCGCCGATGGCGTCCACGTCTACGTCCTCGCCATCGGTTGGATCCCCATTGCTCCTCGTCTGCCATGGCCATGCCGCCGTCGCGACCTCGCCGCGTCGTCCCCCACGGGAGAAGATGCGGCCGGCGTTAGCACCGTGCGGCCAGTGGGGGGCGCTCGAAGCGCGGCTAGGGACACGGCGGGGCTAGCGGACGTAGGAGCCCGTGCGCACGCACGATAGCGGCCGGCAAGGCTGTGGGTGCTGGCGCCGATGGCGTATCAACGGATGCGGACTGGTTTTTTTTTGCAAGAGAAGAAAATGGGGCGTGGGGATTGGGAATCGAACCCTGGCCGCCCATGGGAGTTGACGTCCGTGGCTCGCATGGACGGAGTCACGTTTGAAGCCTGGACGGAGTTGCGTTGAAGCCTGGAATTCCCCATGGCCATAGGATGACGGTGAAGCCTTCTGAGATTAGATCTAGGTCGTTGGTTTGTTGTATGAGGGTTTTTTGGGTGTACAATCTGGTGTGGACGAAGGAACGTCATCTCTATAGGGGACAATTTTCTGGATAGACTAAGCGTAATTTTGATTGGTCCCTTATAGTAAAGATGAATTTGTCCATCTTGCGCACAAGGAGAGCCATAGCTTCATCATCAATGTCACTAGCATCTTCATCATCACTTGATTCTTTTTTGGACTTGCCCTTATTTTTGGATGATGAGCTAGCCTTGAATGCTGCACACTTCTTCTTGTCTTCATCTTTCTTCTTCTCACCCTTGTCAACCCCCACATTTTCCACACGGTATGTCTCTTGTGTCATGACATCACCTAGTACTTGGTTAGAGGTTAATTGTTTCAATCCTTGAAAGTGCAATCAACCCCTAATTATGGGTTTTGATGATAATGACCACACAATTAGAGAACTAATGAGATTTATCGAGATGACAAGCAGGGAATCTATAATCGAGGATATTATACGAAATGGAGGAGCCCCCAATTAGAAATGTTGACGGCTTCAAACTCAAATAGGTTTAATTTCTTTTTATATTTTGAATTTGAGTATAGGAAAAGTCGTACTATAAAGGGGAACACAATGCTTAATCTAAAGTGTGCTACCAAGTGCTCAATCTTACACATACATCCTCAGTTACTCAGCCAAGATAGCCAGCACTTCACTGTTACCCTTACTGTCTTGCCTAGTGTGGCAGTGCCGCACCTGGAGAGAGGCACCGCTGCAGTTGAGCCGTGGCACTGCCGCGACTTAACTGACCGTTGGGCCTGGGGGGTATTTATACATTTCTCTTTCTCTTCCAACGGCTCTTCTTCCTTCCAACCGTTCAGTTCGTGGAAGAACAGAAAAGTGCTCTTCTCTCTCTCCTCCATTGGTGACCTTGAGCTTCCAAGCTTCTCCATTGATTTTCCCATCAATCCTTAAGAGAAAAAGGTCCCAAACTCGATTAGAGAACAGATCATTCGATTCCCCAACTCTAAAGAGCATTTGGTTCATGTTTTGGCCGGCGGTTGTGTTTGTTACTCTTGGAGCTTGGCTACTAGCCGGCTCGAGCGTCGCCCGTGGAGCTTGCCAACTCGTGTGGCAGCCCCAGGAGGTCTGTAACCATCTCTTGAAGCTAGTAAACTCACCCCTCATCTCAAGAGTTAACCCTCTTGACTTGAGAACGAGGAAGGGTTGCAAAGCCCAAAGCCTTAGTGGCTAACCTCGACAACGTGGACGTAGCCAAGCCTTGGTGGAGAGCTGAACTACGGGATAAATCCTTGTGTCACCTTGTGCTCAATTTCCTTAATTGCATTTCATATTGTTGTTGAGGTGGTTTCTAGGGTTTGAGGCCAATCTAATTGTGTGTGGTATTACTACCACTTCTAGCTGTTGATCTGTGATCCATACACCTGTAGAAAGCTCAGAATTTTCTCCGATCTAAGTTTCCATTGACAGATTTTGAATTGTGCCTCGAGGTTGCCTGCAAGTGCGGTAGTGCCGTTGTTCTAGCTAGGCAGTGCCGTAGAGCGGCAGTGCCGCGAGCCCAGAGCGGCAGTGACGCAGGTTGAATTTGACAAAAGTTCAAGTTTTGTTTTGACAGGCCTATTCACCCCCTCTAGGCTAACCAGAGATCCTACAAGTGATATCAGAGCAGGTTACCTCGTGAGCTTTTTACCGCGTGAGGTATGGAGCCCAGAGGTGGTACTAGTGGTGTGAAGCCTATTGACGTCGATCCGGAAGACGTTGGGCTGCATGACACTGACAGCAGTGAGCTCAGCGCTTCTACAGCAAGCAACACCATGCTCCCGCAGCTTGAGGCAACCGATGCCGAGAAAGCTCTAAATGATGAAGAAAGAAGAAAAAGGAAGGGAGCTAGAGAGGCAAAAAGAGAAGCAAGAGAAAAGAAGAAGGGGCAGCAAAGGTTAGAAGACAAGAAGCAAAGAAAAGAAGAAAGAAAGCTCAAGAGAGAAGCAAGAAGAAAAAGAAGAGAAGCTAGGAAGAAGGAAGAAGAGAAGGCAACAAATGCATCATCAAGTGACATATCAAGTAGTTCCGAAGATAGAGATGATGATGAGTCCTACCAAGTGTCAAAGGGGGACAAGAAGGAGAAGAAAGGAAAGGGCAAAGCCGACAACAACAAATATGCGGCCGTATCCTTTAACTATTCTTTTATGCCTATGACTAACCATGATCAGAGGTCTTTCATCAATGTGCCTACGGGCAAGTTACCTCATTTCGATGGGACTAACTTTGCTAAGTGAAAGCACTTGATGAGAGCCTATCTTATAGGTCTTCACCCTGGCATTTGGGAGGTTGTTTGCAATAGATTTGAGCCACCAGTTGATCCCAAGAATCCAACACTAGAAGAAATGAGAATTATTTACCTCAATGGTCAAGCCACAAATGTGTTGCTTAGTGCTTTGGATGGTGATGAGTACAATAGAGTGATTGGTGTTGATGTTGCCAAATAAATATGGGACACTTTGCACCTTACACATGAAGAGGTTGATAAAGTGAGAAAGGTAGGAATTGATTTGTTGATGGCCAAGCTCAACTGGTTCGTAATCTTGGATGAAGAAGGGCCATAAGAGATGTTTGATAGGTTGATGACCATGGTGGAAAAGATTAGAGGCTATGGTGGTGATGAGCTAGATGATCACAAGGTAGTGAAGATTATGTTGGAAGCCTATTCACCTAGAAATGAGACCGTGGTGACTCTAATTAGAGACAAGAAGAAGTTAGAGTATTTCACACCAAATGATGTACTTGGAAGAATCTTGACCTTTGACATGCAAAGAGAAGAAGCAAATAAGAGAAAGAAGCTTGGTGAGTTACAAACAAAGCTAGATGGCATAAAGATCAAGAATGTAGCTCGCCAAGAAATCAAGCAAGCAAGGCTCTACTAGCAAGTCCAAGATCAACAAGCAAGCCTAAAGCAAGCAAGCAAGTCCAAGAGCAAGTAGAGACTACATCATCCTCAAGTGAAGATGAAAATGATGATGAACATTACAAGAAGGTTGATGATGTTGCTCTCTTTATGAAGAGATTTCAAAAGGGTCTAAAGAAGTAAGGATACAATGTAGTGAAAAGAAAGTTTCCAAACAAGAAGAAAAGGGCATGCTACAATTGTGGTAGCACAAATCATTTCATTGCCAAGTGTCCATATGAGATTAAAGACAACAAGTACAAGAACGACAAGAAAGAAGATAAGGCCGACCGTAGAAAGAGCAAGAAGTACATGGGAGAGGCTCACATTGAGCATGAATGGGACTCAATAAGAGATCACAAGTGAAGAGAATGAGAAGATTGCAACCGTATCCATCCACAAGTCATCCCCTACTCCAAGGCTCTTCAACATGTCTGATGATGACTACTACTTCCCTCACATTTGTCTCATGGCAAAGGGTGAGAAGGTAAAATCAAAAGCCAAACCTCCTCCACCTCCTAGTGATATCTCTAGTAGTGATATTAGTGATAGCTCTAGTAATGATAAATCTAGTGATGAAGAAATTGACCAAATAACTAAAAACTTAGATGGAAAGACCAAATTATTCATCACTAAATTAATGAAGGATTTAGAGAGTGTCCAAGTCGAGCTAGATTCTAGAGAGGAGACTCTTATCCAACAAGAGGATCTCTACATTGCTAGCAAGGAGGCTCTTGCATTAGAACGAAGTGAGGTGGAATCCTTGCGCAAGGCCTTGGCCAAAGAGCAAGAGGACCATGCTATCACAAAGAAAGCAAATAATGCTCTCAAGAAAAAGTATTGTGACTTGAATGAAAAGCACAGAGAACTTGAGCTGCAATATGGTATTCTTTGGGATAGCAACTCACATCCCTCTAAGGCAAAGCAAATCTCTACTCCCTCCACTAGTCAAGGTTATGAAAAATGTTATAATCTTGATTTGAATGCTTATTTCACTAACCTTGCAAACATAGAGGCTATGAAAAAGGAGATTGCTAGGCTCAATGAGATCATTAGTAAAAGATGCACGGTTGACAAGGCTCAAACCAATGACAAGAAGGATGAACAAAAAGGGTCATAATACAAGCAAGGAAGGCATCCCTCAATCAAGCATGGGCTCGGCCACACAAAAGGAGCCAAGACAAATGGAAGGAAGACAGTGAATGGCTTTGAGTGTGTGCAGTTTGAGAGGAAGAGCAAAATTGGTGTAGAGTAGCCTGCATAGACCGTGGCAGTGCAGCGTCCCCGAGCGGTAGTGCCGCACAGCGGCTGTGCCACGGTGAAGGGCGGCAGTGCCGCGCTCTGCAAAAATGGAAAGTCTACTGATTCTATTCCTGATCAAAATAAGCCCAAGGAGAAGGTGTTCCAGCAGAAACAGGCTTTCCAGAAGCCTAAGGAATCAATGTGGGGCACCAAGAATAAGTATGCCTATCAACCGAAGACTCATGCACCTCGACAAATTTTGACATCGTGCTTTGTTTTGAAGAACAACAGCAGTGGAAAAGTGGTTGCCAAATATGTAGGAAAAGAAACAAACATATATAGAAATATTTTTATTTGGGTTCCTAAGTTTCTTATGACTAACATGCAAGGCCCCAAATCAAGTTGGGGACCTAAATCTAGCAACTAAACTTGTTTTACAGGTTGCTTCGGTGGATCAAGTTGGGTGCTTGATAGCGGATGTACAAATCATATGACCGGAGAAAGAAGTATGTTCTCATCATATTCTCCGATAATGCACTCAAATGAGAACATTGCCTTTGGAGATAATTCAAAGGGGGATGCGATTGGTCTCGGTAAAGTTGCTATAACCCTTGAGCATTTAATTACAAATGTTTTACACGTTGATTCATTGAGTTACAATTTATTGTCCGTTTCTCAATTGTGTGAGATAGGCTATAATTGTCTCTTTACGGATAAGGGTGTGAAAGTCTTTAGAAGGGAGGATTCCCCTATTGTCTTTACGGGTCGATTAAAGAATAAGCTCTACTTAGTTGATTTCAATAAAAGTAGAGCTAAGCTTTAGACTTGTTTAGTAGCAAAATCTAGCATGGGTTGGCTTTGGCATCGCCGACTAGCCCATGTTGAGATGAGGAACTTGACCAAACTTCTAAGAGATGAACACATACTTTGATTAACAAACGTTCACTTTGAGAAAATTAGGATTTGTAGCGCTTGTCAAGCCGGAAAGCAAGTTGGCGTACCCCACCCACCGAAGAGCATCATGACCACCGAGCAACCATTGGAGATAATTCACATAGATCTCTTTGGACCGGTCGCCTACCTAAGTCTCGGGGGTAACAAATATGGTCTTGTTATTGTTGATGATTATTCCCATTTTACTTGGGTATTCATTTTGTATGACAAGTGCCAAGTTCAAGAAAATATAAAGACATTTGTTAGAAGAGCACAAAAGAAGTTCGGTCTCCCAATTAAGAAGATAAGAAGTGATAATGGAACCGAATTCAAGAATACTCTAGTTGAAGAGTTTCTTGATGAAGAAGGCATCAAACATGAGTTCTCAACCTCATACACCCCTCAACAAAATAGTGTAGTAGAGAGGAAGAACCGAACACTCATTGACATGGCAAGGACAATGCTAGATGAGTACAAGACGTCGGACCTCTTTTGGTGCGACGCCGTCAACACCGCTTGCCATGCCATCAACCGCTTCTACTTACACAAGAAGTTGAAGAAAACGTCATATGAACTTTTAACCGGTAACATGCCTAAGGTGTCTTACTTTAGAGTGTTTGGGTGCAAGTGTTTTATACTTAACAAGAAACCCAAAATCTATAAGTTTGCACCTAAAGTTGAAGTTGATGAATGTTTTCTTCTTGGTTATGGATCAAATGAGCATGCCTACCGTGTTTTCAACAAAACCTCCGGAAGAGTTGAGATCACGGTAGATGTGACATTTGATGAATCTAATGGCTCTTAAGTAGAGCAAGTTGATTCAAGTGTTGTAGGAAAGGAGGATCCATCGTGTGAAGCAATCAAACAATTGGACATTAGTGATATTAGACCACAAGAAGATGAAGCCACTAAAGTGGAGATTCCTCAAGTTACTGCTGCACCAATTTCCGCTGACGTACCTGATGCTGAACAACAGTAGACTCCTGCTGCAACACCTGCATGCGGTAGTGCCGCACCTACACAGTCAGCAGCAGCTGATCCGACAACAGCTCGTGGATAGAACCTACAACCGATCTTCGATCAAGAAGAAGATGAAGATCCAGAAGATGAACAAGAGGCCATTGATCATCCAAGGCTAAGGCAAACAATACAACGAGACCATCCCGTTGATAATATCCTTGGAAGTCTTTGAAAGGGGTAACAACTCGATCACATTTAATAATTTTTTGTTAATATTACTCGTTTGTTTTCTCTTTGAAGCCTCTTAAGGTAGAACAAGCACTTGGAGACCCGGATTGGGTGATGGACATGCAAGAAGAGCTCAACAAGTTCGAAAGAAATCAAGTTTGGACATTGGTGGAAAGACCCAAGACGAACGTGATTGGCACCAAGTGGGTCTTCTACAAAAACAAGATGAAAATGGAGTGGTGACAAGGAACAAGGCAAGGTTGGTTGCTCAAGGTTTCACTCAAGTAGAGGGCTTAGACTTTGAAGAAACATATGCATTGGTGGCAAGACTTGAAGCAATCCGAATGCTTCTAGCCTATGCTACTCATCATAATTTCAAGCTATATCAAATGGACGTGAAGAGTGCATTCCTCAATGGCCCTATTCAAGAACTTGTCTATGTTGAGCAACCACCGGGCTTTGAAGATCCTAAGTTCTCCAACCATGTCTACAAACTCCAAAAGGCGATCTATGGGCTTAAGTAAGCACCAAGAGCATGATATGAATGCCTTAAGAAATTCTTGCTTAAACAAGGCTTTGAAATAGGCAAAGCCGATTCTACCATTTTCACTCGCAAGGTTAGTAAAGATATCTTTGTGTGCCTAATATATGTCGATGACATAATATTTGGTAGTACTAATCACATTTTTTGTGAGGAATTTAGGAGGATCATGACCAAGAGATTTGAGATATCCATGATGGGTGAATTGAATTTCTTCCTAGGATTTCAAATCAAGCAAATGAAGGATAGAACTTTTATTAGTCAAACGAAGTACACCCATGATATGCTCAAGAAGTTTGACATGGTAAATGCCAAGCCTATCAAAACTCCCATTCCAACCAATGGACATCTTGATCTCAATGAAGAAGGAAAAGTCGTCGATACTAAGGTATATCGCTCCATGATCGGCTCTCTACTTTATTTATACGCATCTAGGCCCGATATTATGCTTAGTGTGTGCATATGTGCTAGATTTCAAGCTGACCCGAAAGAGTGTCACTTAGTGGCCGTTAAGAGAATCTTGAGATATTTAGTACACACTCATAAGCTTGGCTTGTGGTATCCTAAGGGCTCTAAGTTCGATCTACTTGGGTATTCGGATTCCGATTACGCCGGTTGCGAACTAGATCGAGAAATCACTTCGGGGACATGTCAATTCCTTAGACGGTCCCTAGTGTCTTGGAGTTCTAAGAAGCAAAATTGTGTAGCCATTTCCACCGTCGAGGCCGAGTATGTTGCAGCCGATGCATGTTGTGCTCAACTACTTTGGATGAGGCAAACCTTTCAAGATTTCGGATGTCGCTTTACCAAAATCCCACTCTTGTGTGACAATGAAAGGGCCATAAAGGTAGCAAACAATCCCGTAAGCCACTCAAGAACTAAGCACATAGACATCCGACATTATTTCTTGAGAGACCAAGAAACCAAAGGAGATATCAAAATTCATCATGTGAGCACCGAAAAGCAACTAGCCGATATCTTCGCTAAGCCTCTCGATGAGTTAAGGTTTTATGCTTTGCGTAGTGAGCTAAATATACTTGATTATCGTAATGCGGTTTGAACTATAGCGCACCTCTGATTGATGAACTAGCATGCATAGGACAAAAGATTTGCCAAAAAGTTTAAATATTATGCTTCAAAATAATTTATCAAAAGGAACAAGTGCATTATGAACATTGTTTGTATTGATTATCTGATGTTGATTATAATGTGCTTGAGATATGTGTCCATATCCTATATATATAGAGCTACTTAGTTAGTAGCTAATTCTCACTGTTCTGGGGAGTGCAGCTGTGCCGCGCCTGCCCTGTGGCTGTGCCACGATGTGGTAGTACCACACTTTGAATTCCAATCGGAATTTGGCCCACAACGGCAGTTACCCTTGGGCCCATCTCCTTTACTCTTTTCTCCATCTGACCCGCGGTAACTCTCTCTCCCTCACTCTCGCCCAGACGCCGCCGTGCGCACGCGCTCTTTCTCCCTCGTTTTGCCGCGCCGACCGCCGGCCTTCTCCTTCGTCGTCGGTGGCCACTGAAGCTCGTGGGCGGAGCAGTTTCTTCTCTCTTCCCTTCAATCCACGAGTTCCAAGGTGATAACCCTAGAAGCTTCCCGATCTATGCAATGGAGTTCGTTTTCTATAGGATTACGGTCTCTAGTGATTGCATGATTAGGATAGAAGTAGGTTTGATGGACAAATTGAATTGAAATATAGATTTATGGGTTGAGTGTCACTTGAGCCTGCGGCAGTGCCGCGCACTAAAGATTGTTTATGCAATTCAAAGTGACATTACATCGATAACTCTCTATTTTGATTGGATTAGTGCACCAAATCTATTACTCTCTTAAACATGAAGTCACTTTACCCATCTAGTGCTAAACTCCATGTTCTTGTTAGATCTACACTTTCTGGAATTGTATGATGGTCCAGCAGGGAATTTGTAGAGTGGTTTGAGTAAGCAAGAAGAGGTTGATCATGAGTTGGGAAAAGCACTAGGCCCGGCAGTGCTGCCCCTAGGGTGCGGCAGTGCCGCACCACATGACATAGTTGTGATCAGAGTGCTTTCCTGGCTTATGCTTTGCAACTTCTTGATTATTCAAATCATTCTACAAGTGTTCTTCTACCTCCCATATGTACAATTTCTTATTTTGGATCGATTTTCTTATGCATAGATGGCCTTCGGAGGTGAAGATGACCGGAGGGGAAAGAGGAAGATGACAGAGCCGCGAGACAAGCCAAATCCTCACCGTGGCCGTGGGAGGATAGCAGCTGGCAGCAGCAGTGCAGTAGCCAGAGGAGATGCCAGAGACAGGGGGAGGAGGGATCAGATGATCCAGGAGAACTTGGAGAGGCCTGGCCGCACCATTCCTCCTAGTGCTTGCTCAGCCACTCCTCACCTTGAGGAGTTTGATAGAGCATATATCTCCGAGTACCCTGAGGAGGTGCTCATGAGGCGTCCTGTTGATCCACGTGCTCATCCCGTACTCAACTATGCGGGAAAGCAGAAAATGGTGGAAGAGGCTCGTGAGAACAACCCTTATGAGCAGCCAAAGGATTTGGGGGTTGACTACAGATTCTAGAATGAGTTTCATTCAAACTTCTATGCCTCAATGATCTTCAATTCAAAGAAGTACAAGATTGTGAAGGTGCAATATGTTGGCTGGGAGATCAAGGAGAAGGATGATCCTGAGTTCAACAAAGTTATCAAGGCTTGTGAGATCAGGAGGTGTTAGCCCAGTTCCATGCTACCTTCTTCTATGACATCTATGTAGATGAGATTCACTGGATGACTGAGGGACGACACTACCGTGTTGACTTTGTGACTTTCTACCCGATCCTTAGTTTTAGAGAGGAGGAGCGAGGCTTCACTTATATCCATAATGAGCCAAGGGCAGAGATCCGTGACATTGCATACATGTGGATTGATAGGAGAGGAGCAGATGGTCGAGTTAGTGGCTTACAAAGCTACTACTACATCTTGAATAACCTAATCAGGCACACCATCAATCCCAAGGATGGAGCAGCTTTAGATCTTAATGGCTATGTGAGGAATGTCCTTGCTAGGTTTGCTCTGGAGGTGATAGGTTCAATGTCCCTCGCTTCATGTGGCATGAGCTGAGGATTGCCATGGACGATGGAAGAAAGGGGCTGCCCTATGTCCCCTATCTCATGTTCAAGATTGAGAGGGTCATCGGCTACAAGTTTGACAAAGATGGTCTCCACACCATCTACAAGATTGAGAAGACCCAAGCCTCAGGTGCTAGCAAGGCAGTGAGAAGCTCTCCTTCAGTTGAGGACGTGCCCGAGTCCTCCCGCTCTAGGTCCCGCAAAGGTAAGAAGATGGAGAAGTTTGGAAAATGGATCAAGGCCATTTTTACCACTTACACCTATGCAGCAAGGACCGCATATGAGGACCAATTGGAGAACCGTGAAGCCAACCGGGAGGCTAGAGAGCGTGCGGGGCTGTCACCCCTTCCTCCAGTTGAGTCACCGCCGAGGTTTAACAACCTCCCTAGCCTTTCCGACACGGAGTCAGAGGATGAGGAGGAGGAGCAGGTGTAGCCGGACCTTGAGCCTCACGCGACCTTGGCCTCGGCCTTACAGTCCTTGAGGAGCACCATACGCCAGTGCCACACTTTGACCACCCATCGCCAAGGGAGGGCGGTAGTGTCCTCCTCCGACGACGATGATGATGATGATGACGGTGATGGTCTTCCTGCAAGTGATAGTAAGGCTGTTGGTGGAGATGATGTCGATTAGGAGGGCATCCAAGAAGATGATGAGTGAGTTTGTTGGTCTTTCTTTTTTTTCTCTTTTTGGTGCTTTATGCCAAAGGGAGAGAAAATTAGAGGGGTCAACAACTTTTTGATGCCATGGAGAGGATGCTGCAGCATGAGCTTCATTTTCTATCCTATGAGATTAGTCTTCGTTAGGTGAGAGTTTGAGAGTCGCTCAAAACTCTATTTGTGTAATAATGCTACCTAAGTACTCTTTATGTATGGGATATGGACATATATTGATCTGTGCTGTAGCTTGTCATATAACTGTGCTAAAATGCTTGTGTTTATATGTGTTACATGCTGTGTGGTGCCTGTTGTTACCTGTGCTGTTACAGCAAGTGCGGCAGTGCCGCTCTGTGGCTGTGCTGTGGCTAAGGAGCGGCAATGCCGCACCCAGCTGTCACAGCAATCTTTGTTCTGCATGAACTGTCATTTGCATCACGATTATATATCTGACATGGTGTGCAACATCCCACAAGAGCATGGATGTAGGGGGAGCCCTATCACTTTCACTAAAATGTGAATCTTGACTTCTTATGCCAATTTGAGAATTTAATTCTCCATTCACATAGGGGGAAGGCTCTACACCCATGGCTCGAAAATCTCAGTTATGTTTCATATCTGTTGTAAGCTCTAATTGAGTTGTCATCAATCACCAAAAATGGAAAGATTGAAAGTGCAATCAAACTCTAATTATGGGGTTTGGTGATAATGCCCACGCAATTAGAGAACTAATGAGATTTATCGAGATGACAAAAAGAGAATCTATATCGAGGATGTTATACGAAATGAAGGAGCTCCCAATTATAAATGTTGATGGCTTCAAACTCAAAGGGGGTTTAATTTCTTTTTATATTTCGAATTTGAATATAGGAAAAGTCGTACTATAAAGGGGGACACAATGCTTAACCTAAAGTGTGCTATCAAGTGCTCAATCTTACACATACATCCTCAGTTACTTAGCCAACCCTTCACTCTTACCCTTGTTGTCTTGCTTGGTGCGGCAGTGCCGCACCTAAAGAGAGGCACTGTCGCTAATTGGCACTGCCGTAGTTGAGCCGCGGTACTGCCGCGACTTAACCGACCATTGGGCCTGGAGGGTGTTTATACCTTTCCCTTCCAATGGCCCTTCTTCCTTCCAACCGTTCAGTTCATGGAAGAACAGAAAAATGCTCTTCTCTCGCTCCTCCATTGGTGACCTTGAGCTTCCAAGCTTCTTCATTGATTTCCCCATCAATCCTTGAGAGAAAAAGGTCCCAAACTCGATTAGAGAGCAGCTCCTTCGATTCCCCAACTCTAAAAAGCACTTGGTTCATGTTTTGGCCGACAGTTGTGTTTGTTACTCTTGGAGCTTGGCTCCTAGCTGGTTAGAGAGTCGCCCGTGGAGCTTACCAACTCGTGTGGCAGCCCCGGGAGGTGTGTAACCATCTCTTGAAGCTAGTAAACTCACCCCTCATCTCAAGAGTTAACCCTCTTGACTTGAGAACGAGGAAGGGTTGCAAAGCCCAAAGCCTTAGTGGCTAACCTCAACAACGTGGACTTAGGCAAGCCTCGGTGGCGAGCTGAACCCACAGGATAAATCCTTGTGTCACCTTGTGCTCGATTTACTTTACTTGCATTTTATATTGTTGTTGAGGTGGTTTCTAGGGTTTGAGGCCGATCTACTTGTGTGTGGTATTGCTACCACTTCTAGCTGTTGATCTGTAATCCATACACCTACAGGAAGCTCAGTAATTTCTCCGATCTAAGTTTCCATCGACAGATTTTGAATTGTGCCTCAAGGTTGTCTACAAGTGCGGCAGTGCCGCTGTTCTGGCCAGGCAGTGCCGCGAGCCCAGAGCGGCAGTGCCGTGGGTTGAATTTGATAAAAGTTTAAGTTTTGTTTTGACAGGCCTATTCACCTCCCCTCTAGGCTAACCAAAAATCCTACAATCCTCCTCTTATGATGGACATTCTCAACATCTCAAATCTTAGAGGTAGGCACATTAAGAACCGATGAGACATCATCATCATTGATCTACTCCCCCAAAGCCTTTAAGTCATTGGCAATCACTTACAATCGATGAAACATCTCCAAAATGCTCTCATCATCCTTCATCTTGAAGCTTGTCAACTTGTCGTTGAAGATGTACAACTTGGCACTCTTCATCGCCGGTGTGCCTTCAGTCTCCTTCAATCTCTTCCACACCTCACTAGCTCTCTCACAATCTTTAATTTGCTCAAACATCTTAGAATCTATGGTATTGTAAATGGTGTTGAGAGCCATTGTATTGCATTGCTCGTTGGTCTTGTCTTTGTTGGTGAGATTATCGGTATCAATAATAGCATAGTCACTCTCGGTCACATCCCACACTTGATCATTGATTGAACCAAGATATATCTTCATCTTTCTCTTCCAATAATCAAAGCATGTGCCATCAAAGAACGGTGGTTTGCTCTCCACAAGGTTGAACACAACTTGAGCCATCTTTTGACACCGAGATTGTCAAACCTTCAATCAAACGATGACCAATGAATGACAAGGCGCTACTAGGCGCTCGCCTACGCGCGCTTACGCGCTAGGCGGAGGGGCACCACCTCGCCTAAGGGGGTAGGCGGAGGCTAGGCGGTGTGCCCCTAGATCCAGGGTTGCGCTGCCTGCGGGAGTGACAACGGGTGGTGGCGAGCGCGCCAGGAGGAGGCTAGCGACGGGCGCGGACATAGCTGGGAGGAGGGCGGGCTGCGAACGCGGCCAGGAGGCCGCATGCAGGCGGAGGTTGGGGCACGGACGGGAGGAAGACGAGACGCAGCAGCGGGACGGGAGCAAGCGAGCGCCGCAATGGGGGAGGAGAACGAAGGGCAAGCGGAAGAGCTACCGCCGTCGGAGGCAGGAGAACCATCGGAAGGGACTTCGGGTGAGAAGCAGCGGGAGAGAAGAGAAGCGTCGGGGAGAAACCAGATGAGCTGCGACTGGCGGCTGGGATGGGAGAGAAGCGTTGTCTCTTAGGGTTACACACTATATATATATGAATATGTTGGACTTGGGCTGAAAATACTGCTATTGGGCTTTTTTTAGCCTACTAACAGGCCTTTCTCTTTAATAAAGTCCACTTATCTCTTATTTCCTTTTCTTTTTTAAACATATATGTATGTAAATGCTAGCGCCTAGAAAAACGCCTTGTATCACCTAGGCTCGCTTAGGCCCGCCTAGGCTCTAGGCTGAGGGTCACCGCCTAGAGAGCGCCTAGCGCCTTTCTGAACATTGACGATGACCACGCTCCGATACCACTTAAAAGGTCCTAATATAGATAGAGGGTGGTTAATAGCCTATTTAAAACTCTATAAATTTACTAGAGCAATTTGATTAGTAAAACAAACAATAAAATACAAACTTGCTCTACCTCTAAAAGGGTTGCAAGCCACCTAACCAATAATTTTAGTTGCTATGATCTTTAGTCACACAAGAGGCTAAGTCACTACTCATTAAAAGCTCTCAACAAGTCTGCACTAAAGAGCTCCACTAGATGAAACTAAGCTACAAGGCAAGCCCTCAATTATAGCTACACTAAAGAGCTTGCTACAACTAGTTTACAGAAAAGTAATAGGGTGAGTAAGGTGATTATACCGCCGCGTCGAGGAATGAACCAATCACAATATAATGACAACCAATTCACTGGAAGAATTTCAATCACACAAGAGACACAAGATTTTCTTCTGAGATTCACGTGCTTGCCGGCACGCTAGTCTTCGTTGTGTCGACCAACACTTGGTGGATCGGTGGTTAAGAGGTGTTGCACGAACCTCCTCCACACAACTAGACACCGCAAGAACCTACTCACAAGTGAGGTAACTCAATGACATGAGCAATCCACTAGAGTTACCTTTCGGCTCTCCACCGGGGAAGGTACAAGACCTCTCACAATCACCGGAGCCGGCCACGAACAATCACCAACATGTGTCGAAGCTCCGCCGCTGCTCCAAGCCATCTAGGTGGTGGCAACCACCAAGAGACACAAGAAATCCACAACCACAACGATTCCCAAGTGTTACTAGATGCAATCACTTAAGCAAATACACTTGGAATCACTCCCAATCTCACTATGATGATGAATCAATGATGGAGATGAGTGGAAGATGTTTGCTTAGGCTCACAAGGATGTCAAGAATGTCAAAATGCCAAGAGAGTGAGCCCCAAGCCGGCCGAACACTATTTATAGAGCCCCTCAAACGAATAGAGCCATTAGGGTCAAGAGAGGGGACTTTGCGCACTGACTGGACGCGCCGGTTGGGATGACCGGACGTGCCAGCCCCAGCGTCCGGTCATCGGATGGGCTCCACGTGTTGCCCTTTCAAATCTCAGCCACTGGATTTCAACGGCTATTTTCCAAACACACGATCACTTAAGTTAGGACCGGACGCGATGCTCGATCGATCGGACTCTGAGCCACACAGTGTCAGATCATGAACAGAAAGGTTCCAGAGCTGGTTTTTACAGACCGGACGCATCAGGTTAGGGGTGACCTGACGTGCCCGAGCGTCCAGTTAACTCTTCTCTCCTCTGCGCGTGGTGGCGAGGCTGACGTCAGCATACGTCAGCGATCACCTAACGCGGCCCCTGCGTGTCCGATCGCACCAACTCGCCTCCTCTGAAAAAGTGACCGGACGCGACGCTAGAGTCAGGTCCAGCATTCGGTCGCTCCTCGACCCTCTTGGCCAACAGCGCGCCACCGCTAAAATTAACCGGACGCGCCCGGGGTGAGTCCGGTCACCCCGACACCAGCGTCCAGTTGCGCACCTTCGCCTCCTTTTCATTTTCTAAGTCCACGACCACTTCGCCCTTGCTACCAACTTGCTAACCACAAAGTGTAGAACTTGTGTGCACGTGTGTTAGCATTTTTTCAAAGCATTTTATAAGTCAAAGTTAGCACACTAGGTTCCTAAATGCATATGCAAGAATCATGTCACCTAGTGGCACTCGATAAACCATTTAGCCAAAGATTTCCCTTCTTTATAGTATGGCTATCGATTCTAAACGTGATCACACTCTCTATAGTGTCTTGATCACCAAAGCAAAATCCTACTAGATACCTTTGCCTTGATCTCCTCGGATTTTGTTTTTCTCTTTCTTCTTTTCAGGTTGGAGCCCTTGATCTTCAAGTTTGGTCTTCACCATCACCATGACCGTCATCTAGCTCCACCACTTGGCATAGAACCATCCTTTCATGTCTACACACTTAGTACAAGGATTAGTCCTAGGTTTCATCAATTATCCAAAACCAAACTAGGGTTTTCAAATAGGAGTTCTTGAAATACGCTCCGTGAACTAGCGTGGGAACTCGAAACGATGAGACGGTTCAGATTACCGGGTAGGCGGGCGACCGGGTGGACGCGACAGTTCAGATTACCAGGTGGAAATGCGGATTTTTCGGACTAGTTCTCTTTCTGACCTGCATGTTTCTTTCTGTTCACATTTTAGTGCACACGTAAGTCCACCTGCTGTATATTTCATCTCGTATGATAGTACTTTTTGAAAGACCTAGAAAAATTGAGTGCATTTGTTCCGGTAATTTTCTTATCAGCGAGGTAATTAGCGCTAGGGGGGCCGAGCCGCGTGGTGCAGTCAATTTTCTTTTTCCAACTTGCAACGCTGTTCCGGGAGAAGCGTGCTCCACTAAGATCGTGGGAGACGTGGCCTCGCCTTAACTCCTGCTCTTGCTCGGTGCAATCGTAGGGAAATCCAACGGGTGCCTAACTCGCCTATCCTTCTATAAAAGCAGAGGCTAAGGCGGGGTAGCAAGTACGATTCCTTTCTAAACTCGTTATACTAACCACCCACACACCCCATCTTCCAAATCTCTTGCAATGGCGGAGCAGCAGAAGCGCCCAAGGGAAGACTCGCGGGAGGGGAGGGTGTTCGAAGGTCCTTCCCACCTTCATGATAGTCTGCGATGGGAGTACGGGTAAGTATGGATCTTGCACATCATGTTACGCTGGTGGTCTTAAAGCTTCCCCTTTGTACAGTGCTATCTCTATGGCGCATCCGGCGCCGCGCTTCCTCGATGATGTGTAAGGCACCTCGGCATCGCAGCAACTGGCGCCCTGATCCACCCTCGGAGACGAGAGCCAGGAGGCGCACCGGCTGCAACTATGCCTTAACGCCACGCAGATGGCGCTTGTCGCGTCGGAGCGTGAAACGGCCACGGCAGAGGCTGCAGCCGCCGAGGCCCAGGCGATCTCGCTGGTAAGGTATTGGGCATGATATTGCTCTTTCACTTCGTGCGATGCGACGTCGTGTGTTCAGTTGTAGGGTTTTCTTGTCACCTTTTTTAGCCGTCGAGGAGTAGCTCAACGCCACGCAGGCCAAGGCGGCGCAGTTGCATCGGGCCAATGATGACTTGGCCTGGCATATGGTGGAGGCGATCCTCCTTTGCCGGGATGCCAACGACAATGCCCGCGTCGCCGCCGAGTTGTCGGCGGAAAACAGTCGTCGCTTCAACGCCCTCAACCGGCATCAGCCGCCGCCGTCCGCGTAGTGGCACCTGTGGAGCGTCTCCGTGCCTTGCCGGCACGAGTCATGGAGGTGACTAACTGTGGCATTCACCATGGGGCCGCTGGGACCCTAGCCGCCACCCAGCTTCAGCGTGGGGGCCTGCGTGGGCTGGAGCCGGTGTTCCCGCCACGGTCGTCCTCTCATGACAAACAAGACCTCATCTACTTTTAGCCCTCGGCCGAGGCTGTCTCGATCGTGATGGATGTACCAGACATCATTCTTAACGCTCCCTGCGAGTAGTTGGATTGTAACCTACCTCTGTATCCTGTACAAAAATTGTTCATACTACTAGTTACCTTTAGTTTGAACTTTGAACATCTCTGTGTTTACTGTTGCCTAGAACGTTCCATTTGTGCACCTTTGACATGTATGACACAGTGTGACACGGCCATCGTTATTAGGTGCTAACATCTTCGTAGGACCCAATCACCATCACCGGTAGCCTTCACCGCCGCTTATAGACAGTCTAGATGGTAACACTTTTGTCAATTTTCAAGCTCGCGCGTGAGTCCTGCGTGTTTTTATAAACTTGTGCACAATTTCCATTCCCACGTTACATACTATTGCTTACAAAGCACGCTCCCCACCCTGTGTCTTTCTCCTTGCTCATAGCTTTTGTTCCTCATTGCCGCTCCTCTGCTCCCCACTGCTGACTGCGCGACCACCCCTACTTAGCAGGGTGCAAGCCGCCACTCACCGCCAATAAGCTAGAACCCCGTGCCGGTATGCCTCACTGGCAGCCCGCACAGAGCCACCGGTGACCAGACTGGTACTCATCACAGCCGTGCCGCTCCAGCTCAATCCCCCAAGATCCAAAGGCAATGATAATGCTTTTGCACTTCCCTCCATCTTTCTTGGTTTTTTATTTCCCTCTTCACTCACCTAAGGACGAAGCAAGCTTCCATTTGTTTACTAAGGAGCTCATGATCCAATCTCCGCAGGCGCTCCTCTGATTCAGGCGACAACGCCAACGCTTCCATCGTCGGCCCCGCTCTACCAGATCCTAGTCAAGATGGAGGCCCCCAACAAAAGGAACAAAGTGGCCATCCTCACAGACCAAGTCTTGGTCCTCATCCTCCACCGCCTCACCGCCCGCTCCTTATGCAGCTGTAAGTGTGTCTATCACTCATGGAACCGCCTCATCTCCAAATCCGAGTACCGTAAGGAGCTGTCCCAGATTGTCGTCGGATTCTTCTATCACAGCTGGAAAGGCAAACGCAAGTTCACCAGCATCACCGGTGAATACCAATCCTTGACCTTCTTGCCCTTCCCCATTTAGGATGTTGTGATCTTAGATTGTTGCCGCGGGCTCATCCTCTACTGGTGCGTTGGGTTTCGCTATGTTGTCTGCAATCTAGTGACTAACAAATGATGGTTACTGCCGGATAACAACCATTCTTTTGGTTTAGCTCGCTTGAGGTTCGATCCGACAGTCTCCTCATGCTTCCATGTGATTGAATATGGGAAGATGAGGGCGGGTGAGTCCGTAGGTGTGACCATCTACTCATCTAAGAGTGCAGCATGGATCTTTAAGGAATCTGAATGGGAAGAGGGTGTTGTATGCACATATTCGACAAGTGTGTTTCTTAATGATTTTATGCACTAGCTGGAGTTGACCTAGAATTGCTGTTGATATCCAGAGAAAGACATGAAGAAAAATTCGTAGGCCATGTGGTGAAGCAATCTCCATCCATGAAACTCAGAGTCAATTGTGTTTATGTATTGCTAGTATGTTCAGGAAGTCTCAGCTTTCATTCCGGATCCTAGAAGATTATGATACTGATAAATGGATATTGAAGCATACGGTGACCACACTGGAGATATTTTGACGGAACAATATTCAATTTGGTTATAATGTTTGCGATGTGGACTAAGTGATTGTAGTTCACCTAGAATGGAATTTGATTTTCCTTGTTGGTGAGGACAGAACACTAATCGCATATGACATGAAGCGCAAAAAAGTTCTTGTCCTCCCTGCCCAGGTCATGCGGTATCCTAGACCTACCTAGAGGCTACGTCCGGAGGATCTCACTATCTTCCTTGTGTTCCCTTGTTCATGGAGTCAGTAGGAGAGCAGTAAAGTTCATATACTGTATTTTCTTGTTACGACATGTCTTTCTTCAGGTAGGAAGTTTTTTTGATTCTATATATTGTTCAATTTTGACTTGGTAACTAAAGCAATTGTATGTTGAATATTATTAATACTGCTGCTTTGTGTAGGTTGTGGAGTTTGAGTGCTTTTGAATAATTTTTCTGCAATGACTAAGGGAGAAAGAAGAGGGGTTCCATGGTGCACTGACTACCAAGCTGAAAGAAGCTTTGCCTTGCAAGCATGAGTGCCAATCTGAAGGAGCGGAGCACATCTACTGATCTACCTCGTTTTTGTTACGTAAGTCTATAAGGAGCAGAAGCTTTATTCTCCTATCTATGTACCGCTTGTGTTAATTCATCAGTTGACACAGTTGTTATGTTACTGTCGCTTGCTATTATAAAAAGTACTCTTCGTCGTGGACATAATGAATGGTGTGTAATGATTATATCTGTATGGTGTGTGTTCATTAAGTTATTAAGGTCCAGCTGAATTAGTAAGTAAATTGTGAAAGCCTAATGCAATTCTGTCACTATCGGATGTAAGGGCCGTTGGTTGTTTTGTCATCACCACCGTTCCACCCGCCGTTAGTGAAGCAGACGGCCATCATCACCTCTATTCGTCTGATGCGGCAGGGGTCAATAGTGTATCACCGCCGAATCGTTTAGTAATCCGACACCGATTATAGAATCATCACAGGCAGATCGTACTGCAACGCGACGATGACCATTACCTATGACCAGACGGTTCATATGCTAAAGCGACAGTGATGTCCACCTCGACACAGACATGTCGGCCGCCAAAACGACGGTGAACACGCACTGCATACAATCGGGTCGTTGTGCAAGGCGACTATGATCCTAGTCATTACTCAAACGGCGGTGTTAGTGTACACCCACATAGGTGGGTCATGGTACAATGCGACGGAAACAACGAATAGATCACGGACAGATCATAAGCCAACACGGCTGTGTTAGTGTACACCCACACAGGTGGGTCGTGCTCCAATGCGACGGAAACAACGACCTGATCACGGACAGACCATAAGCCAATACGGCGGTGTTAGTGTACACCCACACAGGCGGGTCGTGCTCCAAGTAAGGACCTTATCACGGATGGATCATAAGCCAATTCGGCGGTGCTAGCGTACATCACAGTCGATGACGAAGCCGACGGTGAGGGCTATGACCATCACTATCGACAGCTTACTGTCGAGGCTGAAATTCAGCTGCGATATATGGGATTACGACGTGGCTGCAAAAGGTCCGAATGTAGTAGTGGAAGTTGATATGAGAATGCCCAATGTGTTGCATCGGTCATAGCTTGGGACCATTCACGATCATCACAAAGTAAACCTAAAGCCTCACAGGCAGCATGGAAGGTAGGGTACCGGTGACCACCAATGGTTCTTAAATCTGAGTAGCACTGGGCACCTTTCACAATGTGTAGTAGCATACACAGGTAGAAGGCCTCGCCTTCATTGGGGTTGATGTTTGTTATGCGCCCAATCTTTGCACGATGATTGCGACGCTACTACCAATACTTGCCATCAGCATGCCATGTCCAATACTCAGGAAATTCTATATATGTAAATTGCCTTGTCGTTGGGTGCGTTTTGTTAGCCTCAAACCAAGCAGTCAATTTGGTCACTGTGTTGCGTGGATTACAAACCACCTCTTCAAAATTTTCATCTTCAGCATATAGGATGTTGTTCTCAAGTGGAAGGTGGACATGTAGTCGCTCAATAGATGGGTTTGTCCGATGAATGTCAAATTAGAGAAGTCGCCAGGCAGCATCATGAGGTCTTATACATCTGCAATCCAAATACTGTTTTATTTCATTCACTGCAACAGCATTGCGATCTTCCTTGTTTTGGATAGCAATCTTTGCGCGGTCAGGACCCTTATTTGTGTACTTGAATAAGTATTTATCCATTCCATCATGATTAACACTTTCAACATTTATGTGCGCATCATATTTGACACATAGGTCCTCATTATGAGGCATGACACCGTTCTTTTGGACTGTGATATCATTAATTGGTCGTGCATATATAACATGACCATTTGACGACACAGTTGTTGTGCTTGCAAATTCTTTAGGATAGAACTTGCTGCATCTACCATCAACCATGCAAGGAGAGGCTGGACAGATAGCACCACACGGACCATGTATCATAAATTTTGATACAGCATCATAACCAACCCGATCGAGCAATGGATCAGGTAGTTGCGCTGATGATATATAAGAATCAATTTTGTCGGCAGTACGGGGGGCCATCAGTTTTAAGCCATATGATGATGTGTACGTGTGGCAAGCCCCTTTTTTGGAACTCAATTGTGTAAACAGCTGCATGAAAAAAAATAACAATGGCAAATAATCAAGGAATGCGATGCATAGTTTATATCATGACCCAGGAGTACACATGAAAATTGGTGTAATACCTCCAAGTAAAGGGCCAAAAAATGAATGCTTTATTATGTCATCCATGAGCAGGTTGAGTTTTATTTGGAAGACTCGATCGATCATGTCAGGTCGATCAGATGGGTGTTGGCCTGGTGTAGTTGATAGAGCCTGTGCTATTTCTGTCCAGCAGGCGTTGCATGTAAAGGTAACGAAAAGGTTCGAGCATCCAAAGCAACGACAAAGAGCTACACAATCTTGGTAATTTTGGTAGTACCACCGTGGTCCTCCAGTAAAAGAGCCTGGCCAATAAACTGTGTCCTGCAGCTAAAGCCTCTGTAACACCAGCACTAACTTTGTGCAGTAGAGATTTATAGTTGGCTGTCCTATATTTGGCCTGGAATGATGTCTTTCTATAATGGCTTAGTCGGTCATCCTCAACACAGCAATAGGCGTCAACAATATATGCTTGGGTGAGCCTTTTGCCACGTAAACATGTATTGAAGTCATGGACTCTATCATGCAATCTGTATGTATAAAATTCTAACATAGTGACATTTTTTCATTTCATTGCCGTTGACCGTCGACACAGATGGTACTCCAAATTTTTATGGAAGCCATCCTCGTCATAGGGAAATAGTAGTGGGTACTGCATTGCCATGAACTTACAGTGTGTTTCCTTGATTCTCTGCAGGTTAGAAGCATGATCCTGGACCACCAAGTAGCGACCTTCATCAGATTATCCGAGATCAACAATCACCAGGCCAACAACCTCTGCTGCAATAGGAGCGTTGTAAACATTACCATGCTGCTTTGGAGAACTAAATAGCTTGACAGAGCAATGATCATCAGGTTCATTCAATAACCTATCTGATCTCGAGCAGTTCGGAAAACCTGGACGATTGGGTTGTGAAAGTCAAACATGCTGACCAATGAAGCAACAATAGCCTCATTTGGTTGGAAAGTAGCATTTTTATGCGAAGAAACAGCCATTCTGTTCCTCACTTCATGTTAGGTATCGAAGATATAGAGCTGACAATACTCTGGCCTTCTACCACCTGATGGCATGAGCGATCCTATTCGATGGCATAGCTGGCCACTAATCTTGAAGACATAAGGTCCTCGGCCATCGTTAATAGAATTTATAACATTGACACCCACAGATGTCATAGCAAACATAGAATTGAAACATCTAATGCCATCAAAGAAGTGCGTGGACAATTTACTGTCCCGCAAAGTCAGTAGGCCGATCAAGGGCTCCGATGGTGGTTTGTATGGAGCAAGAACAATGCTGCCACCTCTACAACACTTATTATAAATTGGCATATGTTGACCACCACAGCCACGGACACTCTCCTCATTCCAAAAGAGAGCCCCACAATGCTGGCACGCATTATTTGGCCCTCCCAAATGAAGAGCAGAGGAGACGGTGCCTATAATTCGTAGAAGAAAAAAAAAAGGAAAAGCCGGTAATTAAGATAGGGTAACAAAATTTGGACACGTGTTTGTTTATGTGGTTCAGCATGAGGACTGGGTGTGGTGAATTGATTTTGACAATGGCCTCATTCATTGTGGACAATGGCTTGAAGGTATATAATAACATGTTTATGTACCAATAGCTGTAGCGTTAATATGTAACACGGGATTTATGGGTGGAATGGATCTACCAATGGATTTAGCATCCACGTGCAGTATGAGCAAATCGGTATAGGAAATTCTTTGAGAAAAGAGGCTCACGTTTGTGTGGACCAAAGCATTGCGGAGGTGGATTCGTGGTGGCATTCATCTGAGTAAGTAAAGTCCGACGACGGCTAGATCTTGAAGAGGAAGGCATTGAAACAGCACATTGCTCTGTGCTGACAGTTGTTGGATGCGGACCTGCAAAGGAGGAATCTGTTGCCAAACCTCTGGTTTCTGCAAGACAAACATAAGGAAGACCATACACGTAATTTTTTTTGCCGTGAATGTAACCAAGCATTTGGGCGTAGGTAAACATGGTTGTAGGTACCATCATTGTGGAGGATGTCGCGTGTCCTGCTTTTGCAACACGTTGTAGAAGTATTAGACGCCTCAGGTGGTGGGCACGCTGCAGAGAAGGTTGAAGATGCATCAGTGTGCAGACGAACTATGGAAGGCAGTGTAGGAAAAAATGCATATTTGGCAAAAGGGACAGGAATACCATGAGGAGAGGTGGCATTAGCAGAGTTTGGTACATTGGCAGAAAGCATCATGGACCGGCCTTAGTGCCTCACGATGAGGGATTTGTGGTCGTGATGTTTGCCCATTGGCTGAGAAACAGTCCGATGGCTGACGCAGCATCCTTTCTTAGCAAATTTGCGTAAAGTATGTTCAAGGATTTAGGCGGCGTAGCTAAACACTCTGGAGTGCATGAGCAAAGATGGGAAACAGTCTAATATTATTCATGCAAAAAATTCATAGTATGAGTAGACTGTGCCTACGTTTTTGGTAACAGAGCAGCACATTATGTACAATGTATGGTAGGATTAAGGCATAGCACATTATGTACAATATGTAATATGTGAGTATTAATGTGCTGTAAATACCATAAACAATTAAGCAGCATAGCACAATAGCAGTCAAGCAGAGGAACGAAACGTGTTGTTCAGAGGAGGCAATCACAGAATGAATATCTAGAAGGTTCCATGTAATTTCTCTTAAAATCTGAGCAAATGAAAAGATTAATAAGAAAATAAATTGAGGGAAAAAGAGGTAATACCTGTTGGCGAGGGTCGAAGGGAACGGTGTGGCTTCCAAGGCGACGGCGGCGCTGCACAGCCGCTGCAGAAGACGGCCGCAGGCACGGGCCAGGCGCTACGTAATGGGATCTGGTGGCGAGGTGCAGCTGGTGTGGAAGGGAGAAGGACGGAGACGCGAGGGCGAAGCGCCGGTGCACGCGTCGACTGCGCTGCCCCGGGCCGCGCAATGTCGATGGTGCTACTGGGCAGCGCCACCGGCGCATTGGTGCGGGTCGTTCCGGCCGGGGTGTGCGACAGCCAGAGTACGCAGGCGGGGCCGCCGGCGGCGTATGACGGAGGAGCTGCGGCGTCGCAGCCGGGGGTCCGCGCAACTTTGATAGCGCTGCGGGGTCGATGTGGCCGCGACGTGCGGCAGCCGGAGTCGGCGGAGTGCAGAGGAGCGGCGAAGCCGGCGGCGCCGCAACCGAGGGAGGAATATATTTTGGGCCTTTTACGCCAGTGCCATTAATCGTCAATGCCCCTATAAAGTTGAGTCTATCATTGTCGTTCCTGGGTTTAAAAACTTTTTTCGCCCAAATCATTGCGTCCATTGTAGCTACTAACGGTGGATAACAGAGGTGGAAAAAGACTTGAATGCCACTGGGGAGTAAGAGGATGACTGAAAACTTGTGTGTTTCTTCTATGCCACTTCTAGGACCTAGCCTCTTGGCGCCATTCAGGTGGGTTTTGGCGCCAATCTTGTTGGCTTTGGCGCCAAAATGACCCTGGCTCTCATAGGCAGTGCACTCCTCATTTCTTCACCACTCACTTCTCTCAACACTCACCATGTCTGAAGCTTCAAGTAGTAGCTATGAGAGGCGGCTCACCAGGCGGGTGTTTTGCCCCAACTGTAGGGTGCTTGCCAATCGATTCACCTCGATGACCGGCAAGAACACCAAGCGTGTCTTCTACAAGCGTTCATACTTCTTGGTATGTCTTTCTTCATTGGTCATGTTCTTGTTTGTTCCTACTTCTCAAGTGCTTGTTCCTACAATCTGGTGACATTTGTGCTCAAGCTGGAGGTTGCCAGTTCTATCAGTGGGAGGATGAGATGGATGTCACTACTGCACAAATTGCAGCTCTAGTGGCTCTGCAGCCAGTTGCAGCAGGACCTACTGCAGATCCAGCTCATTTGCCCATCATCCATGAAGCTACCCAGACTGCTGCTAGAGATGGAGTGGAAGATAGAGCTGATGGGGTTATGCAACAGCTAAAATGGATTAAGAAGCTAGTCTTTGTTGCCATCTTTCTTGCCTTGTATGCAATAATGAAGAAGTAGGTGTGTGTTTGTGTGTTTGGCTGTGCTCATCTATATGCATGTATGAATGAACAATGATGTATCAATGAATGAATCAATGTTGAAATGTCATTGCAGACCACACAACAGTGCTAATATATGGTGAACATTTCATTTGACCAAACTGATGATACCAACATTGCACAAGCATAAGTTCAACATAGTATTTCAACATAGCCATAAGTTCACAACACAGTCATCAGTTCACATCACAGGCATAAGTTCAACATAATGTTAACATGACTGGCATAAGTTCACAAAAGATGGGTGTTCTCCAACATGAGTTGTTTTAAAAGGACAAGAGTTGAGTCACCTAGCTGAGTCACCTGTTTTTTAATCAAGATGAAGCTTTTTCCTGCCTCTGGTATTTGCTGCTGGGATGGATGGGTCAGCTGCACCCTGTGGAGTGGAAGTAGCAACCTTCTTTGGAGTGAGCTTCTTCTTGAGACCAATCTTCCTCCTCCTTGGACTGGCAACCTGTCTGCTTCTCTGCTCATTCAGTGATGCCATCACTGTGGCACTGTTTGTGGCTTCAGTTGTGGCTTCAGCTGTGGCTTCAGTTGTGGCTTCAGCTAGGCCATGGTAAGGTGCCAGGTGCACAGCTTGGAAAGGAACAGGATCATTTGATCCAGTTCTAGATCTTGAAGAAGTAAACACACATTCAAAACATTGTCCACAGCTAGAAAATTGAAAACATGATAGGGAGAGGAATGACCATCATACCTGCTAGAAAATTGCTTCTGAGATGTTGATGCACTTGTAGATGTGGATGAGGCCTTTCTCTTCCTTTTCTTGGTAACAACATTGTCCACAGCCTCATTTGGAGAGGAATGACCATCATACCTTAGCTTGTTGTTGATTATGTGGTTATCAATCACAACCAATGACCCAGGACTCTCACTCTCAATCTGTGCCTTAAATCTATACAAGTTGTCAAAACTTTTGTCCCTTGGACCATAAATCTTATCAATGGCAAGATTCTTACCATTGTACACTCTCATGTAGGGTATCTCCACCTTGAAATGTTCCTTGAGTTTCTTGATCAATTCAGTAGTACCCAAAGTTCCATCTTCTTTGAGCCAGTCCATAACTTTCTCACAAACCCAGTACTGGGTGCAGCCAATAGGGACTCTAGTCCTCCTCTTGCTCTAACAGTCATGGCTGGCTGGGTTCACCTTAACCTGTGAATCAAATCATCAAAGTTAAGGCAGTAGACTATGTTAAATATGAACAAAGAACAATGCTAAATACTAATGAACATATATATCACCTAAATTGTTTTACCATCCCTCATGGTTGATGCATGGATTCTCCAGGGACAACCATCATTCCTCCAGTGGCAGTACACTCTATACCTTCCTGTATCACTCTTTTGAATGAAATACCGATTCTCTCTTATTGCAGCATGAGTAGCTAAAGCCATCTTAAATTGAAACATGTCTGCAAACATACTACCTACAGCCATAGAGGGGTTGTTTCTATCATAATCAGCTGGTGCCATCAGATCAGGCTCATGGTCTTTCACCATTTCATCTAAGTCATCAGGGTCAATTTCATAGTCATCATCAGAAACAGCTCTATCAGGACTATCATCAGAAACAACTCTATCATCACTGTCACTTTCATTGCATGCAGCTCTATCAGGACTTGGGCACTCATTTTGTGTGCTGGTAGGTTGAGGCTGAGACTGAGGTTGTGGAGGTGGTGGGTGTTGTGGACCAAGGTCAATGTACAACCCTTCCTCATCAACACCAACATACTCATTCTCTGGGTTTGGGTTTGCAAGGACTGCATCATCTGCATTTTCACTGTTTGTTTGACTTGGTTCTGCAAAGCTAGGACAAGGCATGGAAGGAGTCATGGTGGGTTCAACAGATTGCTTAGCAGTGGTATCCCAAGAAGGAATGATAGGAGGGTCAGTGTTGGGTTTATGGTAGGCTAAAGTCATGTAACAGCACTTGCTAGCTTTATTTTTGGCAAACATCTCAAGTAACTGCTGGTCATTGGTCAAGGGGATGTTCATCTTTGTGTCATGGCACTAGTAAAACAGACTGAAAACATCCCCATAACGCCCAGGATACTTATCCACAATGCCAGACACCACATTTGAGTAGTTTGCAACATCAGCATCCAGAACTTCGTTTAAGCTAAACCACGGCGCATGAGTATTTTCAGCAACAATCCGAAATTCTATGTTGTAGCTACTATTTGGATCCATCCTACAGATGAACAACAACGATCACAAAAGGCAGCAATCACACATAACACACTTAGACCTAACTATCCACAATCACCACGAACAAGCAAGCAAGGGGGAAAAATAGAACTCACCTTTCTCGGAACCAGGAAGGTCGATCGGCCGTCGCCGTGTTCGCCTCCATGGGCCGCCAATGCAGAGGATGAGCAACGTTATCTTCATTGCACCACTATCCCATGCCGAGGCTCAGGAACGAGGGATCGATTTCTTCTCTCCCCGCCGCCGCCGCAGCCAGTGACTGTTCTGTCGCCACTAGAGCTTGGGGGATGGGGACAGAGGAGGAATCGAGCGAGATGGGGAGAGTGAGAGCGATCAATACCGGTCAACACAGAGACCTGTTTTGTCTCTATACCCATGGGCAACTGGGTCATTTCCCATGCCCGACCCCACATGTTAGGCCTCCCAAACGGCGAAAAACAAGCGGAGAGGCGACGGAATGGCTTGGGCGAAAGAAGTTTCCAAACCCAGGGACGACAGTGATAGACCCAACTTTGTAGGGGCATTGATGATTAGGCCATCTTTTTTAATGGCACTGGCGTAAAAGGCTCTATATTTTTTCCATTTGGCACTAACACGGTGGGCAGGCCCAGGCACTACACCGTAAAGCACGGCCCAGCCCAGGCACGGCACGGTTAACAGGCCGGCATGGCTGCGGCATGACTCAGAGCTGTTGATCTACCTCGCCCACTTCTCTCGGTCGTTGGATTTGCCTGTTGAAGGGGAGGGGTATATAAACCGCCTCGCCCCCGTCGCCCCGTATCCCACCTAAACCATAATTCATTTTGAGCATCGCTCTCTCTCTCATGTCTCGCTCTTCTCTCTGGCTCTCTCCGTTACGACGGCGATTCTTCTCTCCTGTCTCCAACCTCCTCTCTTCTTCTCCCCCTCTGGTGGCCTCTTGAGCCACCGGTGGCTGGCACTGGCACAAGGCACGGCATAGTATCCTCTCTTCTTGATTTCACATCGTTGATGTAGCCTCGTCCTCTCCTTGTCGTCCTCCTCTTTGTCTCCGTCGACCTCACCGGATGTCAGCTGCTCTGGTGCTCCGGATTCGAATTCATTGAGGAACCGGAGGGACGGATCCATGTTTCGTCGACGTCGATGGTGATTTTGGTGCTCCGGCTGCGAAGGTAAGCCTAACCCTAACCCTAACTTGCTAATCCTTGCTAACCCTAACCCTAGATATGTACTGAGGCTTCTTTTTCATAGCTGTTGAGGAACCAGGGCATCGGCGAGTGACGATGCCCGACTCAGACGACGAAACGGTTGAGGTCGGCGCCAACAAAGAGAGGCAGTTGTGCGGGTTGGCCGGAGATGACGATGAGGACAACCTGCACGAGGACGCTGAGAAGTTGTTCGGCGTAGCGCTTAGGCTCCCATTGATGTCAGCGATGGTCAAGAAGGCGGGGCAGCAAACGACGAGGAAGGTGAAGAGGACGAGAACAGCGCCAAGCGTTCTCGTCCCTCTACCTCGGCAGTGTGGCTGGATTTAGAGAAGCTCTTCAAAAAAGTCAATGGTAAGAAGGTCAGGTATGCAGCTAAGTGCATCCATTGCTCTAAGCAATATTCTGCTCTCTCTAGTGGTGGCATTGGTCACCTCACCCGGCATAGGGATAAATGCCCCGGGAGGCGTGAAAAAAACGCATGTCTCAGTCTCAGATCTCTTTTTAATCCTGATGGTAGTATGCGTAATTGGGAGTACTGTCCTATGGTTGCACGTATTGAACTTGTTCGATTGCTTGCTAGGCTAGATGTTCCTATCAGTATGGGTGAAACTGATGCATTTGAAGAGTACATTAGAACTGATCATAATCCTAAATATGTTCCTGTCTCTAGGCAAACGACCACTAGAGACATGGTTAAATTTTTCACTGATCGCAAGGCTAAGCTTGTTGAGAATCTTAGTTCTTCTACTGTTAATTGTGTGTGTTTGACCTATAATATTTGGTCTGGTAATGCCCAAGAGGACTACGTTAGTGTTGTTGCTCATTACATAAACTTTGATTGGCAACTAGAGAAGAGGGTACTTGGTCTTGTGCTTATTGATGTATCCCACAATGGACAAAACATTGCTGACCGTGTTGTATCTTGTGGTAGAACCGCCTAATCTAATGCCTTCCAGGAGTACTTGTCTTCTATTAGACACTAAGTACTCAAGGGAGGACACTAAATTATGCAATTTCGTCGAGCACACCCCAAGGAAGAACCCGAAAATCCACATTTTTTCATCAGGATCACAAATGAGAGAATAAAACTTACAACATTCTTAGGTCATTTCTTATATCACTTTCCATTCAACATCAGAGTATAATATTTATTGTTTATAATAGCGGAATATGATCATGTTATTAGAGTTATGAATAATTTAATTTAACAGCGGAATATAAACATGTGATCAGAGTTCACTACAAGGTTTTACCCCTGATGCAACGGCCTAAAAGCGTTGCAATATACCAAAAATGGTTGCGAAAGACAAAATTGCAATGGAAAATTTTCATTGGCAGACGTTGCCATAGTAACCGTGGGGAAAGGTTTGCCCAACGACTCTCTTTGGTGTTGCAATAGATTTTCCCCTATTGCAACACCAGAAATACCTATTGTCACGAACCCAAAGTGTGGCAATAGGTGCACTAGCAATGATATTTGGTGTTGCAATAGACCTTATTGCCACGCATCAATAGCATTGCAATAGATGGACCACGCTATCTTGGTGGTTGCTTTAGGTGAAACCGTCTATTGCCACGATAAATATTTGGTTGCTAGAGGTAGCCTCTCTATTGCAACGATCAATGCTGGTTGCTATAGGTGGAACTGTCTATTGCCACGATAAATATTTGGTTGCTAGAGGTAGCCTCTCTATTGCAACACTAAACATTGTGGTTGCTATAGGTGCAGCCATCTATTGCCACGGTAAATGTTTGGTTGCAAGAGGTTGCCTTTCTATTGCAACGATCAATACTGGTTGCTATTGTTGGACCCTCTATTGCTAAGCTAACAATTGTGTTGCTACAGTTTGGAGACTCTATTGCAACACCCACTATTCCGTTGGTATGATGTTTTTTGCAACACCGTTTGTTTGTTGCTATATCATATATTGCAACGCCAAATTATTTTGTCGATAGTCCATATTGCAACGCTTTGTTTGCTTCAAACAATAATTGCATGCCGAACAATATATGATGAAAGAAGCATTTAGACATCCATTAATTCAAAATATGCTTGAAACCACATCCAATGTCAAACTTAGTTGATAACACATGCACAACAACTAAAACCCATAAGGTATCTGACGCACAGTAGCTACTTTAAACAGTTCAAAATGTAATAAGCTATGTGTAGCACTGTAGCAAAGGTTGGCTTGACATTGACCGTCCATCAGTTGTGCGCTCCACTCAAACTCTATCTTGTTCTGAAACAATCATTAACATTGGTATATTCAAAAAGCGAAACTTAGTATTCAGCTAAGTATCATTTCACTTACTGATATGAGGAACTAGCCAACTAAATCGATTGAAATATTCACGGTAGTGGAGTCAAAATCACACGTGCTTTGCCGACTTGTTGATTCCTTTTGGATAATGCTCGTTTCTTAGCATGACATCCCTCGATTGCTTTAGTAGTAGTAAAACTAAGCGTCGTATCCCTCCTTTGTTTTGGCGGTTTGAGTCTTATTCACCTTGATATTTCTAGTTGTGCGACCATTACTTACTGCTTGCCATTGTTGTAGCTACAAGTTGTGTTTGTGGTGGGATGCTATCTTGGTTTTCCGCAAATCAATAGATGGAGGGAAAATTATGCCTCATACTAAGGACTATCACATGACAACATTAAACACTCTTGGTTCTCAAACCACCTTTGATGTGATATTTCTTCACTTTACGTATTTACATTTTCTTCATCCATGTTTGTTGTAGCAGCAACCTCTGCATTTTGTCCCCCATCTTTGTTAGCCTGCATTCCAATTTTGGTCAGAAAAATCATGAGTGGAGTTTGAAACTACGAAAATGATGCATGGTTTGTAGCCGACTATTATCTGTTGTATTGATGCTTGTACATGTGTTGCTTGCATCATTGCCATAAACTCTTGCCTAAGAGCTTCTCTATCAGCCTCCCTTGCCTTCATCATTTCTTCCATCTGACGCCTATGTTCTTCCCTTTCGGCTTCCGTTTCAGCCTCTTGAGATTCTAATCTCTCTTGTAGCTTTGAAAATGCTTCGACTAGTGCCGATTCCTAATGCACTTGGTATTGGTAATCCTCAGACAGTAGTTGCCTTCTAGTTGGGTATTTTGCCAAGTATCCATTAGCATAGATCTTGGTTGATTTACAATTTCTTGTTTCCTGGTTGGCTGACTAGAAAATCTGATTTTGCTCCACGTCTGAGATGATGAGTGCCTCTCCATCTGTTTCCCTCTCTGAAATTTTGCTGCATGCATTATCCTAACAAAGGAGGACAGTTGAAGTAGTTAATTAAAAATGATTTTGTAGGCGGTCACTTTGCATCAGTTAATAAGGTTTGTACAAACTGTTATATACTCACATAGACATCCCTAGATTCTTGGCTTGTCCATTGCCCATTCTTACTGTGCGTGGTCATGAAAAGCTCTAAATCATTTGGCTCATCACCAGTTATTTGGTCCCTCTAATTAGGCAAGAATGTAACAAATTAGCGATATTTCAAAAGGTAAGGAAGCATGGTCATGTGCTTCTGAAGTTATTACCTTCTCAAAGCTACACTAAGAAAAAGTCTTTGATCCTGCCCGATGATGTACCTTTACATTCTGCCGATTCTGAGGATTCTTGCAACTAACCCTCTGCACAAGGAGTTGATTATAAAAAAATATTGCAATGTACCGAAACATAGCCTTTATTTCATCAAGTGCAAATGGCATGAATAAAGTAAAGGTCATCAAACCTGAAAATTTGTCTTGCCAAAATACAAAACCAGATAGTGCCATTCAACAATGTCCAACTCTTCTGGCTTATGTCTCATTCTCTCCTCATAGGTGGTGTACGCCCTGTACGTAGCACTAAATGTTGCTCGCCATCCTTTGTAACGCTCATTAGCGATGGTCCATATCTTTTTCCTGTTTTCTTCGTTATTCTCAATGTCCCACTTATGCTGTTCAACATATAAAACATAAATTCTAGGTCACTTCTTAAATAATTTGGTAACAAAATTGTGTATGCTAGCAAAAACAAATTAGAAACTTACCATCATATCAGATACTATTGATTTTTTGACATCTTGGTGGATATCCTTCCATGTTCTCACCCCAATGAGTGGTGCTTTTTTCCTTGTGTACACTACTATTTCATCGAGTAAATGTGTGTGCGTTCTCACCTCTGACTCCTCCAAGTCTAGAGAATTGGACTTTAAGCTTCCGACCCTTGCTTGGATCTCTTGTGGTTGTTGCCAATCCTTTCACAATACCTCATGCCTTCCTCTTTTGGGAGTCTTGTCCATCAAAACAATATATAGTGCAAGAGATTAAACAAAATCATTTACATAGGGAAACTGAACTGAACATCAAAATAAAATCACAATAAGCATCACTTACTATCTCCTGTGTTTTCTCACGCCGAGCATGTGATGGTTTGGTTCCGCAGTGGTGTTGGATTGATATCTTGACTTGAATTTAGTAAATCTATCTGATTTGTAGGGTTGTCATATGCACTGTAGACAATAGGTCACAAGTGTAAACTATAAATGTATTATGAAGGACTAATAATAAGTTGGTTGACATTTTGGGAAAAGAAGGTATATATTACTAATTTGATCTAGTTGTCCTTGCACCCTTAACCATTCTTTGTAAGTCTTGACCGTGTCATCCTCAGTATATATCTTCAAAATCCACGAAAGCCATCTTTGCTATTAGTGATTTGGCCATTGCAATATAATATAATATAACAATTCATAATAGGGCAGCAACATAACTTACCCATGCCTTGGCCCTGTCTATGCAAATTATTAAGCCACACCTTGTAATCATCAAGTGACTCATCTATGGAATGTTCACTATTTGATGCCACAGTTCTTGGCAATTTAATGGGTGTTATGTCCACGATTCGCGCTCGTTATTTGATCCCTTGACAATACTAATCGACCTCCCTCTCCTCTGCATTACTTGATATCATTGCATTTGCATCGACATCATATTCGATCTCATTTAGTGTTGCTCTGAGTTACCACTTCTCCTCTTATAGTACAAGTAGTCCCTGGTACCATACCCCAAATTTGATTTCATTGTTATTAAGTTACCAAAAGCGTGAGCTCGTCCACGGCTATTGTATCTTGAGCAAATTGTTGTCCCCGGTGCCCCCTTGCAAGTGAAAAAAGCAGTCCATGTTTGTTCCAAGTCATCCGAGAATGTAATGAGAAACATAAGCACACCTAAACAATATTTAAAGAAGGAACAACTTGAGAATGGCAAACAATAATGTGTCCTTCATATTATTGAAGCATCTCACTACCGTTTATTGAAGGATCTCACTATTATTGAAGTAATTTGTCGAATTCTAAATCATTGCGGTAGCATCCGACCAGACACATTGTGCGTTACCTATCGTCATCCCGAGTGGAGCGCAGGAGGTTTTCTTGTGATTGGCTGCCATCACCTCCATCTTCATCGGTAGGAGGTGTCGCCGTCTGGATGAAGGTGTTTGAAAAGTTTACATCATCGCATACAGGTGCGGACAATGAAGCAGGTGTTGGTGTGTTGAACGCAGGTGACATCGATTGAGTCTCCATTGATGCAATCTATAGTCCAGCTACATTGAACAAGTTAACTACATAGACACACAGGTACATGCATTACTCTTTCATAAGTGAAAAGTGAATAGATCAATGGCCCTAGGGTTGTCGTAACTCTGACGAAGAGTAAGTCCGGGAGTCCTTAAGGCTTGAGCACCGGTGGTGGGGAGGCACGTCGCAGCGGCCTCTAGGTGCGGGCTGTCCTGCACCGGCGCCCCTCCAATGACAACGCGACGGCGAAGACAAGCGGCGGTTACGGGTGTAGATCGGGAACCGAGTTGGAGGAGGGAAAGGAAAGAATTGGAGGAGATGGGGAGGATAATGAGGAAGTGGGGAGGTTAAGATTCGTTTTGTTCGCATAATGGGCGGGGTATTAGGTGGTAAATGGCTGCATGCGGGCGCCAAGCCAATTTTTGGCAAAAATTACAAAAAAATAAGTGGAAAAGGGTGGAGAACAAGGATCGAACCTGGAACATCAATTTATATCACTGTCGCAGACACCATTGAGTTACTGGTTGTTTTGTTTCACTTCTTGCTTGTCAACATTATTATACATAGTTTTGGGCTGGTGTGCCACTGACATGAGGGACCCACTTGTCGGCGTCGGGTTCATATGTTGTTCTAGTTCGGTTCATGGTGTTCATCTTTTTTATTTTGATTCATTGTAAAAACGTTAAACGTGTTTAGATTTCGCATTTGTTGTCCAAATCAGGTGATTCTTTTTTCCAATTTCTTGGAAAACTTTTTCCTTTCACGTGATTTTATTTGCATTGTGTTACTCGACCCCTTGTATTAACATTTTGTCATTTGATTTACTATTTACGTACTCTACAATGAATAGACCTTTTTTGAATATGTCCAAGGTACCTGGGGCTTATGAATAGGCATGTTGGAATCTTGTTTGATCAAATGTGTATCATATAGGTGTATCATATATATGGCATATCATATAGGTGTATCATGTTCAATGTCACCTTCTTTGCCTTGAGGTGATTTCATGTGGGAGCTAAGACAATGTTTCAGTGCAAATTGGTAATTGATCTCCTCAAGGACAGGATTTTTCGCACAAACCATCTTTTTGCAGCATGACATCTTTACCTAGGTTTGGGTTCATGACACCAAGATACACTTATCTTTGTATTTGTATTTGTGATAAAGCAAGCTAGTGATATACACTTACCTTTGTATTTGTGATAGCATCCACTCAAGCACATTGTGTTAGGACTTAAGAAAATATATATTGGAATTGTATAAACCAAAATTGGCAAAAAATTAGGACTAAAAAACTTGTAAATTAAAAATGAAGGAATATAAATTGAAAGAAAATGCAAAAAAATGTTGCATCCCTGAATCGAACCGAAGCCTACAAGTTCCAGAGCAGCGAACAAACCATTGAGCTATCACCTGATTTCGGTAAGTTTGAAGGAATTTATTCCTTTGAGTGATTATCTGTCCCTGCTTTGCACGTAGGCCCTTCAACTCCCCGGCCACGCTGGTCGTGCGGTTCCCATGAAGAGCCATTGTTTTACCCGGTCCTTCGACTGGTCAAGGCCCTTTAGTTCCCCAAGAAGAGACGCCGCGTTTACCCAGGAGTCCATCGGCTGCTCGCGTCGGTTCCCAACATAGGCGCTCCGTCTTCCGAGGGGTGTGAGTTAATGCACCGTCAGTTCCACCCACCCACATGCCTATATAAGCCCGGCCCCCATGCACAAAAAGAAGTTTTATTATTTCAGTGTGATTGGTATGATGTTTCGGCTGCCAGTACCAGCAGAAGTAGAGGATACAGTAGGGATAAATATGGTGTTATCGATATCGATACTTCCAGGTTCAGATATTCAAATGAACCTTACATTCTAGCAACACAGGCCGAACTAGTGTTTTTTGTCAACCTCGTGAACAAGCCAGGATGGTCTAGTGTTGTTGCGGTGAGACCAAGAAATTTGTTTGCCATGCCAGAAGCAGAAAATGAGGGTGACATGGAAGTCGATCTACTTGATGTGGGAATCCAAGACATCAATCTTTTAGGCCCAAATGAGGATTTGTCAAATTGGACAAGACCAGACAAGGAAGGCACAACTGGTGATGCCTCTGTTATTAATCAGGTGCGTGGCGAAGCAGTTCTCGAACCAGATGATGCGGTCTTACTTGATGAGGATGATGAAGATGAAAATGACACCTACATTGACGATGGAGTTGTTGCACCAGTTGCGGTAGAAAGCCTAGAAGATGATTTCTTTGTTTAAATACTTATCCTTTGTACAACAGTGATGTTTTTTCTGGATTTTTTTAAAACAATCTCATTGGCCAGGATAATGAATAGCTGCAGTTGGTCTTTAAACTGTTATACTCATGTCTGTTTTCTATCATAAGCACAAATATCAACAAGCTGGACAATTTTTTTTGTTTTCTGAAATTGTCATGAAAGATGCGGATGGTTATCGTCCTTGTTGACATATGAAGTGAATTAGCCATCTTCATCATGTAAACAAGTAATATAAAGGCGGCTTAATGTCGAACACACCTCAGTAGCCTAGTGGTAGATGAGTGTTTGCTAGTACTTTAGTTCCTAGGATCAAATCCTCTGTGGAACATTTTTTTGTCAATAGAATACATTATTCAAAAATGCGTGGAGCATTTTGTCTATTGCAACCATTTTTGGTATATTGCAACACTTTTAGGCCGTTGCATCAGGGGTAGTCTAATGCATGGAGCATTTTGTATATTGCAACCAATTTTGTATATTGCAACACTTTTAGGCCGTTGCATCAGTGGTAGCCTATAGCAACACAAAAAACCATGGCAATATTAACATGATATTGCGACCATTTTGGATTGTAGTTGCAATAAGTACTTAACAATTGCAACACCACAAAAAATTATTACAACCCCAGAAAACTGTGGCAATAGGAACATGCTATTGCATCCATTCAGAAATCTTGTTGCAATAATCACCCTAGCAATTGCAACACCATGGAACATTATTGCAACCCATAATAACCGTGGCAATAGTTACAAGCAAAAGCAACCAAATCCAATATAGTTACAATAACACCAAGTAATTGCAACGAAAACAAATACTATTGCAACTCAAAAATGCCATTGCAATAATGCCAACTAATTGCAACACAATTCTTAAATGGTTGCAGTAGCACAAGCCTGTTGCAACGACAAACCACACATATTGCAACAAATTTAGTCCGTTGCATTATAGGCATGCAACCATTTTTTGAAAATGTTGCAATACGACCCACCTATGGCAACCAAATTAGTGGTGTTGCAATCATGTGGCGTGGCATTAGAGGTAGAACCTTATAGTGGTTACAGCGGAAATAAATATATATTCATGCCATGAGGAAGCATTGATATATAAGCTTTGACAGCAGATTATAAAACTTCTATTTATAAAATATTTAGTGAGAGTTATAAATAAAAACTAAGATCGCAACGTAAAGGAATAATCTTTGAGCCCACTAGGAGGAATCCACACACAAGAGTTAGCTCTAGCATCCGCCTGTCGCCTACAATAGGGGGAAATAAACCATGAGTACTCAATTGTTCTCAGCAAGACTTACTCGCCAGGAGGAAATAAAAGACTCCAAGGATATGCAAGGCTATCTGGCTTGTGGATTTATTGCATCTGCTGGAGCATTACTAAACGTGCGTCCTTATATTCAATTTTATTAGCAGTCGGCATTAGTTCATTAACTAACCATTCTATGTAAGCACTTGTGCTACTTTCAAGCAGGTGGTTAGCAATCAGAATCATTTTATCATCTTTCATCTTCTAGTTCTTACTACGGTGCTAGAAAGTAGACAAGTCGTACCGGATCACCCGGTGATTCGTGAACCAATGTATCCCAGCTAGGTACCCTGAAACACACGCCCCACTTGTACCCTAGGCACAAGCAAGACCAACCCACTACCCTCCTATCACGGGGTCCAGGTCCCCGTCCAAACTTGGACTCCAAGCCCCCGCTCCTGAGTCCCGGACTCAGTGCGGTGCATAGACCTCCACCATCACCACCTCTAATCAGTCGGTCTAGAAAGAGCCGGAACCCATGACAAGAGAGCAATGAGCCTTCCCACGCCCATACACAAGTATGTGTTCAGGATAATAAGTCTGTGACCTGACTACCATCCATTGCAACGGCCGGTCCTTAACCGACATAGGCGGAACAAGTGTAACCCGAGCCTCGCTCGAATGCCAAACCAAGTCCAGATCCAAAGTACCATTCCGCCCGGTCTCCAATTATCATTCATATATATTTTCCAGGTGATAATAATATAATAGCAATAATAATATCTTTCCTATCTCTCGCGAGTGACATGCAATCACTCGACTTCTATCGGAGTCATGTAGCATAGCAATCTACATGATCCTGTCATACTAGTAAAACTCATAGGATAAGGCTGTATATATGCAAGTGAGTTTCATTCAACTCCTTAAACTTAATGCACAAGCATAAATTAAAGTGCAGAATAATAGGGGTTATGCACCGGGGCTTGCCTGGGTAAGATATAAGAAAAAGTTAGCATTCCATCGTGGCGACACGATCACTAAGGCACCATCTCTTCTGCTACTCCGGTCATCTCCACGATCCATCGTTGTTCCTATTATGATATACGTGGATGCAACCAAGGATGGCAATGGGGTGGTTTCGGGTCAGATATCCGCTAGTTTCAGGTCTTGCAGGTTCGGGTTCGGGGATGATTTCTCACCCATGGTTTTTGGGTTTGGGGCCCCAAAACCAATTGGGTTCGGTTTCGGGTTTGGTTTTCCACCCATAGATATCCAATGGATATCCGAAATAAATCATTTAGAATTAAAACTCATGTTTTATAATATGCTAATAATAACTTGTTTACTTATATTATTAAATTTATTCTGAGTTGACTCATGAAAATATTTATTATATTGTTGCCTCTTGTTTATACATGTGAATATGTGTATATATATCATGCATATGTTTATAGAAAGTCCTTATTTCTCTTACTATGTTGTCATACAAAGCGGGTTTCGGGTATCCATTCGGGTTTCGGGTATCCGCGGGTTCGGTTTTGGGGATGGATTATCACCCAAATCGGTGTTCGGCGTGGTTTTGGGTTTCAATTTCAGGTTTCGGGTTCGGGTGCACAGAGACTCCACCCGATCCAAATCCACCCCGTTGCCATCCCTAGATGCAACACATAGATGTAAATAATCAATGACAACCGAAACTCTTAGAAATTCGATTACGCCTCACAAGCTAACGAGATAGCTCTAATGTGCTACGCAATGTATCTAGGTTGCGGAACTAGGCGCTAATTTCCCACAATGTTTTAGTTATACAAACCCAAGTTGTTTCTCTATTAATTAAATACTTATATATTTGAACTAGGGCTCATTTAGTTACCTTAACCACTAATTCCTATGGAGCTACAAAATTTACAGTGAGCACCTAATATTGCTAGGAATCTACTGTAAAAATTTCAGAGCCAACACTATCACCAATTTATCACAACAATTTCTACAAGTTTTTATTTTGACAATATTAAGTATCTTGATTCAATTGTATAACTCCTAAGAATATTATAAAACTATGTGAACAAAATATACTAGCAAATATATCATGATTTTAGAAACTTCATAAAATTGGTTTGGCATTTTTGTGATTTTTCTACATTTTATTATCAATTTTACAAGATCACTGCTTTGGAACAAAACACAAAACCAGAAAAGGAAAAGCTTCGCGGATCGGCCTAGCCCAGCACTGCCCGCTCGGCCAGCCACCAGCTCAGCGGTTGGAGGCCCAGGTGAGGCGAGGCACGCGCGCGACCATTGGCTGTGGCCCAAGGTGCGGCGAGCGCGGCCCAATGCGGCACGGGCGTGAGCGGCCCAGGCGGGGTAGGCGGTGGCCCAGCACCCGACCCACGCGGCCAAGGCAAGGCAAGGCAGCACTTTTGCGAAGAGACCCCTGAGCTTCTCTCTATTCAACCCGCAGTACATCACACACTATGCATCACTATTTATATGAGTCACGGTTTTGCATTGGAAACCCTAGAAAAGTTTCTATTCCTGCTCCCATTCCTCTTTTCCCACCTCGCAACAGATCAGAGCAGAGGTGCGCCAGGGCGAGGTCGATACCGACCGGGGAGTACTCACCGGCAACGAGGAGGTGGTGCGTGGGCAACGGTGGGATCGGGCACACCCGCTAGTGGACGTGGCCCACCCAGAGCTGGAGCGTGGAGCCCTAGCCACGTGCGTGTAACAGAACCGACCAAATCATAAGAACGTAAGTACAAAAACAATCACCGAAGCGATCAAATTCCTGTACTTAAGCTCCCATAATCCCGGTAGTCCGGAAATCACGAAGGATTTCAACCAACTCTCGACATACAAACCAAGATCGTAATGATTCAACACAACACATCATTCGTTACAACATTTCACAAGTAGCATTCGGATTACATCCATCAGAGTTCAAATAAAATATTACAAACCAAGTTTGAGTGTGCGGAAGCAACATAGTTTAGTACATAACTTCATAGTTTCAATTACATTGCCGGATCGAGTCATGTCCCACAAAAGCATTATCAGCACGAGAACTAGTAGAGACCGCGCCTAGCGGTCTAGTCTTCATCCCCAAAGGAGGGAGAAGGCAAGATTTGCAACAACCAAAGAAGAACTGGTCATACGCAGCGGTGGGAAATAAACCACGAGTACGAGAAGGTACTCACTAGACTTACCCGACAAAAATCGAAATAAAAGACACCAAGGATCATGCAAGGCTTTTCGGTGGGCTAGCTTGACACATTTGCATAAAAGAGCTTATGAGCATAGTAACCAATTTAAACTTAGCATCAAGCTTATCATCATTTACTGTCCACTAGATTACTTTTTTGTACTAGAGCACTCACTTATTAGGAGCAAACAATATTAACCATAGCAGGTATAATAAGTTTGTCATCATCATATCATCATTTCCGAACCATTAAGTTATTAAGTGTATCTACATTGGAGATAAGCCCGTCAAGTTCTCACTAACCGGGAGAGGCGGCGATTCGAATCGAATTACAACTCAAATTTGAGGGGTATTCCTAACTCTCACCCTGGCATACTTTGCAAGGGTAGCCGTGGGTCACCTTTGGAACATCTCGGGAACCAAATTCGCGGGTTCGATCGGCGCCAAGACACTCTCGGGATTACCCTTCCGCCGGGACGATCGGGACTTTAAATCACACCGCCTTGGACTCACGCCTCGGCTCCCTTCCGAGGCGCACTTTATACTTATCGACTCCGGCCCGAGGTGAGCTACTCGGCCGTGGGTGGTCTCGAGACCAGCCAACTAAGAGAGAGGCATCGTTCAACATGAACAGAAAGGCTCCAAGAATGGGTCCTTAAGCGACACAGGCGGAGTCATCGCAAACCGGCAAGCCTCCGTCCGGTCTTCATTTCAAATTAAGATGGTTCTTTTCCACGATAGCAAATATAGCCAACCGTACACATGTATCTTCCTATATCTCGCGGTGGACAGAAATCACCCGACTTCTACAGCGTTTAAGCGGGGCTAAGCACTACTCGAGCACTGAGCTACATAGGATTCGAGGTAACAATATACGGACAAGGAATAGGTAACCAATGCAGCAAGTGTTTGCATCCAACACCTAAACTTAATGCAACAATATATGTAATAATAATATCATATCGCAGTTCGGAAAATAGGAGGCTTAATATGCTCCGGGGCTTGCCTTTCACGAAGTTGCAAGGACGGTGGTCAGGGCACTCAACGGCGACCTCGTCTGGCACTTCTCCTGAAGGCTGCTCCTCCTGAATCTCCGGCGTCGGCTGCTTGCTTTCGCTTTCGGTTCCTCAATTCAGCAGGTTACTCCTTCCGGTACACCTATTGCATGCCGATGCACAAGATAAATATCATGAATGCATAAGGAATGACATGATGCTCATGATGAATGAATCACAATGGGTGTTTACGAAAACATCACTTTGGACACTCGCGTTTCTGAGTAATTAGCTCTATTCAAATCACTTTAAGCATGTATCCAACTTAACTTAAATAACAAGAGCAACTTACCTAACTTGCATAACCTAAGATAAAGATGCTCATCTTCAGTTAAAGGCCTAACACCTAGGAACAGTACCATGAACTTAGAATAGTAAAGACATACTTGAAATAACGAGTTAAAGCTTCATATGCAACAAGTAGTAACTTAATTTTATCATAACCAGAGTTTTATAAATCCAAATGACTTGCAAGAGGACATTCTGGAAAGCTTATGAAATTCTCTACAATTCATTTGTAAACATCAAGGCATGATTCTGAAGTTAACCAAATCAAATTCCAGTAGACCTAGAATTTGTCCAGAATGATGCGGGGTTGCTAACTTAATTATTTAATGATGGTGCAAAAGCCTAATTTGACCAAACCAAGTTTACCAACTTGTTTTTCATATCTAAGAAACATCAGAAAGTATAGTGCTAGCTTCTAAATAAATTATTTAATATCCTTTTCCAATTTATTTAGTTAATTAGGTGATTTAAGCAATATATAGTAAAACTATTCATAAAAATCTACAAAAATTACAGTAGCTATCTCATGCTGCACATAGACTACCATAAAATTTTAAAGCCATTGGACCAACATAACTTGCTGTATCCAAAATAACAGATGCCATGTCTATTTCTAGCATAATTAGGAAACCTTATTAAAAAGTGTCAAGCAACAGATTTCCCATTTTCCTAGCATCCTTCTAGCATAAGAATAGCACCCATAAAATTTTACCTTCACTGGATCTATAGAAAAATTATGAAAATTCACACAAGATCCACTTATTAATAAAAGGAAATTCTATAACTTAAAAACTACACATGCACTAGCTCTAAAATTTTTACCAGAGCTTCACATCAGCAATAACAGACTGCCCACAAAATTTCATAATTTTTGGACCACAGAAACTCAAGATAAAATTCAAACAAGTTTGCATGCTTCTAAAAACACATTTCAAACTCCTATTTAATTCATCAAATTTTTCTAAAACATGTGTCCATATAATATTTTTATTAAATACTAGACATTATCATGAACTCAACAAAATTGGAACCATAGCATTTGGATCTACCAGCTAGGAGATACATATTTTTGAATATCAACACAAATATGTGAAATAATACAAACAAAACAAATAAGAAATAAATCAAAGCATTTGTTGGGCGGTCCGAAAGAAACACGTGACCCGCTTTCAAGACGTCTTTGGCGCTGCCCAAGACGACAGCGTGGCCCAGTGTGCTCCGCCGAAAGCGTCAGCAGCGGTGACAGGCGGACCACTTTGTCGGCCGAGAGAAGCGAGGAGAAGCGACGGCGGTGGGCGCGAGCCGCCACGGTGGCTTCTCCGGCGAAGAAGCGGTGTCACGTGCTCGACTCATCCTAGCGGACCTAGGGGAACCCTTACTCGCAGCGATTAACGCAACTAAGAGAGGTGGCGATGGCGATGGGCGCGGCGCTCGATCCTTTGACGGCCCGCTCTCGGCGAGGCCATGGCGTCTCGGCCCTAATGGCGGCTCCACGAGTTTCGAGAAGGTCCATAGAAACCAGCGCAAGGGGAGAAAGAGAGGAAAGGGCTTGAGCAGCACGGCCCGCTGCGTGCTCGGCGGCGGCGGTCATGGCGACCGGTGGAGCCGCCACACGTGGTGAGCTCTACTGGCGAGAAAAAGCGCAGCGGTGAGAGTCTCTCGATGTGGAGGAGCACAGCGGTGCTTGGTGGGAGCAATTGGACCAAAGCGCGCGGTGGGGCTGGATTTGGCTCGGCGGCTTTGGCGTTCAGAGCGAGCGGCGGCGAGAGAGGGGGAAAAAGAAATGAGAATGGGCGGCGAGTGCGCTCGGGCAGGCGCGGGCGGCTTCAAAACGCGTCTGCGACGCCAGAGGCGCGCGGCGTGGCGTGGCGGTGATGATCAGCCGGTCGACGGCCGCATGGCGCTTACACGTCGTGAATTCTGAAAAGCGGTCGATCATCTGTAGCTCGATTCGATTGCTCAATCCAAGACCGAGCGGCGCCCATTCGACGATCATTAACTCCTAATCCGTGGCGATCCAGGTTAAGTCGTAGTTAACAAAGTTGGAGATCTACATAAGTACTACAAGTTTGCTAATTGGAGCTCGAGCTAGTTTGGCTTGGTCAGTGAGATACACGGCTCCAAACATGGGTACACGAAAGCGTACTTGATTTAGGACTTAGAAAAATTCGCTAAGTATGAATCAGCATGTAAGACTGACTGGTGGGCCATGTTTGAGCATGTTCTAGCCATTTTCATGAGTTGGTCATAAAACAACTTTTGTTCCTTGATAAATTTGCTACAACTTTTGTAAAGAGTGCACAGCCATGCAAAGTCTCTAAGTTGGACTTTTAAACAGTCAAACAGTGGCACTCTAGGGTTCCTTTCAAGTCAAACCTCCATTCAAGGGCAATTCTGTCATTTTGACCTACATGAACAGTGTCCAAACAAGTAACCTAAGTGTAGTTAAGGTGTATCAGACCATAATCAACCACTCTACAAACTTGTTATACCACTTCTAAGGATCACATGGAATAAAGCGACTAAAACAAACAATTCACTCATACGTTGCAATGTAATGTTTCATATGTTTCATGGCTAGGTTGTTATTCTACACTTGTCACCTTACTACCATGTTGCCATGTTTCCAAGTATGAGAGTTTCATGTTACATTCACATGTTACACCATTACTATTCACAACAATCAAGCATGAAACATACACAGTTGAAATTGTTGCACATGCATGTTTCAGTAACAATGGCGATGATGGCATAGATGATGCATATGTTTATGAAATGAAATGCACTTAGTGGAAGCCAAACACCGAGGGTGTTACAGCCCTCCCCCCTTAGAAAAATCTCGTCCCAAGATTTGGAAAGCGTACCATTTAGTATAGAAAGTTGGATGATTTTCCTTTAAATAATCTTCCCGCTCCCAAGTTGCATCCCGTTCACTATGATTACTCCAAACTACCTTGTATAATTTAACCACTCGTGTACGAGTCACTCTTTCTTGAGTATCCAGAACTTGCACGGGCTTTTCCTCATAAGAAAGATCAGATTTCAAGTTGACTTTCCTTGTTGCTATTCTTTCCTCGGGAATCTGAAGACACTTCTTCATTTGGGACACATGGAATACCGGAAATATAGCTCCCATCTCACGGGGTAGATCGAGCTTATATGCTACTCTTCCACTTTTCTCGATAATGCGGTAGGGTCCAACATATATCGAGGCTCAAGCTTCCTTTTAATTCCAAAAGCGCTTGACTCCTTTCATAGGGGATACCTTTAGATAAACATGATCACCTACTTCAAACTCAATAGGTTTCCTTCTCTTGTCAAGATAGCTCTTTTGTCTAGTGCGTGCGGCGGTCATATTCTTCTGTCAGATAGTTCGGACTTGCTCTTGGCTTCTTTTACAAAGTCAATACCATAGAATCTTCTTTCCCCGGGTTCCACCCGATTCAAAGGAGTTCTACACTTGCGCCATAAAGAGCTTCAAAAGGAGCCATTTTGATACTCTCTTGATAAGCTGTTGTTATAAGAGAATTCAGCGAGAGGTAACCAGTCTTACCAAGAGCCTTTGCAAGAAATAAGACAAGCTCTAAGCATGTCCTCAAGAATTTGATTAACACGCCTTTCGATGTCTCGATGTTTGTGGATGATAGGCGAGCTGCGGATTAGATGAGTGCCAAGATTCGATGTAAGCACTCCCAAAAGCGAGCCGTGAACTGAGGTCCTCTATCGAAACAATGGATTTGGGTACACCATGGAGGCGTACCACTTGTTGAAAATAAATCTCAAACATAATTGTGAGGATGATAGGTAGACTTGACCAGGAATAAAGTGAGCGGATTTAGTTAGGCGATCTCGATAACCCGAGATGGAATCACAACCCTTGTTGGTAGTGGGTAATCCAACAATAAAATCCATACTAATTTCTTCCCACTTCCAACCAGGAATGGAGAGTGGCTGCAACTGTGATCAAGGGCCTTATGTGAATAGCCTTGACTCTGCAGCAGTTATCACACCTTGCCACGTAAGTCTGCGATTTCTTTCTTCATCTTGGTCCACCAATAATACGACTTGAGATCTTGATACATTTTACTACTACCGGGATGGATGGACAACTTAGAAGAATGGGCTTGACCATAATTTGATTTCTAAGTTCTTTATCTTTGGGTACCACAAGTCTATCATTAAACCGGAGAATTCCTTTGTCATCGACCTTAAAGTGTTTGGTCTCTTTCTCTTTCATTTTCCGTTTGATGTGAAACACACCCACATCGATCTTACGGAGTTCGATAATTTGACTTCTAAGAGAGCAATCCACAGTGATATTGTGAAGTACTACAGGATGAAGGAGGTGTATGCGGATGAAAGTCTTCACCAACTAAGGAATTGCAATGGCTTTTTTCTCGCTTAAGGCATCAAGAACCACATTCGCTTTACCGGGATGGTAGTGCACTTGAAGGTTGTAGTCCTTGATCAATTCTAACCAGCCGCCGTTGGCGCATGTTCAACTCGGGTTGAGTAAAAATGTACTTGAGGCTTTTATGGTCGGTATAGATGTTGCACACATTACCCGACAAGTAATGTCTCCAAATCTTTGAGGCATGAACAATCTGCGGCTAACTCTAAGTCATGGGTAGGATAGTTGACTTTATGCTTTCGAAAGTGGCCATGAAGCATAAGCAATTACTAAACCTTCTGCATAAGAACACACCCCAAACCGATTGCCACATGCATCACAATAGACATCAAAAGGCTTTTCGATGTCGGGTTGTGCTAATCTGAGAGCGAGAGGTTAGCAAGGTCCGCAAAGTGTGGAAAGCCTCTTCACACTTTGGAGTCCACACAAACTTCTCATCTTTTCTGCAGAGCGAGTCATGGGCTTGGCGATTTTTGAGAAATCCGGGATAAAGCGGCGATAATAGCCACCAATCCCAAGAAACTTGAACTTACGTGGACCGTAATAGGTGCCTTCCACTCAAGGACTTCTTGCACCTTCGTAGGGTCAACCGAAATTCCATCACCGGATAACACATGACCTAGAAAAGGTATCTTGTTCAAGCAGAATTCACACTTCTTTGAACTTAGCATAAATTTGGTTGTCACGCGTAATCGAGTTAAGACAATTCTCGGATGTTGACATGCTCTTCATCATTACGAGAATATACTAGGATGTCATCAATGAATACGACGACAAACTTGTCCAATTCTCGCATGAATACGAATTCATCAGTACATAAAGTGTGCTTAGGAGCATTTGTCAACCCAAAAGACATGACAAGGTACTCGAACAAACCATAACGGGTAGAGAAAGTTGTCTTAGGTATATCTTCGGGATTTAATTTTGATCGATGGTAACCGGACCTCAAATCGATCTTGGAGAATACCTTAGCTTTAGAGAGTGATCAAAGCAGAATATCGATGCGAGGAAGAGGGTATTTGTTCTTGATGGTAATGACATTTGGGGGCGATAATCTCGCACATGTAAAGATTCATCCTTCTTCTTCACAAAGATAGCGGACAACCCCAAGGAGAAGAACTAGGCGAATCAAACCTTTCTTCAATAGCTCATTCAAGCGACTCTTTAGTTCACCAACTCATTGGGCATTCTATAGGGCCTTTGAGATATAGGAGCCGTGCGGAATAAGTTCTATCTTGAATTCTACATCGCGGTCCGGAGGTAATCCAGCAAGTCATCGGGAAGACATCCGGAAACTCACAGACAACCTGGTAGATCCTCAATGGCTTTGGCTAGGGTAGCATTGGCTGTATTGTGAAGAGAGATTTCACGAGGTAAGCTGCACTAGAAAACCCTTCTTATCCACAGGATCCTCAACATTACCACACGGGTTGACGTGATCGATCGGCACTCCATTCCTAGGATTATATCAATTCCTACCCCGGTAGCACTACAAGATCTGTAAGAAACTCTCGATCCCCAATTTCAAGCTTTACATCTTTTACTACTTGGTTAGTCATGATATTATTCAAGAACACTAATACAATAACCACCCTTGACAATTGTAATCACATTCATCTTATGCTTAGATGCAAAAGTAGAACTCACAAAGGAATGTGAAGCACCGAATCAAAGAGCACAAGCTGCGAGGTGATTATTAACAAGAAACTTACCGGTGGTGACCACTTCACCAAAGCAGGAATTTCCTCCTGATGAGTGTAATGAACACGCCTACCGACGGACGTTTCCTTGAGCATTCTTGGGAGGATGGGGACACCTATTTGCCCAATGACCGTGAGTGATTTACGGGGCCCAACACTACCTGTTAGGTGGTGGGACATTGGAGCGCCGCCTGTAAGTATTCTTTGGCAAGGAAATTGTGTACCCTTGCGTAAAAACCGCTTTTAGCTTGATTCTTCTTCTAAGGTGGGGTGATACGGACATTAGCATTGGGTGGACGGTCATGGGCCTTGGATATCATTGGTGCCTTAGACCTGAAGCACCTGAATCAAAGTTTCTTTTGCGGTTCTTAGAAGCGGCATATATCTTATCATTGTTCTCTTGAGTCGAGTGTCACTAATAAACTCATTGAAGGTGACACACTTGCGATTTGCCCATTGACTTCATCAATTTAGGGAAAGTCCCTCTTGAAGCTAGCTATTCTCTTAGCGTCGGTATCGACAAACTCGAGGAGCATACCTTGCGAGGTTGTTGAATGCCCTGGAGGTATTCATTGAGACTCTTGTTGCCTTGGGTGAGCTTCATAAACTCAAGTATGCTTAATGGCCATGAGACCAAGAGGAATAAAGTGTCCTCTGAAAGCCGCTGGCTGACCCCAAACTATCTCGGCGTTTGCGAGGAAGGTGGTCTTGTGATGTGTCCACGAGATACTGCGAGGCCTTGGAGCTGGTGTCCCGCATATGTGGCCTTCATACCCTCGGTCAAGCGGAGCAATCCAAACCTTTGCTCTATCGTGCTCAACCATTCATCGCCTTGTAATGGTTCTTACGCCTCATGAAAGACAGGAGGCTTTGTATCCATGAAGTCCTTAAAAGCTCTTTGTCTTGGTTTGGCTCGGGTCCTTAAGCGGACATGAGCGATCCTCACGGTTAGCCATCGATGCATAGCCTCCGCTAACATGCGCTGACTTTCCACCACTGTCTGCATTAGCTCAGCTGGTGTGGGCGGTGGCGGAGGTGGTTGTTCCTCATTTCCCATGCCACGACCACGACGAAGGTTATGATGAGCCATCTGCAAAAGGTATAGCCAATGAGCACTAACGATGTGGAAATTTTTTGTAGATGAATCGTATAATTATGCCCAAACTGAGTCCATTGGAGGAAATGCATTGAGATAATCAACAGAGGCACAATCATTCATCACAACCACACAACTCATCAAGCGCGTCAATGGATCTATAAATGCGATGAACTTAACCAACCACTCGATCCATAGACCGCAAAGACGGAATTTATCAAAGGCTCACATACGTGGAGCATAATACGTTCGATAGGTTACATCCAAGCCATAGTGGTTCCAAACTTACATCCAAAGATAACTTATGGTCCAATATTACATCCCAACGATTACTTATTCCAAAGCTACTCGTTCATGCATGAGGATCAACAAAAGACTAGCTCTTGCGCATTAGCTAAGTAGTAAGCTAAACTACGCATCGTCCTCGGAGTCAGTGTCGAAGATTTCTCCTCCATCTTCATCACTAGCAGGCTCTAACTCCTCATCTTCCTCCTCATCAGGTGGAATGTCCTCAGGTCCATTGACCTCCATACCATCATCACCTTCAGCCATGATGACACCAGAACCCATCTCATCCTCAGGTGGCAGGAGAGGGTGAAGTTGATTGTGTAATAGGTGAACCTCCTCATGGAGATTGTCATTGTACTCCTCAGCAATTGCCACTTGCTGCTCTAGCTCTACCTGTCGTGCTCTCAACACATCCTCCTCGTGCCAGGCTTCATTCCGTTGGTTCATCACGTGAATCAACATGCGTTCACCGATTTGCGGTGAGCAAGCTGTCAACCTCGAACCTCAAGGGTCTCTTGGTCCCTTTTCTGTGTCACTTGTTCTAAGCGGTCTTTGAGCCGCATTCCTCTCGTGATCACCGAGAGCAAGCTCTGTCCTCGGCCTTTCCTCCTCAAGAGGCTCGGGAATGGGGCTCACGAGAGCTAAATGGTGACAAGGCGCCACGCCTCCAGCCGGACTTTGACGGCGGTCGCGCCGTACGTCTTGCGCGCCATCTGTAGCAAAAGTTACAACGTAAGGGGAGAATCATTTAAGGGATACTGAAATTTAATTAGCCGGGACAATCATATTTTAAAGGAGGGAGTAATGCAAGAAATGCCATGTATGCTTGAACATGATGCATGCACGATCCGTCACGTCCTCACCATCCTAGAAAATTTAAAGGCTAGCGAAATATACGGTGGCATACATACGTTTTCTAGATATATCGGTAGCTAGTCGATCTACAACGATATCGTTGTTAGTGTACTGCAGAAAATTTCATTTCAGCCCGATAATTTCCCACAATGCATAAAAGCAAGCAATAACTAAATACTTTCATACATACATCCCCACGATGCATATACTCTAGTATCACAACTACCGTCGAGAGATACCCACATTTAAGTACTCTCATAGATACATGATTGAACATGTAAATACGCGAGCAACCACAACTACTCTCCCCTAGACCGAGCGATTGGACGGTCATGCTCTCTAACTCCCACTTACCGGGCGTAGAGGTATTTGATCCAAACATTACCACCCAAGCGGATGGCATCCATACAATAGCACGCCGTATGGACGATTTAAAAGTAAAAAGCAATAGGAACCCCAAAGTTATTACTTTAATAAGCCACCTAAGAGTCCTTATTTGGGCATAAGGGATATGACCACTGGCAATACTTAGTATTTAATTTAGGATTTTCACAAGTACTTTCGTTTTAAATACACAAATGACGTGTTTAGTGTCAAATCTTGCTCTGATACCAGCTTTATGTAACGTCCCGCCTCTCCAAGGCCGGGCCCGTTTACATCTGCCAGCTTCTCTAGGATATAGACTGCCCTCACAGACCAACACAGGTCTTTTCTACGCACTTTGTCCTCACTCGTGCGCACCCGGGAAGAACTTCCCGGTCGGTCACCCATCGCTCCAGGCCAAGCACGCTTAACCTCGGAGTTATTTGCAGATGGGCTTCCGGAAAAGAAGTTGCAACTTATTAGTATGAGTATCCTATTAATCCTGTTAAGCCCTAGGCCGAGATGTTACATCCTCACCCCCTTAAGAGATCGACGTCCTCGTCGATCAATCCCAAGCCAGGAGCGTCCTCTCTTGGCCACGTCCGTGTGTCTAGAGCCAGCGCATGTGCCATGCTGTGTGACCACGCCGGATCCACACCAGCCATGCACACCATGCCTGCGCAACTGCGACACACGCGCCCGTGAAACCGCGAGAGTCGGCTCCGATACCATTATGTAACGTCCCGCCTCTCCAAGGCCGGGCCCGTTTACATCTGCCAGCTTCTCTAGGATATAGACTGCCCTCACAGACCAACACAGGTCTTTTCTACGCACTTTGTCCTCACTCGTGCGCACCCGGGAAGAACTTCCCGGTCGGTCACCCATCGCTCCAGGCCAAGCACGCTTAACCTCGGAGTTATTTGCAGATGGGCTTCCGGAAAAGAAGTTGCAACTTATTGGTATGAGTATCCTATTAATCCTGTTAAGCCCTAGGCCGAGATGTTACAGTGCGTCGACGCCCGGGACCGGGCGGCTTTGTGGTGGGGTGCGCCGACGGTGACTAGACGGCCAGGGAGGCACGCGGGCCACAATTAGGCCTAGGCCTGGCCGTGGCATGGACCGAGGAGGGGCACGGCACGGCGGCCACGCGTGGCCGCGGCAGGGGAGGCGGTGTGCCGGAACCCAGCCGGGGAGGATGGCTGGTGGCGGCGGAGAAGACCACGAGAGCAGCGAGGTGCTTGGCCGTACCCGAGGGCTGCTTGGCTCGGTCCAAGGTGGGTCAGGTCGGCCTGCTGGCTGTGAAAGTAGACGGTGGCAGCGATGGTTGCACCGACGACGGCAGCTTCCGGTAGCGACGCGGTCGGTGGAAGAGGCACTCAGGAGCTCGCGTAGGGCAATGCTGTGGGGCTATAGGACCAGCGCAGGGCCATGGGGGCTCGTGCGCGCTCACTCGCACTCGCATGGGGCCGGGCGATGGCGGGCGTGGCCATGGTGGTGCTGTGGGGCACAGAAGAGAGAGCGGGCAGAGGCAAGCTGGGAGGGAGGGAGAGCAAGCAGCGGCTCGACAACCTCTAGAAGGCAGAGGGCAGGGGCAACGCGGCATGTGCGGCCACGGTGGGAAGGTCGCAAGGACAAAGCAGGCCGTGGTAGGTGAAATGAACAGCTCACGATGGCATGCTGGTAGGATACGTATAAGTGTAATTTCTATTGTATTTTGTTATTTATTTTTCAATAGAAAAACGGCAAGGTGATTTAAGGACATGGCCTTGCTCGGGCACACGGCCAAGTTGAGCACGGTGTTCGGCCAGCGCAGCGCTATGACAAGATGAGCAAGGTAGTCGGCGAGCGCCAAAGCATACGGTGACTGCGCCCAAGGCCTCAACTGCCAAACCTAGCACATTTTAGGTACTTGAACACATTTTTTAATAGCTAAACCAAGCTCTAACAACACTTACCATCACATCATCACAAAAGTACTCACTTTGGTGCAAATCACTAAATAAAAACATGGCACTAGTGTTTAACTAAATTTTTAGGAATCAATTGCCAAAATGGCATTGTCTACTATCATTTCATACTTAAAAGAATTCAAGGTTTCCATTAGAACTAACATTCGTAAGCACTTCACCGTAATTATTGCAAGGTCTAAACCTCGATAATTTTTACTAACAAACATAGCATGACATAGCCCATACTCCATACTAACCCACAAAAGCAAAACATTTGAACACCTCTTAATTATTTTGCTTAATATAAATAGTCAAAAATAGCATCCTAACTATAATTTTATCCTCCTGCCGATTCACGAAAGGTCTATTTTAAATGTCGGATTCGATTTCTGAGCTACCAAATATACTATTGAATAACTTTTATTCACCAAAACAAGAGTTGCATTTTCATCTACATAACTTGCGTTCCAAATTTTATTCAAGTACTAAATACAAGTTATATTTTATTTTGTTTATAAAAATTGCTTCCGTGCCAATGTTTAGAACTACTTATTCTACTCTTCGCATTAGGATTGTGCATTAGCACACATAGGCATTTACATAACTAACTCACTATATTTATAGAGCTATCTCTCAGGTCATAATCTCAGTGCTAAGCGAGCTCGTAACACCAGAGGTGTTACAACCAACCCCCCTAAAAAGAATCTTGTCCCGAGATTCGGAGCAAGAATCAGAAGAGAGGAAAACACGATTACATTTCGTAGATCAGAAATTACACGGAAGATTACATGACGTCGAACACTAAACTGCACGGGGATTTAAAGATACATGGTTAAGAGCAATCTAGTACAACCAAGGTTTAATCCAGAAGTCAGGACAGACGAGGGCAATAGAGAAACAATAAGATAATGATTATCCAAAACATGGCGAATGACCAATAGATCCAGAAATAGGAGACTAAGAAGTCAAACATCGTGAACCCTCAGACTGAACTAACCAATGGTAGACTTGAACTTCTTCAAAAACTAGATCCTTCTTCTTCTCAGATTACACCATCACCTCTGATTGACGAACCTAGTTCCACAATGATGACTAGATCTCGTAGCTCTACGTTGGATTCAAGGGGATGGGAATGGAAAAGAAGAGCAAGGACCAAGGGCATCTTATAGTGTCGAATGGAGGTGGGCATCGTGCACCGGCAGTGGAGACAGCATGGATGGGGTACACTGATGGTTCACGTTGTGGGGATAAAGCCGGCCATGGTGCGCTCCCTGCGCAAGCGGATGGAGGATAAGGGAGAGGGAAGGGGATTCGCTCGGAGGGGAAAGCGTGTGGGCGGCCGTGTCCCCAAGAGAAGAAAAGGAGAGGGGAAGGAGGGTCCGGTATAGGGACGAGAGCATGGGGTCGAGAGCCGATCGGATGCCGAGAAAAAAGGGAAACGCACAGTACATGAGGACAGCTAGTGCGGCATGATGTCGCGGTCACGCGAGAACGGGGTACTAATGGGCCCAACACAGATGGTGTCTGCAGGGCATGTGACAATAGTGACTGGCGTGTGGAGCGATCAAGCTAGACATAGGGCTTGGGACATGACATCTACTTAGGCTTTTCTAAGCACTCCCTATACCCGAGGCTAACTTTTTCCTTATTGCTCTTCTTTTTCCTTCTCTTCCTTGTCCACAATATACGCCAACCTTTGTATGAACTGAGATCACAACCTACATGCTTCCTCCAAAGCCACATCCTCTTGTAAACCTTGAGCGAACACTATTTCACCAACCCGTTGTGGATTTCCCATTTGGAACACCCGAATATTTCTAAGAAGAATTTTTTTTATCAAAAGCGGTATGGCGGTGTAACTTGGTAAAGGTACTTGGTCAACAACCTTGATACCAGCACGTGCCGAGCAGTGTCACCAGGTGGCAGCTGTTCCACAGGGGCCCTCAGTTTTGTCGCTGCACCATAAGCTATTAACCAGGCAACTACTACCAACTTACACGCAATGAAGGCGGTTGGGTCATAGACCTCAAAATAAGAGGAGTATTGCAAGTGAAGATTCAAACAACAAGGGTTCCTTTCGCAACAATGGACAAGGACTTCAAATCCATTGATAGATTTCATTTATAGAGATTCAAGTGTTCTACTGGGACATCCACAATTAGTCGATACCGTGTCCTATGTTATCCAATCACGGCTGGTCTATTGGCATCCGAATGGCAATTTCTCTTGTAACCCACTTAACATCGCCCATGAAAACTCTAAGCACGTGTAACGAGACTTAAGGGCAGATGGATGCAATAAACATAGCGAAATTAATAAAATACACATTCCAACGGTCTTAAACGGGTACAACATATAGACACTCACTCTCTCATTCTCGACACATTGTTCACCTTCCCTACGATCGGACGATCTCAACAACTGCGGACGAAATACAACGGAAAGATTACAATATCGGTGGACAGCGATGAAAGACACTACTAACTACGGGTACATCATCCCAAGGCAACTAATCTACTTAGGACCCCGCATCTTCATTCCCGGGCTCGGTGGATTCTTCTACCGCACCAGCTCTCCTTCTTTCCGGTGGGTGGACAGGGATTCCCTCCACGATCAAGGGATCCTGCCTTTCAGCAGCCAGCGTCCTTCGCTTGGCCCTGGTGACTAGGTAGGCCTCTCCCAACTGATGGGCATGACGATCCTCGACCTCCTTTAGGGCTTCCGACATGGCAGCCTCCTGACTCTCTGTAGTTGCCGCACTAGCATGCGCTTCAGCAAGCTGCACCTGGAGCATCCTAGAAAAGATCTCGGCTTCCTCGGCGTGCTAGAGGCACTTCCTCAGCTCCGAGACTTGCCGATCATACTGCTCATCTAGAGCAAGCAGGTATGTGGTCAAGTGCACCATGGTTGGACTGTCTTCTTGCGCATCCCGCCCTTGCAAAGCCTCCAAGCGAGCCCTCCATGCCCGCCAATTCTTTTCCAAAGGTGGAAAGAACCTCATGGGGGTACGAGCAATGGGCTCTTCATAGATCTGGCAAAGGTACCACAAGGCTTTGCGGGCCACAACCTAATAGGTGTCGACGAAGCGAAACCCGGTTGCGGTCACATTCTAGGCTTCAGTGATGTCGGGCAACTCTTCACTCTTCCCAATGTAGACAGTAACCTCACACCGCTCAGTGCCATGAATTTCATACTCACGACCCTCATACTCGGGACAATCTTTGACTCCAAGCTTTTGCAGGGTGGCATGCAGGATTCTGGGAAAGCCCTTAGTGTTCAGGCAGTAACTACTAACCCAGGCTCCTGCCATCATTGGCGATGGTTGCAAGGAAGGACTGAGTGAAAAGCTTGCTCAAAAGAAAAAGCTAGACGAGCTAAAGTGCACCGAGTGGTGGTACCAATGGCTAAGCCAGGCCCTGCTTATAATGGTAGAGCGGTCAGTGATCCTGGCGCAGTCCACCAAGGTTCCTGCGTGAGATCACTACGAATGAATCAACCAAATTTTTCACGCGTTTGAGACAAGTGATGTTCGAGACCATTAATGACTAGTACGACTGCAGGGCAAAGGTTCGACAAGAGCGCAGGAAAGAGTACGGGGAGACGTGGGTCACGGCAGGCGTGAACCACAGGCGAACGCGGAGCACGAAGTCATAGTGCAGTAATAACTCCGGAACAAGGATGGGTCAGTCATGCACAATACGACATGCGTGACACCTATTGATGGTGTATCTACAAGCAATACGGGCACTACAATGCACAAACAGGATTTGCAAGAATGCACCTCCTATACGTCCTTCTGTTGTTGCCAACATATAGGGCAACTGTTCTTAGATTTTTGGCACATCGTTCTTTCCCTGTAGCTAGTCGATACTATCGGACTATGCTCGGGGTCAGTGTACCTGCAGAAAACTTGATTAAGCCTACCTAAGTCAGTAGAGTGCCATCTATCCTGGATACATAACCATAGTATTAGGGCTACTTATATAACTTCGCAGTTAAACGCCCTAACTTTTTGCAAAAATAGGTTGTCAAATTTTAGTTTAGAAAAGGATTTTGAAGCTTTATTTCCTCATTTATGCTCTGATACCATCTGTGGCAGAACCGCCTAATCTAATGCCTCCTAGGAGTACTTGTCTTCCTTTAGACACTAAGTACTCAAGGGAGGACACTAAATTACATAGTTCCGTCGAGCACATCCCAAGGGAGAACCCGAAAATCCATATTTTTTCATCGGGATCATAAATGAGAGAATAAAGCTTACAACATTCTTAGGTCATTTCTTACATCACTTTCCATGCAACATTAGAGTATAATATTTATTGTTTATAATAGCGGAATATGATCATGTTATCAGAGTTATGAACAATTTAATTTAACAGCGGAATATAAACATGTGATCAGAGTTATAGCGGAAATAAATATATATTCATGACATGAGGAAGCATTGATATATAAGCCATGACAACAGATTATAAAACTTCTATTTATAAAATATTTAGTGAGAGTTATAAATAAAAACTAAGATCACAGCGTAAAGGAATCCTCTCTGAGCCCACCAGGAGGAATCCACACACAAGAGTCAGCTCTAGCATCCGCCTGTCACCTACAACAGGGGGAAATAAACCCTGAGTACTCAATTGTACCCAGCAAGACTTACCCGCCAGGAGGAAATAAAAGACTCCAAGAATATGCAAGGCTATCTAGCTTGTGGATTTATTGCATCTGCTAGAGCATTACTAAACGTGCATCCTTATATTTAATTTTATTAGCAGTCGACATTAGTTCATTAACTAACCATTCTATGTAAGCACCTGTGCTACTTTCAAGCAGGTGGTAAGCAATCAGAATCATTTTACCATCTTTCATCTTCCAGTTCTTACTACGGTGCTAGACTGTAGACAAGTCATACCGGATCACCTGGCAATTCACGAACCAATGTATCCCAGTTGGGTACCCTAAAACACACGCCTCGCGTGTACCCCAGGCACAAGCAAGACCAACCCACTACCCTCCTGTCACGGGGTCTAGGTCCCCGTCCAAACTTGGACTCTAAGCCCCCGCTCCTGAGTCACAGACTCAGTGCGGTGCTTAGACCTCCACCATCCCCACCTCCAATCAGTCGGTCCGGAAAGAGCCGGAACTTATGAAAAGAAAGCAACAAGCCTTCCCACACCCATACACAAGTATGTGTTCAGGATAATAAGTCTATGACCTGACTATCATCCATTGCAACGGCCGATCCTTAACCGACACAAGCGGAACAAGTGCAACCCGAGCCTCATTCGAATACCAAACCAAGTCCAGATCCAAAGTACCATTCCGCCCGGTCTCCAATTATCATTCATATATATTTTCTAGGTGATAATAATATAATAGCAATAATATTATCTTTCCTATCTCTTGCGAGTGACAGGCAATCACTCGACTTCTACCGGAGTCCTGTAGCATAGCAATCTACATGATCCTGTCATACTAGTAAAACTCATAGGATAAGGATGTATATATGTAAGTGGGTTTCATTCAACTTCTTAAACTTAATGCACAAGCATAAATTAAAGTGCAGAATAATAGGGGTTATGCACCGGGGCTTGCCTAGGTAAGATATAACCAAAAGTTAGCATTCCATCGTGGTGACACGATCACCAATGCACCATCTCTTCTGCTACTCCGGTCATCTCCATGATCCATCGTTGTTCCTATTATGATATACGTGGATGCAACACATAGATGTAAATAATCAACGACAACCGAAACTCTTAGAAATTCGATTACGCCTCACAAGCTAACGAGATAGCTCTAACGTGCTATGCTACGTATCTAGGTTGTCGAACTAGGCGCTAATTTCCCACAATGTTTTAGTTATACAACCCCAAGTTGTTTCTCTATTAATTAAATACTTATATATTTGAACTAGGGCTCATTTAGTTACCTTAACCACTAATTTCTATGGAGCTACAAAAATTACAGTGAGCACCTAATATTGCTAGGAATCTACTGTAAAAATTTCAAAGCCAACACTATCACCAATTTATTACAACAATTTCTACAAGTTTTTTATTTTGACAATATTAAGTATCTTGATTCAATTATATAACTCCTAAGAATATTATAAAACTATGTGAACAAAACATACTATCAGATAGATCATGATTTTTACAATGCGTCGGCGCCCGACACCGGGCGGCTCTACGGTGGGGGTGGGGCGCTGACGGCGACTGGACGGCCGGGGAGGCGCGCGGGCCACGATCGGGCCTGGGCCTAGCCGTAGCGTGGATCGAGGCGAGGCACGGCACGGCGGCCACGCGTGGCCACGGCAGGGAGGCGGCCTGCCAAAACCCGGCCGGGAAGGATGGCCGGTGGCGGCGGAGAAGGCCGCGAGAGCAGCGAGGTGCTTGGCCGCACCCGAGGGCTGCTCGGCTCGGTCCGAGGCGGGTCAGGTCGGCCTGCTGGCTATGAAAGAAGACGACGGTAGGGATGGTTGCGCCGGCGACGGTGGCTTCCGGCAGCGACACGGTCGACGGAAGAGGCGCTTAGGAGCTCACGCAGGGCAGCGTTGTGGGGCTGCAAGACCAGGGTGGGGCCGTGGGGGCTCGTGCGTGCTCATGCGCACTCATGAGGGGTCGGGCGACGACGGGCGTGGCCATGGCGGTGCTGCGGGGCGCCGAAGAGAGAGCGGGCATATGCAAGCTGGGAGGGAGGGAGAGAAAGCAATGGCTCGGCAACCTCTAGAAGGCAGAGGGTAGGGGCAACGCGGCATGTGCGGCCACGGCGGGAAGGTCTCAAGGACAGAGCAGGCCGTGGTAGGTGAAATGAATGGCTCACGATGGCCTGCTGGTAGGATACGTATAAGTGTATTTTCTATTGTATTTCATTATTTATTTTTCAATAGAAAAACAGCAAAGGTGATTTAAGCACATGGCCTTGCTCGGGCACACGGCCAAGTTGAGCACGGTGTTCGGCCAGCGCAGCGCGACGACAAGACGAGCAAGGTAGCCCGAAGCATACGTGACCGCGCCTAAGGGCTCAACTGCCTAACCTAGCACATTTTAGGTACTTAAACACATTTTTAATAGCTAAACCAAGCTCTAACAACACTAACCATCACATCATCACAAAGTACTCACTTTGGTGCAAATCACTAAATAAAAAAACATGGCACTAGTGTTTAACTAAATTTTCAGAAATCAATTGCCAAAATGGCATTGTCTACTATCATTTCATACTTAAAAGAATTCAAGGTTTTCATTAGAACTAACATTCCTAAGCACTTCATCGTAATTATTGCAAGGTCTGAACCTCGACGATTTCGACTAACAAACATAGCATGACATAGCACATACTCCATACTAACCCACAGGAGCAAAATATTTGAACGCCTCTTAATTATTTTGGTTAATATATATAGTCAAAAATAGCATCCTAACTATAATTTTATCCTCATGCCGGTTCACGAAAGGTCTATTTTAAATGTCGGATTCGATTTCTGAGCTACCAGATATACTATTGAACAACTTTTATTCACCAAAACAAGAGTTGCATTTTCATCTATTAAACTTGCGCTCCAAATTTTATTCAAGTACTAAATACAAGCTATATTTTATTTTGTTTATAAAAATTGCTTCCGTGCCAATGTTTAGAACTACTTATTCTACTCTTCGCGTTAGGATTGTTCGTAAACACACATAGACATTTACATAACTAACTCACTATATTTATAGAGCTATCTCTCAGACCATAATCTCAGTACTAAGCGAGCTCGTAATACCAGAGGTGTTACATATCTGTGCTTACTGATTATGGTTTAACTGAAAAGGTGTTTGTTCTTACTTTAGACAATGCATCATCTAATGTTTCTGCCATGCGTAAACTTAGACCTGTGCTGTCTAATTATCTTGGTATTGAGGTTGTAGATGATCCTATTGAAGCATAATCAGACAATGCATCATCCCTTACTACAGTTAATTCAATGTTCTTGCATCAGCGTTGTGCATGTCATATTATCAATCTGATTGTTAACGAGGCCCTTAAGGCTCTTAAGCCTTTGATTGAAACATTTAGAACAACAATATCATTTTTAAACTCATTTAACTAGAGAATTACTGCATATAAAAGTTACTGCATTGCCACTAGTGCTAGGCCTAGAAAATTTTAGCTAGACATGGAGGTAAGATGGAATTCTACATATCTGATGCTTAAACATTTGTTTTTTCATAAGGTCCTATTCACTACTTTCATGCATTCTCATTATCCTAGGATTGAAGGTGGTCTATTACTTTTAACTGATGAACATTGGGCTATGGCAAAAAAAGTGCTTAAATTTCTTGAACTGTTTTATGATTCTACAGTTGCATTGTTTGGTGTGTACTATCCTACATCTCCACTTATGATTCATTATCTTGTTAAGATTGCTATACACATAAAGAATTATGCTAATGACATTCACATCAGACCTGTGGTTCAACCTATGATAGACAAATATAATAAATACTGAAGGGATATACCATTACTTTATTCTTTTGCATTCATCCTAGATCCTAGAGATAAAATAAAAGGTTTCAATAGACTGCTTAGGAGGTTGGATAATCATACCGGTACAGATTATACTACTTACCAGCTTGGCACTAGATCTCGACTTACTAATGTTTACAATAAGTATGAGGAGAAATATGAAACTGTTAGGTTGAAGAGGACTATCCCTCCTAACCTGTCTGGTAAGAAAAGGTCTACTTGGATGAAATTTATGATGATGATGATGTTGGTGGTTCTGTTGGTGGTATGCATCCTCTAGCTGCTACTCTAAGCGTGGTTAGTGATACCTCTTCAACTGCCTTGCTGCAGGCTGCAAGCTCTTCAACTTCTAATGCTTTTAAATTTATTTCTTACTTAGACTGTGACACTGTGAACCAGTTAAATGATGATTTTAATATCTTGAACTTGTGGCATTAGCACAAACTCACATATCCAGTGCTGTCAATCATGGCTAAAGATATTTTAACTGTTCCTGTGTCTACTATATCTTCATAATCTACTTTTAGTATGACTGGCAGGATCATCGAGGAGCGGCGAAGGAGACTGAAGCCTGAGATGGTGGAGATGCTGACCTACATCAAAGATTGGGAGGCTGCCGAAACAAGGCTGCAACATATGGTGGTGGACAAGGAACTTGAAAAAGCATTTGAAGAACTTTATCTTAATTAGTGTCTTAGTGATCATTTATATAATGGGACTGTAATATTCTGGACTTGTGAACTTTGATGTAAGGACAATGAACTTCTATGGATATGGGTTGTACTCTTTTTTTCTGTCTAGGGTTTCTCACAAGGGTGAGTTTTACCTAGACATATTTTTAATGAGGCAGTCATTGCACTAAAACTCCTAATAAATTATTATTTTGTTATCTCTTCTTGTGTTTGTGTGATCTTGTGAGTTTTTGTGATCTTCATATCATGTGATCTGAAGTTTCTGTGAACTTGTAAGGTTGAATCTTTGATAAGTTCCTTGAACTTAACTTTAAGTCTGTATTATATAAGTTTGAGATGATAAAGTTATTGTCCTTGATATTCTGGTCATTTTGAAATGTTAAGCACTTATAGTGCCAGTATCGGCACGGGCACTACTGGATGCCGTACCCAGTGGCACGGCACGGCACGCCTAAGGCCCCGTTCGCTGGTTTAAAACTTGGCTGAAAAACACTGTTCTGGCTGAATTGTTGTGAGAGAAAAACACTATTGGCTGGTTTGGTGAACAGTGAAATGAGAGGGGGATCAGCTGGCTGGCTGGTTCAGACCAGACCAGCGAACTGCCCCTAAGTCACGATAGTGCCGTGCCTGGGCCGCTAAGTCGGCACGACGACACTATGAGGCACGGCGCGACTAATATGCCATGCCACGTAGTGTCATGCCTGGCCGTGCTCGTGCCCGTGTGGCGGGCAAGCTTTTGTTTTTTCCTTTCTTTTTTTTGCGTGGCTGGGAGGCACCGCTTTGGATTGTGGCGTGAGGGAGGCAGGAGCTGAGGTAATGGGATGTGGGCCCCGGTCGTAGATGGAGCGGTAGACTGGTGCAGCGTGGCACGCATCGGATGGCAAAAGGCACGATCGGACTTTCAGGTAGGCACTAACTGTAGATGAACAGGGTTCTGGGTGGAGAAACAGAAGAGAACTATTCATAATTTCACCACGTTTAGAGGGTTTTATTATAGATAGATAGATTTTAATATTTCACAATGCATCTCTCAAAACATGATGTACAAAGAAACTAATGCTAGAGATGCCTTGACCCTGACCAAAACGCGCTGGCCGGCTCAGTTTGGGCCCAAGTACGGTCTGATGCTGCGTAGGCCTAAACTACTGTTGAAACGACCAAGTACGGTCTGAGGCAGCCTGTTCGGGAGGCCGTATCGTATCGTGGATTATTTACTGCTGACTGGTTTGGTGTGAGAGAAAAACACTGTTCCCGGTTGGAAATTTACGATCGTTTACGAGCAAGCGAACAGGCCGCCTAGATGCTAAATGTGGAGGAGCACGGACGTCAAGTTTTCATGCTGAAGATGGTTTGAGGTTTGAATTTTTCCTACTCAGCGGCATGGGCTAGAGTGAAGTGCGCAGTGAGATGGGCTAACACATGGGCCTATGTTTGATACCAATAATGTTGTATGACCTTAAAAAAATGCATCATCCTTCTATGTTCTTTTTTTAACTTACATGTGAGGCCTAAAAATAAAAATTTCTTTCTTCTATAGCCTTCCATCAAGTCTGTTAGGGCCTGTTTGGAACGAAGGAATCTAAAATATAGGAATAGGAAAAAAACGCAGGAATAAGGTATGATAAAAAGTGAAAAACTACGGGATTTCAAAACATAGGAACAGAAAATTTAGGCTGTTTGGAACATAGAAATTTATAACACGAGAATCATAAAATATGTGAGTATAAGTGTCATTATTAGTGCTAAATGATAGTAATATTTTAGTTGCGCATTTTTTTCATGACTATCTTACACGTGGGCCCGCAGGTCCATGTCCTTGCTTATCCACCGTATGAATACGATGGAGCCAAATAAAAAATCCAGCAGCCTTGGTCTTCCACGCTCCATGCGAGCGCTCTCTCTCTCGCGCACGCGAGCGTCTCCGGTCTTCCGCGAAAACTTTGGCCAAGAGTGGATGTAAAAATTCCTGTGTTTTGATGAGCGAAGGAAACCTTTGCAGAGGAACGGGAAGTTCCATTCCTTCATTCCAAATGGTAGGTGACATCAGCAAAATACAGGTTTGGCAATCCTTTGAAATTCCTTTGAAAATACTTTGTTCCAAACTGGCCCTTAGATTATGCCGTCAGTTTGGCTATTAGATACGCAATGACTAGAATGCCCCTCTTGCTTACTTCCCCTTCTCTGTGCCAAGCCTCGTACGCGCGCAGCTTGTCCAGGAGGTGCGGTGCGGCGACGGCGCGAAGGGAAAGTGCTTGTGTGCTGCAATGACCCGGGCTTCGGCAGGACCGCCGGTCCATGCCTGGTGCGAGCAGCCCGCCGAGGTGCTCGTCACGACCGTGCACGTGAGGAGCGTTCGTGAACCCTGGAGGTGGCTGAGCTCAGTTTTGTGTATAAGCACGCGTGTACTAGCATACACGCAACAGGACCGTAGCTGCTGTTCCATCGTTCTTGGTGGTGAGCTTGGCAATAGCCATCTGCAGCCAGGCCACTGATGCGCTCTCTCGGCCGAGGACGAAGAAGGCGAGGAGCGGCAGCGTCACCAGCCTGTCGACGAGCAAAAGCCGGCGCCACATCTTCTTCTCGTCCCTCCCCGGCGGCCACGGGCCGGCTCCGCCGCCAACGACGGATCGTCCAGCTGCTTTCGCACGCCTCCAGCGCCACTCGTCATCTCCATCTCGGCCACCTCTGTACTGTACGCGCGTGCATGGCCGATCGGTCTGCGTAGCCTAGGCTTTCATGCGGCCGTCTGCTACGAGGTACGAGCTGGAGTTAGGACTTATCGTTCGTCGTGGACTCGTGGTTGCACGAACATGGGAGATTGGCTTGTGGGGTTGAGTTTTTGTGCCTCCTGTACTTCATTTGCGTGCCAAACCAAAACTAGCTCCAGCTCCAGCTAAATTCATGTACTCCTTCCAAATCCAAAACAAATTAAACTCTGCATTTTTTTCGCCAGAGTAAATTAGTCATTTTACCTCACACTGAACCCGTCAATGGCCTAAATCAGACAGGAGGCCGTATAAGAAAGAGATTTTCGTTTCAGACCATATAGGTAAGTTAAAAAAAAGACCATGAAGATGCTTTTTTTTAAGTCCATACAGGTAAATATCTCAAAGATATTCTTCGCAACTCAATTTCTCAAAGAAACAAGGGTCCTAGCAAGACAATCACACTAGTATATATATATATACATATATACATTATTATTTACCTCGGTTTATCACCAGTATAATATATAGAAAATACTAGAAGACAACATAGTACACATCATCTTATACAACATAAACAGTATCGGTATAAGCCAAAATTCAGAAGAATTCCTAGATTTTGAATTCACAAAGAGTCTCGTAGCTGTGCTATATGCTTTGTTATGTTGTGATGTGTGCTTTTAGGTTTCCACAATGATTGTCATAGTTATTGATGATTGTTGCAGCTGGTTAATTAAGTCATTAGTTTCTTGATGCGGTTTACTAAGTCTTTTTTTTTTCTAATTCCTCGAACAAGGGGCGTACAATACTCCATGTCGAATGTTTGTACGTAGGCCACAAATTTGAAGCCAAATAGACTAATCCATTAAATAAAAGTCTAATTCCTCCAAAATAAATGGATCTAAACGTTCTAGCAACAATTTGATATTCTAGCATTACGGTCAATTTCACTACACCACAGCCCAAAATTAACGTCACTTGGGGGTCGCTAAAAATGTCGATTTAACATCGGAAGGTTAGACTTTAAAGATTACTAACGGACTGTCGGTCGTTATATCTCGTTTTGACTACAAACTGTCGGTCGTTAATTCTATTTCACTTCAACGTTGAACGGTCGGTCGTTATATCATACTTTTAACGACCCACTGCTCGTCGCCATAGATCCCGCCTAACTTTTTAACGTGGACACACCTGTCAGAAAAAAAAAATGGAGCCTGCCATTCCAGCCCCGCCAAGGCCCAACACCACATCAGCCCATTTCCCGTCTCCCCTGGGCGCTCACCCTAGTAACCCACGGTCCCTTTCCCCAAACCCCAGCGCAGCACCCCGCCGCCGCTGGCTCCAATCGAAGAAAAAAAAACCGCGGCCACCACCGGTCCTGCACACGGAGCCGCCCCCTGAGAACTGCTCGCCGCCGTCGGCCGGCCGCCCTCACCGGTGGCCCCCTAGCCTCCTCCGCTCGCTCAGTCAGCGGGCCGGCGACCTCAGGTCGCCCATGCCGGCGGCGACCTCAGTCCGGCCGCTCCGCACCGATGACCTCAGCTCGACGCCGTTTCCAGGTCATCACAGCCGGTGAACTCAGCTCACCCCTCCCTCCGCCCCCGTCAGTGACCTTAGGTCCCCCTCCCCCACCACCACGTACGGCGCCCCCACCCCCTCCAAGTTGCTCTGCACCCGCACCCCCATCCCCACTCCCTCCGGGGTCCTCCATTCTTCAGCACTGGGGCCACAGCCAGCTCTCCCCTGATCTCCCTCCGCACGGCCAGATCCAAAGTAAGGGAGCCACGGTGTCCCTCTACACTGTGTTTGCTGCGGTTGACTGCGTCACCTCCTTACTAACTAAATCATGGATCTGTGCATGTTGTATTCGTGGTTGCCTGAAGCGTACAAGAAGAAGGTGCTCCTTGGACCTCTGCCCTAAGAAAAGCCGTAGCATCTACAGGCGCCTCATCAGGCCTCAGCAAGCACTAGGAACCAGCTCGTGGATTAGACTCACAAGTATTAGGTAAAGTGCTCTCTACCACTTCGCTACCATTGTTGCTGCTTGTCTTTTCTGATTCCTGGTAAAGATTCTCCATGTAGTGATATGGATCTCTATTTCTGCTACTAACTGTGCCTTCTATTTATTATAGTGGACACATTTGTTGTTGCTTATTTGCTTAACTGGGCCAAATCAACAAGTACACGTGGCATAGAAACTAAGTGTGCTCTCTGCATCCCAGATGTTGCTTAGTCGATTTGGCATATGGAAAAAATGAATACATAGTTCATGCAGAGCTTCAATGTGTCATCCAGATTTATTGTAGGAAGTATAGCAGTTGCCTTTAAATTTACTCAGTGTGGGCTGTGGCTTTAGTTTGATCATCAGTATGGACTGTGGTTTAGTTTGATCTTCATTTACTCCACATTCAGTTACTGTGGCTTAAGATTATTTTTTCCTATTTTTTTTTGCTTCCTGTGGATAGTTCAAGAGAATCTATAGCTTAATTGAAAACCGAGTGTAGCTCATGAGAAATATGGAAAGTTTACTTATAAGACAGGGCCCCCTCCCCCTCCAAACTGATCACCCTATTTTGCAATGTTTATTCTTGTTAAAGTTAATATGCATGTGTTCTTTTTCTTGCTTGCCTGCCTGCCTGTCAGTACGACTGAGACTGAATTGAATTGAACTGAATTTCAGGGACAACTAGGAGTCTAGGACAGTTATTCTTATTAAGTTGTTCTTTGACATGACAAATTTCTTCGAATTTTGCAAAGTCATGATGCTCTGTTAGATGTAAACAAATAGGACACTGATAACGCTGTTCACTTTGACTATCTCCTTTTGTCTGTCTACATGTAAATTTAATGGGTAAAAAGAACCTTGTAGCTATGGGGAACTTGACAATGTCGCTGAAATAATTAGACTATCAACATAGAAAGCAGCATTTTATGGATGGCAAAAAACTATTTTTAATTATATCTGATGCAAGGTTAGCTGGTATTTCTCTCCATGTTGATAGAAGGGCAACAAACCAGGTCTTATGTTGCTCCATTTTAGCCATATGTGGCAATTTGCCGGAAGCCAATTTAACAAAATAATACTCAAACTGCCTGCATTAATTTTGCAGAGAAGAAGAGTACACATAACTCTTGAACTCCCTTGGAGTGCAGATCATGCAATATAGCAGTTTGGGAGGACCCATTGTTCTAATCAACTTCTGCTATGCAGGTCACTTCCCTACCCCTGCTTATTGTGCGCATGCTATATCAGACACATTTTTTCCGGTCATGTTATGCATAAGAGTTTCAGTTTGGCAATTTAGTTTTTTTGCAGCCAACAAACACGAAAGGCATAATCTGAAATCCACTTGATCTCCTCATGGATAAAACATGGATTTTTTTTGAATTATTTATATTTCTGACAGTTGAAGGTTACCAAGGCATCACAATCTTCCTAGGGTATGTTTCTGAATTTTACTTTGAGCAAACAGTCAAGTCTTGAATTTTACTTTGAGCAAATAGCCTAGTCTTCTCCAATTTCTTTTTTATCTCCAAATCTGTCTATTACATGTTCTTTAGTAAAGTTATTCAGCTGTTATCAGTGAAGTCATTGGGGTACTAGTACTTGCTGTTTATATGAGCATTGTTCCTAGCTCTGCACCTGACACATATCAAAGTTTGAAGGATATTTTTCTGCACTGTTTGAAGGATATTTTTATTCATTTTTCAGGTGTGGAGAAGGGGAAAGAAACATGGACAATCTGTTTATTGCAAGCTGAGGTAAAGTTCAGTATTGTGGTTCCTTTTTATGAAATTTGGCTATTAATTTTAGAGAACCTCCTGGAGTTGATCTTATTGACTGTCTTTCTCCAACTTTGGTAAAAATTGTCGCTAATTGGATATTCATATTGCATTTCAGCCATCCTGCAAGGCCTAGGCAGCGTACCTGATGGTGTCGACAAGTTAAAAGGGCTCATCGAAGCTGTGTTTTGTTTTGAACCTATTAGAGACAAGACTCGGAGCTCACTGTTAGTCAAATTTGAGCAGTGAGCTTTAGGTGTTAGTGAGCTAAGCTTTTGGTTACAAGTGGTGGATGTATGACTTTTGGTCACATGAGGTAGATGTAGGGATGTTGATGGCTTGCTCATGCACAAACTTCATGTTTGCGAGCTTCTAATCTATTTTGTACTTATGAACTTGAATCTGACCGACCTTACATTGGGCTACTCATATATGAATGAATCAGTTATGGTTAATATATCTTGTAATGAATGCGTGTGCATTGATAATAGATTATTTTTGGGTTATTATGTACCGCTGATTAGCAACATATATATTGTCTTTATGTGAATGATTCGCGTTGGATTGTTAGTTGCTAAAAATATTTATAGCTTGAAACTATGTGTCGGTATATGTACCCCCTAAGGCGTCAGACTGTCGGTCGCTAAAAACTTGTCGGTCGGCGTAGGCTATACCGACGCCACTTTCAACGGCTGCAAGTAAGTGTCGGCATAGATCTATACTGACCGACGGAGCGTCGCTATATCGACCTATACCGACCGACGGTACGTCCCTAGTCTGGGGCTGTGGTGTAGTGTTTGTGGACTAAACGTTCTAGAGTGATGCAAGAGCCCCATGTTCACGAGAAGTAAATAAAAACTTCATTGTAAAAAATAAAGTCACCTTTTATAGAGCTATATTGTAAAACGATAAATAGTCACACGTCGTTCTAGAGTGCGATGTCAACTTTGTGCAGCGCGAGCCCGCGATTTGACGAGGAAGAAAAAAAAACGCTACTCCTGGCATCCTGTGGTTGTCTCACTTGTCCCTGGCAATATGATCCCTGGTTATTGTTGATTACTTTCTAGTTAATTGATCATTGTACTGCGCAGCGCAGCGCATGGATTGCGGTGGTGATTGCTTCTGCTTTCCAGGAGAAAAAAGTGGATTGCTTTTTTCTGACTAGACTAGACCTTCACTTCATGTGTTGTAATCATTGGATGATAACTTTGTTATCTGTAGTAAGGTTTCTGTTGGCCTTATGCTCCGGTAGTGCAACTGTGCAAGGACTGAGATGAGCAATGGTTTTCATTGATGTGCCATGCTGCCTCACTTCACTGCACTGGCCTAACAGTTTGCCAGCTTGCCCTGGTCAACTGTCTGAGGCTTGGCTTGTTGTCACTGATCACTGGACCACATATGCATGTCCCCAACCAGGGTACTGGAGATCATCACGGTGGTAGGGCCATATCTTCATGATAGCGGAAGAGGGGCCTAGGGTTGGGCATGCGTAACCCAACTCATATGGGTTAGTGAAAGCTTAGTAGATTCGGTATCGCAGGATAGATTGTACTGAGCATCTCAAGCAGTATATATTAGAGTACACCGACTTGTCGGCAGGTTGCCCGCGACTATACGATGTCAATGTCGTATAGTATTTTATCAGAATTGCTATACTACACGCGTGTGTTTTATTGGATGTTGGCACATGATTTTTCTGGGCGTTGGATGAGCATCGTGCGTGCGTCGTTGCCACCGACGTTTCTGTGGCTGTCATGGAGGGCCCACTCTGAGCGTTACTATTTCAAATTGGGAGTTGTGCCTCTTCGTTTCCTAGCGTTTCATTTCCCCAATCCCCGTCGTCTTCTTCCCCGCATGGCGCGCCCAAGGCGATTTCATCGGCGTTGCGGCGATTGCTCCGGCGAACCCGTGCTTCCTCGTCACAGAGTGTTGCCGAAGGTGTGTACTCGATCCCGTTTCGTAATGGTGGAGTAGATTTCGTGAATCTATACTATGTTGAGGGCAGAGGGAATGAGTTTGGGGTGCTGGATTTTGGAATGTAAGCGGACGACGAGGATCGATGGGGTAGGAGATGGGAGGACCAGCACCGACGATGACGACGCGACACCCTCATCCGCGTTAGCGACGCCTGCGCGGGCCGTCGGTGCTGTCTCTTCTTCATGTCTGCTGGAGACGACGAGCGAGGGAGTGCTAGTGCGAGCGGTGTTGAGACCAACGGCGCTGCTGCTGCGTTCGGAGCTAGCGGGCGGTTTTTGGCAGGGGCAGGTGTGGATGAGGTCGGATTTGCGTTGGATTTGCTGCTTTGCTTGCTGCCTCGCTGTCGATCTGTCTTTTGAGGATTGATGTCGCTGTGGATCTGTCTTTGCTTGCTGCCAGCGACGGCACGTCAGTGGTTAGCATGGTTTGCAGCCGCGCCGGGAGATAGGCGACGGCCTCCTATCCCTGCTCCGCCGCCGACAGTCGTGCTCCATTAGTCGCACCTTGTGCTTCGGGATGTCTAAAACAACGACAGTGCTTAACATGGAATAGGAACCTGCTATCTATTTGCTGCATCCACCAATTACTGATTGGTTTGAACTCTTCTTCTTTTCTGCAACTCCAACCCAATTAGATGCAGCAGCAGCAGCAGACTGCATCTGCTTGCTGTTTTTGGTACGACAAATTGGTTTGGTTGCCTGTAAATCCCAATTGCTTGCCTGTTAATCCCTATTGTATATACTTTCAATGGCTAGCCTAACTACAGGCTTCATCGACAGACACCTAACTGAACACTCATACACAGCTTATGCATCCACTTAGCTACATACTGCTATGTTTTTTACTAGCAGTTTCCATATTTTCCTGTGATGGCCAACAACATTAGCTGTTATTAGTTGTTTTGTTTCTATTGATTTAATTCCAGTAACTTGTTGGCTTCAGTTATCCTATGTATGTGTTGCTTCGGTAAATTCTTCTATGCAGGATTAGTTCTTATAATAGCAGCTAGCAGCATGTTTCAGTGCGTCATTCCAGTTTGACAACCTCTTTGTTGTCCTCTTCACTCTGCTTGACTGAATATTTATCGAGTTTGCTAGTGTAGCCTTTTAAGATGGAGTGCTATTAGCTCTGATTTTTCTGTAGATAAGTGACTTGCTTGGAACAATTGTGTTCTTCTCTATTTTATATTCAGTAGAACAACGTATTGGAGAATATCTCATGTAGCAGTAGTGGTAGGATATAGAAGCTGCATGTTGACCATGAGGTATTTAGATCAGCTACAAGGTTCATACTTTAGGTTTTCAAGTATCACTTTGAATCTTTTCTCGCTGCCATGTCTTTGAAGTGCCTGTTTGATTGTATACTCCTTTTTTGAGTGATAGGCATTCATATTTTTTAGAAAACACTAGTTGATTAAACTTTATTGTTTTTTATTGTAGCCATGGATGTTGATGAGTTGCATTCTGATGTTGAATCTAGAAATAGTGAGAGTGATGATGAGTTTGATATGAACTCTGAAGAAGACAATGACTCTGGTTCATTGAATATTAGCGAGGTAGTAAGTTACTTGATTTTGTTTGTTTATGCACCTATGTATTATAATATGACATATCTTGTTGCCTTTTTAGGATGTAAATTCCTCAGACGATGATATTGATCCTGCTGTTGTTGTGAAGTCTTTCAAGCATCTGAAAGGAGCATTTTTCTGGAGTATGTTTTGAAACTTGTTTGACTGAACTGTGCATATTTCTGTATCTCTTTGTACTATTACCTTCACTCTGCCATAGTTATTCTTGTCTAGGATTTTTTTTTTCTTTTGATCAAACCTTATGTGATCAATTAATATATAATGATCTCTAAACCATACTCCAGTATTTATTTAGGCATGCCTACATGTTGGTGAAAATATACAAATCTTCTGTGTTCAATTAATATATAATAGTCATAGATTATATAGGATATGAAATTCAGTGTTTGAACTTCTGAATAATTAACAGTACTATTACTGTAGCTGTTATGCTATGAAATACAATTTTGTCTCACTTTCTCTATGACTTGTGCATCTGCTTAACTTAACATTTATCCAGCTGTTAAGTTACTCGAATCAGTCCATGCCACTATGTTTTTTTATAACTAAGTAACTAATCAGCAGTAGCAACATGCATGGACTATTCTCTATTACTTGTGCATAGCTATGTGTATCAGTTTTTTATAACTATTTGATATTTTTTGCAGTTTGCTAAGTCTTTTGAGAAGAAAGGGAAATCACGACGATTTGGAGTTCAGAAGCGTACTGCAAAGGTAAATTCAGTAGCATGTGCTTTTTGAAACCATATTTAGTGAATTCATGATTAGTTTCATAACTAGAAACCTTTTTTCATCGCTTCCAGAATATTAGAAATGTTAAAGCCGGTGGCAAAGAAAAATCAACTGTTGGTAACAGTACATCAGGTACAGCAGGAAGCAGGTGAGATAACAGGTATTTTGGAGGCATAATAAGAAAATTAGATGACCATAAGAAAAACATTATCAGGGATCATGGATTTGGGATCTTGCTTGAGTATGATGGATGTTTAGTTCCTAGAGTCTTTGTGCAATGGCTTGCGGATCTAAGTCGATGTGAACTGCGGTGATATAGTTGTTGGAGGCAAAATAATCCCTTTTTCTCGAGAATCAATTCACCTTTTCTTAGGAATTCCAATCGGTGGCGAAGACATCAGTCAGCAGCAAGACTCTGAGTCTGCAAAGTCCAGATTTCTTAAAAAAATCAATGAGACTTCTATCACCCTCATCAAAATCTTTGGCACCAAGTTGGTATGCAATAATTTGTCTAATGATGACATTTTTTCTTTGTTAGATGTGGTAAGCGTCACAATATTTCTTGGGAGTATAAGGTCAAATAAGAAGTTCTTAGGGGTGTGTCTGTATAAATTATTTTAAAATCTTTTGTAATGTTCAATATTTGGTGGTGAAATCGAAATGGTGGTACTACTGAGATGGGAAAGTAGCAGAGGGAGCCATAAGTGTGAAATTTACAGGACTGCTCTTTGCTTTTACCCCAATAAACTATTGGTGGCCAACTGCAGGTCCAACCAACTGGTAGGTGCTACAACAAGGCATACTTAAAAATACAGCAGGCCAACTAACTGCTCTTGATTGCAAAGAGGGAGATTGTTTATTCTTAAATGCATGTATATTGACACCCCAACTCACAAATGTCCTTTCTAGATGTGTTAATCTATAATCTGTAAAATTTATATTTGCATTTGTGTTCATTCTCTTGTATCTACAATTCAGAGTTCTTGTTATGCAGCCAAACATGATGTCCACTCCAAGTTTGTTGATTAGCCAAGTACCAAAGGCTTACCAAGCACTCCATTATGATTGATGGATCCCGAATGTCGCTACTGGGCTGGAATGGTCTGTCATCGGCAATCGGCATCCCCATCGTGGCACCGCTCCTCACTCAGACTGCTCTATCTCGACCGTGGCCAGTATAAATCGCTAATCCTCATTGCTGCTCATCTTCCTGTGATAATATAACCTACAAATATTTGCATTCATCATTACAATAATGTCATAATGTTTTATTAGTGTCCACATATTTTTGATAAATGAGGTATGAATTTTGAATCTCACATTCATTCCACATGTTTGTTGTTCTTGTCCATAGCAGTTGTAGCTCACTACTGCTGTTGAACTCTCCTGTTCATGAAAACATACAAATAAACACACAAATTTCATTAGTTGCGATCAGGAGTAGTGTAAATTGCGAGTATGTAGCACCGTAATTTTAGTTGTCATAATATGCAATATGTGGAATTTTGATTTACCTCATGAGTATAATTGGCATTAAATTATTTGAATCAAATTTGTAATAACTATCAATATTCATTTCCAAATCTTTTGAAGAGCCACCCTGCATATCAAAAGAGTCAGTAAGGGGACCCAATTTTCCTTTTCAAACCTGTTGACAATCTATATTAGCTGTTATCTCTGAAATCTGAATAAGTTGTAGTCCACTGTCATCACATCCAATACCCATTTGCCTTAAAAATCTACATCTGTGAGTTCTTGAAGTCCTCCTTATGCACCTGCACAGGGACATATTGGCTCAGTTTTGTGTTCCACTCTGTGTTGCTCTGGTGCTTACAAGTTAATATGATCAATGCATGCCATAATTACTGAAATCAATGAAAAGTTGGTGTTGCTAGTGTAGTAGCCAGGAGTGCAAGACTGTGGTTTCTCAATATGGACAACAGATCCTACATCTGTTGCAAATGGTGGTCTCAAGAGTGATCCAATGTGCAATGCCTGTGAGATGGCTGTGGTATGGATGCAGTAAGACAATGTGCTTAACTGAATTTTAGTGCAAGGCATTTCTGTACCACTTAGTGCAAGCCCACACCTATTTTTTGTCCTTGTACTTTCATAGAAAAAATTGTTTCTTGTGATTTGTGCCAATACACATTTTCCTTTCTTTTCTGTGATTTGTGCCAGCACACACCAAAATTTTGTCCTTGTCATTTCATAGAAAAAATTGTTATTTGTGATTTGTGCTAACACATCTTGAACTTTGTCAATTGTGATTTGTGCCAACACACACCTCGTTTTTGTCCTTGTCCTTCCATAGAAAAAATTATTTCTTATAATTTGTGCTAACATATCTTGAACTTTGTTAATTATGATTTATGCCAACACACACCTCATTTTTGTTCTTGTCATTTCATAGAAAAAAATTGTTTCTTATGATTTGTTCTAACACATCTTGAACTTTGTTAATTGTGATTTGTGCCAACACACATTCATTTTTGTCCTTGTCCTTCCATAGAAAAAAAATATTTCTTATGATTTATGCTAACACATCTTGAACTTTGTTAATTGTAATTTGTGCCAATACACACCTCATTTTTATCTTTGTCTTAGTATCTCAAATTGAATGCCTCTTTGTTCTCTTGTTCACTGTGCTTGACTAAATATTTCTCGTGCTTGCTACTATAGCCTTTTAAGAGTGCTATTAGCTCTGATTTTTCATTAAGTGGCTTGCTTGGAACAATTGTGTTCTTTTCTATTCTATATGCAGCAGAACATAGTCTAGAGAACATCTCAGCTACCAGTAGTCGTAGGATTATATACTTTTTTTGAGTACATTGATAGCTTGTGTGAGTTACTGAAATGACACGTATGTATATTTTTTGAAATAGTAGATGATTAAATTTTAATATATTTAGGTACCCATGGAGGAGGAGGATTTCCATTCTTATGGTGCATCCACAAATGGTGACAATTTTTATACTTGTTCTAATCATGTGATGGTTGACAACCATTTTTTCTATTTGTTTTCAGTCCAAAGACAATGTGAAATTAGTTGCAGTGAAGAATGGCCAAACTATTTGTAGTCCTGACTTGCATGTTTCAGACCTAGAAACCATTCCCTGTCATTCAAAAGAAAATCAATTGGCTAAAAATGTAACTCCTGATTTGGATCGTACTGGTTAGTATCTATTTTTTGACTGCACATTTATTAGCAGTAAATTGCATATTTGAACTACTGCAATTATGTTATTTGACATGTGCAATATCCATTCTTCTCACCTATAAGTTTTATTTTTGTTTACGATTTTCCATTTGATTAATCAGGAAAAGCAACGGTTCAGAAACCTTGTACTAAAAACACTCCCTACTTTAATATTCCAAGTGCACCTTCATTTAGATTGTTTGATGATGAAGATGACTTAGGAAATTTTGTTGAAGATCCTAAAATGAGGCGTCCTCTTGGTACTAAAAACCCTGAGATCGCATTCAGTTATATATTAGGTCTTGATTCTGTTGTTTATATAGAAGACGTTTCGTGCTTGAACAAACATGTCTGAATTTAAATGGCTAAGCTACCAAGGGTTGTACACCATGGTTCTGGAGAAGGATGGAGAGACCATTTCAGTAGCCATGCTGAGGTTTGTACACTAGTTGAATTTTGAATAGTTGTAGTATGTAGTATTCTCTTCTTGGCTCCTCTTCATAGCTGTTGTAGTAGAATAGTAGGAGCTCACATCTTTTAAGTTGATTCTAATCTAGTACAAGAAAGCTGTGTTTAGTATCTATTTCTTGATTGCACATTTATAAGTAGAAAATTGTACACTTAAATTTATGCAATTATGGTGTTTACGATGTGCAATATCCGGTCTTTATATATAACTTTCCCACTATTTGTTTTCCTTTTTACAATTAATTAAGCAGGAAAAACATATGTTCAGAGAGCTTACATTAGGAAAACTCTTTACTTTCATAGTCCAAGTGTACTATCATTTTAGGGTTGACATTTTTTTATCATTTCTGCAAAGTTTCTTGAGAACCTGAAAAGTAGGACTCCATTCATTGACTACTAACTCCTTTGTTGATGCATTACAACGGCCCTGTTTGGATACTCTAGCACAGCTAGAGGTTAGAGTTAGTTTCTAGCTCAGGACTAGCCCTGAACTAACTCTAGCCTAAGAGATGTTTGGATACAAGAGTTAAAATGATAATAAATGTGCTTTCCAAATCATTGGTGCAGGTGAAAGTAGAGAGAAAACAGTGGACCCCACCTCAAATAGCCCCAACTAGCCCAAATAATCACCTCTTTGGGGGGATAATTTTTTAGGATGGGCTAGTTGCAAATAACCCACTCTAGCCCTACTGTTTGGCTACTTTAGGACTAGTTGAACTCCAACTAGCCCAAACTAGCTCTAACCCATGGATCCAAACAGGGCCAACATCTGACGAGAAACTGAACTGGTCCTTTTGATGCAGCCAATCTTTAGATGAGAGACAGTGGCCTGGAGGTGATGCTGAGGTAGACCTTAGTTTCTTGAACCAGATAACACTGCAGCTAGAGGTGCAGCGGTCTGATTTACGTCTACCAAAGGTGCTAGAATTCGTGTGCTAGTGCTTTGATGGATCTAACACCCCGAGTGCTAGTTGCTTCTGAAACACACGGACTTAACTTAGACAGACTAGCCACACGTCGTCGTAGAGCGATGCAAGACCCGGTAGTGTTCGGTCAACTTTGGGGGCGTGTTTTAAAAGGCCAAACGTTTGACTTTGTCTCGCATGGCTACAGTGCCAGATCCAAGTTTCGACTTAGCCAAGCGATGCCATTTTTCATAATGAGGTTAAGCACCTTTTATCTGACGACACCTGCTGCTTGGTGTTGTTTTGGGGAAAACGTACATATTCCATCGACGATCACGAGTTATTAAGCAGTAAGCACCGGTGTGCTTATTATTCCAACTTAAACACAGGGATTCTGTCGACGAAGAAGGCAGACACGGTAGCAACAGCAGCAGTTTGCCGTGAATTAAACAGGCAGAGTTTGTGCAGCGACTGTTTAGAGGCCGGCACTGGGTGACGCGAAATGCGCGCACGCGACTGCCGTCACACTTTTTTTTAATTACACGGTGTATCTTTGAAGACTGAGTTGATTAATGTTCGAGTTTGACGAAGCCATAATATACACTGTCGATGAGAACGTTGTCTACCACCGAAAACCCAACATCGTAAAATCCTAAAATATTCGCTCCTATATATGTTCGAACCCAGGACCTAAGGTGCTGCTAAGACGCTCTTGTAAACACTACGCTACATACGCTTTCGCGACTGTCGTCACCCTTGGGTGCTTTGGAATTGGATTTGTTCCGTGTCTTACCCGAATTGTCTGTGAATCAACATAGCGTATCCTGTTGTACCGTGGGTCCGTCGTAGAGCCGGGAGTCAGGGCCAGTTTGTCGTCCAGCGTTGGCGCGCCGACGCCTTAATGGCACACCGTAGACATGCAATTCATGCGACGCAAGCGCAGAATAACACGTGTGGCAGATTTTTTTTTCCTTCCTTTTGAAAGCTCCTAAGCAAATATCTGAGGTGACGGAAAAATTAGCAAGGAAAGTGAAGAAAGATTGCACAGGTCCATAGTCCATAGATCATTACCAGGTCTAAATTAGACATCCTGCATGTTCTAAACCCAGCATCACTACCAGAATTAGATCCGATAGTGAGCAGCAGTCGACAATGATAGAGTTGTCGGCTCACGCACCTGGTAGCGATTAGAACATTTCACTGCTGGCTAGACCCGACAGAATGTTAAAGGAATTTTAGGCCTTGTTTAGATTGCAAATTTTTGCAATCTGGACACTGTAACACGTTTCGTTTGTATTTGACAAACTTTGTCCGATCATGGACTAATTAGCCTCAAAAGATTCGTCTCGTGATTTACAACCAAACTGTGCAATTAGTTACTTTTTTTACCTACATTTAATACTCCATGCATGCGTCCAAAAACTAATGTGATGGAGAGAGAGTGAAAAAATTTAGAATTTTGGGCAATCTAAACAAGGCCTTAGGAGCAAAAATATATTGCTTTCTTAATCAACCTATTTATTCCATTCTATTGCCTTGATTAGATGCTAGCAGCCCTGATTAATTAAGGTCTCCTTTAGATGCTAGCAGCCCTGATTAATTAAGGGATCCTTTGGCGCGAGAAGTTCCTGCATGGGGCCGGACGACAAGGGCGACATCTAGGCGGCGTGGGCCCCACGTGGGGCGTGCGAAACGAAGTGCAGGCGCGGGTGTCTGGACGTGAACGTCCGTCTAGACATCCAGACGCTATCACTACCGTTATTTATTTTTTGTTTTAAAAAATGGTCCTTTATTTAATGGTGGACACTGTAATTAGCTGCTGAAACAATAGGCAACAGACGGAAAGAAAACCGTGCAATCCGTTCATATTCCAGGAAAAAAATTGCCAGATTACATATTACATATACTATAGACTGATTTGTCAACTGTGGCCCTATTTCGAAGTGAATACGTATATATTAGATGCATATCCAGAGTCCAGACATTACAAGTGCGTCAGGGGAACAGTCTCAAGCCAGGTAGGAGTACTTGCATTGATGTTACTAGTACGTTAACAAATGGTGGAAGACCTCAGACCAGAACCCTTTTTTCTGTAATACGAAATGTGTTTAAGCTACTCTATTCCATAGCCATCTTCCTGCCGTGATCAGCTACGATGCAATTAAGCATTGCAAGCATCCAACAAATAACCTGTGCAACAGCACCCATGATCTTTCGTTCTTCTCCTTCAACGAGAAACACGGTACCTGCATCCTAACCATTGCGACTTCAATTCTGCAGGATCGTAGTGGGACGAGAGGACTCTGCCGGCGGCACGGCAGCGGCAGCGGAAGGCCGCGAGGAGCTGGAGCTGCTCGCCTGCGCTGCGCGGTCGAGGAAGAAGCAGTAGGCGACGTAGAGCGCCCCGCAGACGGCAGCGGCGTGCGGGAACGGGACGATGAGGTGGAGGAGCAGGGCGGCCACGAGGAAGACTGGCCAGAAGACGATCCCGTAGGTGGCCACGCTGACGCGGTCGCTCTGGCGGTAGGCGCCATCGCCGTAGAAGAAGAGCAGCACGTCGTGCCTATCCAGGTCGAGGAGGCGGCCGTGAGGCGCCATGGTTTGATAGCTTCGGGAGATTTCTTGCCGGCGTCGAGGTCGATCCACTACTGTGCTAGCTACTGCGGTTGGCACTTGCACTTGCAGCGGACTGAAGATGTCTGCCTTTTAACAGAAGGACGCACGACTACATGTACTTATTATAATCAAACCACGTGTTCAACGTGGTCTAAGCATGAGCCACGAGGCTAGCTTCCTGGCCATTGCGAGCCCATCATGCATATCCATCGAGGTCTTGTTCGTTCACATGGAACAAAATGCATTGCCGCGAAAGAACAAAACGTGGACGAAATTGCATTTCACGTGGAAGAAAAATAATGTATAAGCACTGTCCTCAGATTCCGAACGATTTAACAAAAGGACAAAACATTTGTACTTTCTACGAAAAGGAAAAGTCTCCGCATCTCCTCAAGGACTGTACCCAGTACCCATCAAAGTTTTTACATATATTATATATATATAAGCTATCTAAGTAATTTTAGTATATACTACCTCCGTCTCTAAAAGAATGTAATTCTTGCACAGTGTCATGTTTTAGTGCATTAAGTTTGGTCAATTATAGATACAAAAGGTATCTATATTTATGATACCAAATAAATACCATCAGATTAATTACGAAATATATTTTTATAATAAATTAATTTAAAGACATAATTGTGATGTTCATGCATGCAAAGGAAAACCAAACATCGCACCTACGAGAACATGCACATAAATTCTATCACTATGAGCTTCTTCGAAGACTAGACCGACTTGAGATTGACGAAGCCACCATATACGCCTCGCTGTCCGACGGGAACGTCGCCCTACAACTGAAAGCACAATTGCCCCGTTCGCTGGTCTGAAACTTGGCTGAAAAACACTATTCCGGCTGGTTTGTTGTGAGAGAAAAATAATATTCGGCTGGTTTGGTGAACAGTAATTTGTGAGAGGGATCAGCCAGCTGGCTGAACACATTCAGACCAGCGAACGGCCTCAATGTCTGATTCGGAGCCTCTTGGGCTGGCGAAGGAGCAGAAACTCTACTACGCTCGTTGGGATGCCTTGAAGCAGAGGTAAGGGTGTGATGATGGCAATAACATTATTGTTGTCAAAGATATTGCCGGTGCAGAAAATGACCAACTAGTAAATATTTGTCGTTTTGTCGTATGTTGTGATCGGATGTGGCGTAGCACTTAATGACATAGGGTTTATACTGGTTCAGGCAACGTGCCCTACGTCCAGTTTGAGTCGGCTGGTGACTTTATTCCTGAGCTCATGTGGCAGAACCGCCCAAAATAGCACACTTACGGAGGAGCTCGTCTTCCATCAGACACTAAGCACCCTGAAAGCGAGCTACAGCGAGCGGTGTCCGTCGGGCACACCCCGAGGGAGAACCCGAAAGATCCACAATTTTCCCAATGATCCAATAATGAGAACGAGTTACAATACCAGTCCATTTCATACATCAGAGTTTCTTAAAAAGATACATTATTACAATACCAAATACCAGAGTACGAAATGGTAAACAGCGGAATTTAAAAATATACATCTAGCGATAGGGACGAGGATCCGTCTGAGCGCACCAGAAGAATCCTCCACACAAGGTACTTCTTAAACATCACCTGCAACAGGGGTAAATAAACCCTGAGTACACAATGTACTCGTAAGACTTATCCGATGGGAATAATTTCCCGACTCCAAGGAATATGATAAGCTTTATGGTTTGCTTTAGCAGAAAGCAATACTAATAATGAGTCCTTACTTAGGTGCCGTATTAAGTTATCATCTAGCCAGTCTATATAAGCACTTGTACTACTTTCAAGCAATGGTTGAGCAATCAGTTCCAATTCTTCTCCTTTCAACTTTTAGTTTTTACTACGGTGCTAAACACGAGACAAGCCGTACCGGATTGCCCGGCGATTCGCGAATAAATGTGCCCAGCTGGGTGCCCCGAAAACACACGCCCCGCTTGTACCCTAGGCACAAGCAGGACTAACCCATCACCCTCCTGTCCCGGATGTCTAGGTCCACGTCCAAACTTGGACTCCAAGCCCCCACATCCCAAGTCCCGGACTCAGTGTGGTGCAAGGACCTCCACCACCTCCTCTTCTCATCAGTCGGTTCGGAAAGAGCCGGATCCACGACAAGAGAGCAACAAGTCTTCCAAGCGCCCATACCCAAGTATGCGCTCGGGACAATAATCTGTGACTTGCCCACACTGTCTTATGCAACGACCGGTCCTTAATCGACATAGACAGGGAAAAAGTGTAACCGAGCTATGCCTGTTGGCCGCAGGACACAACCCTTTACACCCACCAATACCCAAACCATATCCCTGCCCGGTCACCATTTACCTTTCCATCATTTTATCATGAGTGATCATATTTTATCACCTATTTGTGGGTAACGGCAGGTTACTCACGCTACCGATATCCTGAGCATAGCAGCTACTCGACCTGTACTAGTAGGACTCATGGGTAGATATATTTATGCAGGTAGTTTCCATAAAATGCCTGTAACTTAAATGCACATCACATATATATATTTAGTGTTCATAAAAGTATGGGTTATGCTCCGGGGCTTGCCTTGGGCAGGTGCCGGGTCAGCAAAGTCAGCACCAACAGGCTCCTGGGCTTCCTCCTGCACGAAGATCTCCTCCTCGTACTCCTCGATCACCTCGTCGTACTCCGGCTCACCGACGGGCACGAAGTCTACCAGTTCGTGATCTACATGAAATGATGATGCAATGTTTAATAATATGATGACAGCAACTCTTAACCTAAAAGTACGTCTATGACAATACTAAGTGAGATCTACCCACTACAGCTAAGCTTCGTATCATCACCACTAACAAGAATTAAACATGACATACAGTCTTATAGCAATTACCGATATTCTTGCTCCTAACGCTAATTTACACTATATATGATAATGCAAAGGTAATAGCTACTCTATCTAGCAACTCGTGCTAAGGCTACAAAATTTACAGCAAGTATATAATATCTTAGTGAACATACTGTAAAAGTTTTAAAGCTAAAACTATTACCGATTTGCCACAAGAAGTCCTACAAATATTAATCTACATAATGCTAAGCTTTCTAATTAGAATTTATGAGCCTATCATCATAACAGCTAACTACGAACTAACTACACTAACAGATAAATGACATTTTTGTGAACCTAACAAAATTAGTCTCACTATTTTTGGACCACTACACATTTTACTACAATTTATCAAAGTTCAATTCATATCTGAAATAAATAAACATTTCTTATTTACTGGAAACTACGAAAACCGAATTCCTCCACTTCGGCCCACTCGCGCGGCTCGGCCCACGACGGCGCATCCCGCGCGCCAGCGCAGCGCAGCCCACGTGCGTGCGCGGCCCAGCCGGCCAACAGCCCGCGATGGGAGAGACCCGCACGCGATGGCAATTATGCACGGACACCACCGAAGTACTATGTAATTACCGCAAGCGCTAATACACTATTTCACCAGTCTATGCTTTTACAGTTACGTCCTCCCTTTCCTTCTTCTTTACCACGGCGATGCCCCTCAGCGCCAGTGCGCGCACCGGCGCGGGCACTGAGCAGCCACGCCGGCCTCACCCGAACCTCTACGGTCTACCTAAGGGGCCGATGGTTACCTCAACGACAAGTAGAAGCTACTGGAGGCGACACGGCGAGTAGAGGCGCTGTCACGAACTCCCTCCCCGGCGGTGGCCCCTGACCTGCGATGGCGGGCACGTCCCCGTGAGCTGTAGTGAAATCGAAACAAACCAAAAGGCTAGCGAGTTCGAGAAACTACCCACGGATACCCCTGAGGCGACGGTCTGGCCGGAGAAAGCTCGAGTAGTGCAGGCCGCGTGCGCACCGACGAAGGGACAGTGCCCGGCGATGGCCCGGCCACGGCAGTTGTGGCTGGTCTGCTACGAAGCTACAACTAAGGTGCGCGGGGTGCTTAGGAGGGTATGGCTAAGCTGAGGGTGCACTGAATCGCTACACGGTGCTCGGAGTGACTGGCTTGCCGTCAGGGAGCGTTCGTCCGGTCTTATGGACCCAGTGGCGCGGCATTACGAAATTGAAGCACAGTGAGGTGAGAACGGCAGCGCGGTGGGGTAGGTTGGACGACCGGCTGCCTAACGGAGCTGAGCGCGAGCCGAATTGGAGCCTAATGCAACGGTCACGGTGAATTTGAAATCTACGTCATGGCGGCCATGGAGACAGCGGGGCAGGGGAGGTCCTGGCGTGGCTTGGCTCGGTTCAGCGGTGGACGTCAACGCAACCGCCAAACACGTGCCACGAAGGGGACAGTAGGACGCGCCCCAGACGACTGGCCGCACGGCCACGACTACAAGCCGACGAGGTGGGCGCGGCGTCTCCACGGCAGCGCCAGACAAAGGCACAGCGAGATGTGACGCCGAGGTGACGGGAACGCAGGTGATCGTTCCGTGCGCGTGCAGCCAAGGCGATGTCAACGGGCGCAGAACCTTGCGTGGCTGATGGCGACACGAACGCGGGACACGGCGCGCCTCTGGCCAAAGCAGCGCAGAGCGGAGCATGGTGCGGTAGAGCTCGGTCCGTGACCTGGCGCAGCGCGACAGCCGATGAGGTGACCCACGCGCCAGGGAGGGCAGCAAGCAGCCACGGCAGCAGCGCAGGACCAGCGCGCGTCGCTTTCTCGGTTGCACTAAGACGTGGCCTGCGCCCCGACACGCTGGGCGAACCAGCCACGGCGGCGGCGAGCAACAGCGGTGGCAGGCGAGTAGCAGCGGTGGCTAGGGCCAGTAGACCATGCGTGTGCAAAGGCGCGGTGGCTAGGCACAGTCGAGCGCGGCAGTGGCGTGACCAGCGCGACGGTGGGCGCTGGCAAGCCAGCAGCCGGTGGTGACTGCGCCCAGGCTAAGTCAGGTGCCGTGCACGCTTTCTAAAGCGGTTAGAAAACTTATATGCAATGCTCCAAACGCTAAACTAATTGCTCGATGCGCAAGGGGGTTCATCAAGCTATCGACCGCAGTCATGACATTGCTCTACTTCTTGAGCCAATCGCTCCACAAAGCCCACCAAAAGTGGCTTCGTCGACCACTTCTAAAACTTACTCGAATGATGTTGTTTCGAACGATTTCGCGTCGACTTCCAAATCCGACCTACGGGATGTACTAACTAGTTATCCATGTCCTCGACCGCACATATTTCATCGCCGTAAGCCAAGCGTTCTATAGCATTTTTATTTCGACAAGAGTCAATTAGAACACTAAACAGTATTATATGAAACGTAACCTTAGCCTCATGTTTCGTATGAATGTTTCAAGTGCCGAACATCGATTTACAAGTCATATTATACACATATGCACAAAGCCATGATGCTCATGCGATGTTTGTTTTAGCAAAACAGTGCAAAGTAACACCGAGGGTGTTACAGCCCAGGTGCTCGAATTTTGCTGTGGGGGTACAAATGGGCGAGAGAGGGAGGGTCCCAAGTCTCTGATGGAAAGGTCGAATGGACGCTGAGAGCTCGGTTGCTGCTCAACTGTGTGCTCGAGGTTCGAACCTAGTGGCTCTGTTGTCGTGTGTTGAATCGATCATGTGTGTCTTGATCGTTTGTCAATCGTCCTCTGTTGGGAGAGAGCGCATCCCCTTTTATAGATGAAGGGGACGGCCTAATAAGTGAGCGAGAGAGAGTGTGTACGTATATTACTAAGTCTTGTTGCCCACACCGTCGGGTACAAGATGGTTGTAGGCACCCACAATACTGTTTATGTCAGACGCATGTGGGAGGTTTTACCGCATTCACCAGGTATGACAAATGTCGGCGCCCACAACACTGTTGATGCCCAAGACGCATGTGGGGGGCTTTACCGTGTTTGCATGGTATGGGAATTGATGGCGCCCACAACACTGTAGGGCAAACATCGGCGCGCACAACACTGCTTGGGTTCTGACATGCCTGAAAGGTTGCAGGGCACCCTTCTGACATGTCATGTCGGTACTGTCCTGCAGGCATGCAGGGTACGATCCTCAGTATTGTGGTTTACTTGAGCGCCCAACCTTACTTGCTCCGCCCATTTCCCGGGTCCTCACCGAGAGGGTGTCCCCGGTCGGTTGGTCCCAGTCGGCTCCGACTACGTCGGTCGGAAAGAGCTGTAAGCAGAGGTTTGGTGTATCCCCGATCGAAGACGCGGGTCAGAGTCGGAAGCGGCGTTTAGCCAGGCCTTCCGGTCGGAGACGGGGTCAGAGTCGGAAGCGGCATTGTCCCCTCCTTGTCCAAGCCTTCCGGTTGGAGACGCGGGTCGGAGTCAGAAGCGGGCATTTGCTCCCTCCTTGACCAGGCCTCCCGGTCGGAGACTGGACCGCTCTTCTGGCCTATCGTTTAGGTATCTAGGCCGGCCCAGGAGTTGCGCATCATTCGCAACGTCGTTTGCTGGGTGGAGCTTTTGCTGGGAAGCAGGCCCATTAGGGACCCTGGGTTTATGAACTCGATAGGAGCCCCCAAGCCCCCGGGTGATTCGGACATAATCGCCTGGGGGCTTTTTTTTGTTTTGCCTGCGAGTGCGTGCGAGCGCACCCGCTGGGTGTAGCCCCCCAAGCCCCCGGGCGATTTAGGTAGAATCGCCTGGGGGATTTTTTGACTTCCCAGCGGGGGAATTTTTTGTTTTGCCAGCGGGTGCGCGCGAGCGCACCCGGTGGGTTTAGCCCCGAGCCCCCGAGTGATTTGGGCAGAGTCGCCTGGGGAGTTTTGTCAGCGGGCGTGTGTGAGTACACCTCGGTGGGTGTAGCCTCCTCTTTCTAGTTTCTGATCCACCGTTTCTAGGAGTGCGGACCCAGGCGTTTGGGCATGGCCGAGGGACTGGGCGAGACAGAGTCGTCAATCAAGGCATCGGGTGTGCCAAGGGATTGGGTGAGTCAGAGTCGTGGATCTAGGCATCGGGCATGCCGAGGAATCGAGCGAATCGGAGTCGTGGATCCAGGCGTCGGGCGCAGCCGAGGGATCGGTGCGAGATGGACTCGCGGACCTAGGCGTCGGGCGTAGCTAAGGGACAGCTGAGGGATCGGTGAGAGACGGACTTGTGGACCCAAGCGTCGGGCGTGCTGAGGGATCGGGAGAATCGGAGTCACAGATCCAGGCGTCGGGCGCAGCCTTCGGGCGCGCCGAGGGGTTGGGCGTCCCATGCCCTTGAGCCCCATTGAGCTAGGTAGGGGTCGGTTGAGTTTCGTGTGTTACCCTGTCTGCGGTTTCCGCAATAGGAGGGGCTGAGCTAACGTCGCTTGCCTCGATGGCTCGAGTGACGCGCTCGGTGAGCTCGCTAACAGGCACATTCGAGTGAAATCTGGGTCCGTCGTTTGTGACGGGGTCAGCATAGCCCTCATGTGGCATTCCACTGCTCCTTAACCCAGGTCCCGGCAGATGCCTGGGTCGTTCCGAAGACCGACCCAGGTGGCCCGCTGGCCTCCCCTCGATGGAGATTCTGTGGGCATGGCTCGAGGTTAGGATCGAACGAGAAGGTTGAGATGACCCTGTCTGCTTCTGAGCATATCGAGCGAGGATTGCTAGGGCTCATCTGCGTTTTCTCCCCTGGCTCTATTTGATGCGAGGTGGCCTCGAGCCCTTCACGGGCCAGTCTTCGAACCCCGGTCGGTCGTTGCTCATGTTGAATGAGGCAACTACCGCTTTGTGACGCAACACGAAGTGTTGTGATGCATCAACTACATATGCGATGCTTTCGATGCATGGGATGAATGAATGAATGCGTGCATGGATGAATGTGTGAATGCGTGTATGAGAAATGATGAATGAATGATCATGCAAATAAATGAAATAAAAGGTTTTGGTAAAGATACCTTGATGGCTCGAGTGACGGGTTTGAGGAGTTCTTGTCGGATGTGTCTGACCGGGATCCATGTCCACCGTTCGTGACGGAGACGGCTTAGCCTGCATGGGGCATCCCTCTGCTCCTTACCTGCCTCTCGGCATTCGCCTGAGCCGTCCGATCGGCTCAGGAAGCCCTTTGGTCTCTCCTCGGAAGAGATCCCATTGTTGGGCCCTTCCAAGTCCTGCCTGGGAAGGCGGAGGACCGCCTACGTGTGGTTGCGTGTTGTTTCCCGCGCGGGGCGTGTGGTAGTGGTGGGCCATGCCCGGGCCATGTCCCGTTTAACAAGGCACCGTCTCATCGGGCAGGGCGCATCCCATCGGTTAGGATGCATCCCGCCGCATGGCTATCCGTGTTGGGCAGGGCGAGTCCCATCAGTCAGGACGCGCCCCTTCGCCTGCCTGTCCGCATTAACTAGGGAAGGGAGAGGGTTTTTCACCCACTCCTTCGCCTTTTTCCAACTACTGCTTCTCCTTCTTAAATAGGGGAAGGGAGAGGGTTTTCATCTGTTCCTTCGCCCTTTTCCTACTGTTGCCTCCCCTCCTTCTTCTTTTTTGCCTAAGCCTACTTGTGCGCCGCGGTGGTTTCTAGGAGAGAGGGTAGAGTGTGGGAGAGGAGAACTCATAGATCTATTTTGTGAATCTGGAGCAAGATGTCAAGCTGGAGGCCATCCAAGGTGGACGAGTCGATGCTGGCTGCCGCCGCCAAAGGAGGTGGTGCACTGTAGGGCTCTTACGCTGGGGGAAGCTACTCCACGTCCTCGTTCTGGTGAGGTTGTCTCCTTCCTTGCCTTCCACGAGCGCAGGCTAGGATATCCCACGCATTGGTTCTTGCACGGGCTCCTCAACGAGTGGGGCCTGGAGCTGCAACACCTTAATCCGACTAGGGTGCTGCACGTTGCTGGCTTCATAACCGTCTGCGAGGCCTTCCTCGGGATGGAGCCGCACGTGGACTTCTTCCGGCGGATCTTCACCGAGCGAGCATTGTCGGAGGGGAAGCCACCCAGGACTGCGTCGGTGGGGGGTTTTGCCCTGCAGAAGAGGCCGAGCGCATCGGACTCCTACCCCGTGTACTCCCCATGCGATGCCAATCGGGGATGGCATGGGGAGTAGTTCTACATTACGAACCCAGCAGAGGCGCCATTCCCGCCGTTCACCGCCAGAAGGCCGGAGAGGCGGGACAGCTGGTCGTGGGGCCCCGCTAGCAGACAGAACAAGGTGGAGATCATCGAGGCAGAGCTCCAGAAGCTGGTGAAGCACGGCCTCGATGGGGTGCGGGTGTTCCACACCTTCTTCCGCCATTGAGTCACTCCACTAGCGGAGAGGAGGCGGCCGATGTGGATGTACTCTGGCCCATCGGACCCCGACCGCGCGTTGCCGGAGGAGTTAACGAAGGATGAAGTCTGGAGCTGGCTCAATCGGGTGCTGCAACTGAAGGCCCGAGAGTCCCTCGACGGAAAGCCCGAGCCCCTCAATGCCGAGAAGCTGTTGAATCTGGTATGTTTCCCTTTTTGCTGTTCCGCATCCTTTCCCTTTTTGCCCACCTCTATTCTAACTTCGAGTCATCCGTTTCGTAGGGACTAGCCAGCTACATCTTCCAAAGGGGTCGGAGGGCGTGGCTCAGCAAGCTGCCCTAAAGGAGGTGGTGGACACCAAGAAGAAGAAGAGAGCTGAGAAGGCTCAGAGGAGGCATGGGAAGGAGATGGAAATCGCCCGGCGGGTGCGGGCTAGGGAAAACAGGAGCGACCTGGAGGCGGAGCTCAAGTCGGAGGAGCCCACGGAGTTGGGTGACGACACGAGCTCCTCTGAGGATGGAAACCGGGGTGATGTCGTGACCTCGGTGGGGTGCCGAGAGCCTACGGCCGCGTCTGCCAATGGAGGGTGGGACGTGGGGAGGCGTGGCGATGTTCCTGCATTGAGGAACCACGCCACGAGCTCGGATGCCGCCGTTGAGCCAGAGGCAAAGCGGCCGCGGTCGCCGCACCCTTCGGAGGCATCACCGGCCTTGCCCCCCGTTGCTCCGAGTGTGGTGGGGCACGCCAGACGGTCGGAGGAACATGCCCGTACCCCCGCATCCTCAGGGTCAGCACGTGCGCATGACCCATAATGGGGGACACCCCGCCAGCTGCTCTAGTGGGTGCATCACGAGCCGGCGGTCGCGGCGACTCGCCAGCGAATCGGGAACTGACCGGGTCGGCTCCCCCCTCGGTCGATGTGAGGGGGCGTGAGCCGCGACCCATGAGCGGTCCTCGCCCAACGGGCTCGTTGCCAGTGGGCCGGGGCTTCAGGGCCCTACCGCTATCGTCCCGGTACATATCTGTGTTCTTTTGATTTCACAGTTTGAGTTTGTCGAGCGCGACTGACCTGTGCTTTTTGACAGCGGCCAAGACGTGGCAGGACTGAGCATCGCCCCACCTCCCATGTGGGAGGAGTGGAGGCCCAGCCTGCAGTGAGCCATGATGAGCAGCGGGGAACCAGACTGGTGGTGGTGTGACCTTCCCCTCTAGGGGTTGTGCCCTGTCGGCCGGTCGCAAGTACAGAGGCAGCGGTGGTGGCGGTGATAGTGATGGCGGTGATCCCCGTGGCGATTGCAGGGGTTGAGTTGAAGGTGACCCTTGCGGTCCCTCCCCCAACCGTCACAGCAGAAGAGGGCAGGGAGAACGGGCTCCTTGTCTCGCCCGGCGGAGGGACGCATGGCTCACCCTCCTGGTCGGAGTTGGAGGTATCGGGAGGCGACATGGCCCGGCTAGAGGCAGAGCATCCATTGGCGGGCCGCGGGGTCAAGGAGGTGGAGATCCCCTGCCTAGCGAGGCAGGCACGAGGGTGGAGCCACCGGTGATCCCGCCGTCGCAGGAGCTAGAGGTGGTCCGGTCATCGGTGCTGCCTTCCAGCGGGTTGGGGGCGAGCCATGACTTGATGTGGCCCTACCTAGGCAACCCAAGGAAGGTTCGGTTCATCCTTCGGGATGAGGAGGAGGTGCAGCTCTGGGACGTGCTTGGGGGGAGAGGACTCGTGATGGAGTCCGATCTCACCCAAACAAAGGCCAAGCTCGAGGAGGCCTTGGAGTGGTTCAAGCTCATCCACCAGGTGGTTACGGTCGACCTGCCCCACATGGCAGAGGTAAGTTTTTTGCTTTTGTCCTTGACTCATTGGTCTTTCACTAGTTGTCTCAGCATGCTTGCTTCTTGCCTTGCAGAGTTTAGAGGAGATGTCAAGCCGTAAGTCCCATTTCCTCTGGGAGGAGCACGCTCAGATGGAACGAGAGGCCATGGTGTCACTGCGGGTCACCAAGCTCGAGCGCTAGCTAGAGTCCACCCGCTGTGAGTCCCAAGACTGGGTGGCTGAGGCGATGGAGGTGCGGGAGGCGGAACTGCTCGCAGTGGACCGGGTGACTGCCGCTGAGCGGGGTCTTGATGTGGCGAAGGTCCACCAGGCAGAGAACGAGGCGACGCTCCAAAAGTCCCTAGTGGAGACCGAGGCGGTGCTCCAGAAGTCCCTAGAAGATCTAGAGTCGGAGCGGAAAACCCAGTCGTAGGTCGACCAGGAAGTGCTCGCGCTCTGGGGGCACATGCTTGGGACGGAGGAGTCGAACACTCGGCTACATGAGCAGGTGACTCGGTAGGAGGAAGGACTCTCCATCCTTGAGAACACCTGCCTCGGTATGTACCTGTTCCGCTTTTGGTTGATGTCTTGGTTTTTCCTTTCCCTTGCCCCTGAGCTTGTCGTCCTTCTTCCAGAACTGGGCGGAAGGGTTGGATCGCTAGAGCGGGAGCTGGAGATGGCCAAGGCGGCGATTGGTCGAAGCGCAGAGGCGCTGGCCTAGTCCCTCGAAAAGCAACGTGCGCTCGTGGGGGAGCATGACCAGATGCGCAATGTCGCCTAAGTCGTTGTCTCAGAGGTGTTCGGGTCAGCGCCGAGCACCAGCACACCTGCCATCCGACTGGCGGAGGTCCCGGATGAAGTTTGGGCGCTTATCTCCGACAGGATGTTCTACAGGACGTCGGGGGTGCTGACCTCAGTGGTGACGCATCACCCAGACCTAGATTTCACCGCCATATGCCGAGGGTACGCCGACGGTTGGAGCGCGGACGCCATCCACGTGCTCGGGGAGAGCTTGGTGCCACACGCATAGAGGGTGGTCGAGCAAGTCTCCGCGTAGTGGGTGATGGAGGCTCGCCGTGCGAGCATGGCTGAAGGCGTGCGCCTGGAGGTCGTCATCCATCCTACGGATGGGGTGGAGGCCGGGTCGGAAGCTAGCGTCGTCCCGCCTTTGACCGAGCCCAACATCATCCCTTCGGAGAGTGAGCAACCCTTATCCTCATCGATCGTGCTGTCAGCCGATGCCGCCGGTCGGTCACAGTAGAATTTAGAGTAGAAGTAGTCAGCAAATGTAATAGTTAAGTTCATGGGGGAGCCCCCGTGTGAACATTTTTGTGTATTCATGAATACATCAGTTCCGTTTTGTGATAGAATCACTATCCGTTCCTTGTTTTATCCTAGCATAGCTCTATTTTTACCCTTTCTTTTTCACACCTGCCCGTTCGTTCCATAGGCTGCAACTTTTAAGAACCCAGGCATGGCCTGCGAGGCTCAGCTGCTCGTAACCGTAGGCCATGGCGGGGTGTGATCGGTCAGGAGTTAAAACAAAGTTACGTAGGGTAATTAAAGGAACAGAATGCCCTTTCGCTCGGGCGATGCCCTTTCGTTCGGGCGAAAAGTATTACTATGTGATAGTAAAAAAGAGAGGTGGTATCGCACCCTCGTGGAGCCCCTGAGCGACCCAGGCCGAAAGTGTTTGGGCTGGTGTGCTTATAGGAGCAAACGTTGAATGAAAGAAAGCGGTAAGACCAAATTTTTAGGGGAAGAAATGATGTAACTGTTCAATGTTCCAAGTGTTGGTGAGAGGGTTGCTGTCGTCGTCCTTCAGTCGGTAGGTGCCCGATCGGATCACCTCGGTCACTGTATAAGGTCCTTCCCATGACGGAGAGAGTTTTTGTTTCTCCTTGGTTGATTGGGTCCTCCAGAGCACAAGATCTCTGACCTCAAGGGTCCTCCCTTTGATCTCCGACCTCAAGGGTCCTCTACTATCTCCTTGCCCTATCATTCTTTCGACCCGCCGGTCTGTCGTAGAAAGCGCTTGAGGAGTTCGCAGTCCTTGTAGAGGTGCTTGACGGGGTAGGTGTGGTTGGTGCATGGGCTCCCCATGAGTTTGTCGAAGTGGTCAGGCAGGCCCTGCTGGGGCTGCTTGCCCGCATGATCGGCCACGGTGACCAATGCGGAGTTGGCCGGTCGGCGCTGATCCTTCTTGTTCTTCTTGCCCCTCTGTGTGGAGGGGCCGTTGTCATGGTCCTCATGCTTAGCCTTGCCCTTGTCCCGGCCTCCGCTGAGGACCGCTCTGACCGCCTCCTCACAGGAGGCGTGATTTGTGGCGACGTTGAGCAGGTCGCGGGTGGTATGGGGCTTCAGATAGCCAAGCTTGTGGATCAAGGACTCGTAGGTTGTCCCAGAGAGGAACACGCTGATGATGTCCGCGTCGATGACATCAGGAAGGGAGTTGCACCATTTCGAGAACCTACGAATGTAATCCTGCAGGGACTCGTTGGGCTCCTGCTGGCAGCTCTTGAGGTCCTAGGAATTCCCAGGATGGACGTATGTCCCCTAGAAGTTTCCGATGAAGATCCTCTCGAGATCCGCCCAGTCGCGGATGCTGTCAAGCGGGAGGAATTCGAGCCATGCTCGAACGTGCTCCCCCACGCAGATGGGGAGGTACTAAATGATGAAGTAGTCATCATCCACTCCCCAGGCTCAGCAGGTGAGCCAGAAGTCTTCGAGCCATATACCGGGATTTGTTTCCTCGGTATACTTAGCGATGTTGGTGGGTGGCCGGAAGCGCTGTGGGAACGGCGCTCTCTTGATGCGACAGCCAAAGGCCCGGGGTCTCGGGCTGTCCGGGCTGGGACTCCGGTCGTTCGGTTGGCGACCATGCCTGGGGTGTGTGTCGCCGCTTCCCACGATGGTCTGGCCAGGGCTCGTGGCGCCTGCTCTTGCCACCGCTCGGTGGACGTAATCGTCATGCCGGGCCTGACGCCGGTTGTTGATGACGCTGCGAGCGTCTAGGTTCGGACCGAGGCGTTCGCGTACTGGCGATCGGTGTGGAGCAGGCGCCGGGTCCGGCCGTGGTGCGGCTGCGGCCTCCTGTGCCGCGCTCAGCGGCCGTAGCGGTGAGCGGATGGAGCGACTAGACTGGTGCGCCCCCATTCCCCTAGTGGGGAAAGAGGCCGCGAGTAAGTGTCACGACGCAGAGCTCTCCGCATGTTGAACGGCGGTGGTTTCCACCAGTGCCTGGAGGTTCCGATGGACCGCCTGCTCCTAGGGGTCGACAGGCTTGGGAAGGCCGCGCAGAAGCATCGCCGTAGCGGCGATGTTCTGGCCAGCCCGAACGAACTATGGGGGATCGTTTCCCCCATCCATGATGTTGCACTGGATGTGGCGGGCGTGTCCCCGGGCGCCATTCGCCGGGTTACACGCGCGTGGCACAGCGTGCTGTATGGAGCGCGCTGACGTAGGTGGTGGCTGGTTCTTCCACCTTTGTTGTGGCTCCTCGCCGTGCTCCTACGCACACACGAGGGCTTCCGCACGAGGGTCTAGAGGGGTGTGAGTCTACAGGGACTCCACTACCACCGGTGGCTCTCCCGAAGCGTTCGCCATAGCCTCTCCCGGGACAGAGGGTGGCTAAGTGCTACGTCGCTGATGCTAGAGCCATCGCTCTCAACCTCGTCATCCACGAGGTCGTCGAAAGAGGCGGGAGCGTAGCTCACCATCCCCATGAATTCGGATGTGAGAGGGGGTGGCATTAGCATTTTTTGGAGCCCCCAAGTGTACGCGTCCGCGGGGGACGCGAGGCCATAGTGGAACTGGTCGCATGGTGGTTGCGGTGCGGACAACGGGGCCCCTCCGAAAAATCGGCGGAAGATAGTAAATAGCGAGTAAAGAACAAAACGTACGTTACTCACAGTGGGGTTTGAGCCCAGCCTGGGCTCAGAGCGAAGCACAGGTGCCTCCTCATTGAGGTCGCTGGGTGGCTCAGAGCCGACGGAGGGCGTTCCTCCTCCGACGGGTGCCGGGACAAGCGCCTCCTCACGAAGGCGAAGCACGCAGAGCCGGTCGACGACGATGTCCAGGCTTCTGAAGAGGAAGGCCTTGGATGATTCGAAGATAGGAGGTGGGAGCGTGGGAAACTCCAATGAGCCGAAGCGAATCGTATCACTTGGACCTGTTGTGCCAAAGACGGTAGAAAGGTGGGCCACCCGATGACCAAAAGCGTGAACGTACGGCGTCCTCCCCACGGACGGCGCCAACTGTCGGTGCAGAAAGTGACCAACTAGTAAATATTTGTCATTTTGCCGCACGTTGTGATCGGATGTGGCCTAGCACTCAATGACATAGGGTTTATACTGGTTCAGGCAACGTGCCCTACATCCAGTTTGAGTCGGTCGGTGACTTTATTCCTGAGCCTAGGTGCTCGAAGTTTGCTGTGGGGGTACTAACGGGCGAGAGAGGGACATGTCCCAAGTCTCTGATGGAAAGGTCAAATGGACGTTGAGAGCTCGGTTGCTGCTCAACTGTGTGCTCGAGGTTTGAACCTAGTGGCTCTGTTGTCGTGTGTTGAATCGATCGTGTGTGTCTTGATCGTCTGTCAATCGTCCTCTGTTGGGAGAGAGTGCATCCCCTTTTATAGATGAAGGGGACGGCCTTATAAGTGAGAGAGAGAGAGAGTGTGTGTGTGTGTGTACGTGTATTACTAAGTCTTGTTGCCCACGCCGTCGGGTACAAGATGGTTGTAGGCGCCCACAATACTGTTTATGTCAGACGCATGTGGGAGGTTTTGCCGCATTCACTAGGTATGGCAAATGCCGGCGGCCACAACACTGTTGATGCCCAGACGCATGTGGGGGGCTTTACTGTGTTTGCCTGGTATGGGAATTGATGGCGCCCACAACACTGTAGGGCAAACGTCGACGCCCACAACACTGCTTGTGTTCTGACATTCCTGGAAGGTTGCAGGGCACTCTTCTAACACGTCCTGTCGGTACTGTCTTGTAGGTGTGCAGGCTACGGTCCTCGGTATTATGGTTTACTTGAGCGCCCTGCCTTAGTTGCTTCGCCCATTTCCTGGGTCCTCACCGAGCGGGCGTCCCCGGTCGGTTGGTCCTATTCGGCTCCGACTACGTCGGTCGGAAAGAGCTGTAAGCAGAGGTTTGGTGTATCCCCGGTCGGAGACGCGGGTCGAAGTCGAAAGCGGCGTTTGGCTAGGCCTTCCGGTCGGAGACGCGGGTCAAAGTCAGAAGTGGCATTTGGCCAGGCCATCCGGTCGGAGACGCGGGTCAGAGTCGGAAGCGGCGTTGTCCACTCCTTGGCCAGGCCTTCCGGTCAAAGACGCGGGTCAGAGTCGGAAGCGAGCGTTTGCTTCCTCCTTGGCCAGGCCTCCCGGTCGAAGACTGGACCGCTCTTCCGGCCTATCGTTTAGGTATCTGGGCCGGCCCAGGAGTTGTGCATCATTCGCAACGTCGTCTGCTGGGTTGAGCTTTTGCTGGAAAGCAGGCCCATTAGGGACCGTGGGTTTATGAACCCGACATATATAAATGTTTAACTTAGCATAAAGTTAATACGATATAAACAGTACTACCTCTGTCCAAAAAGTTATAGCATAGTATCAAGTTAAAAGTATCTTGAGTTTGGCAAACTATACATAAAAATATAATTATTATGATATAAAAAATATCATTATATTTTTTGAGACATATTCTCATAGTATATCTATTGTGCGCTATAAACGTTAATATTTTTATCTATATATTTGGCCAAATTTTAGATACTTTATTTACATATAGAATTCTAATTTGTTGTTGTGTGTGTGGGGAGGTGAGTGTTGTTGGGGAGGTGGGGGGGGGGCAGGTGGTACATAGCCAATATATATGGGCATGCAGCCCGCAGCCTAGTGGCCCGGCACAAAGCCTGGTTTTTTTGGCCCGGCCCAAGCACGGCATGGTCCGACACAAAGGGCCGTGCCTAGGCCGCTCTCCAGGCAAGCCGGGTGACCTGACCCGGCACGGTAAATAGCGAAGGCCCGATACCATGCCCGCTATAATAGACTAAAAGGCCAAAATCCCTACAGCCCAACTTGACTCCCAAACCTATCTCTACTGGAATCGAGTCGCCACTCCCCACCCGCGTCGCATGCCCGCATCCTCATTCCCTCTCGCGAGTCATGACTCGTTCCTCACCCGTGCGACCGCCACCCGACTTCTCCCCGGCTCCTCGCGACGCTATAGCGCATGGCACACCCCGCTCTTCACGTAGATGCGCCTCCGTCGTCGGCTGCCCATCTTCCCGTCTCGGATCCTTGCCCTGCTAGCACGTCTCCGACACACCTCGTGTGGCCGCGTGGGGTGCCAGCCGCCAGCCAGTCCCCATCCTCGACCTCAAGCATGGCGGCCTCACCAGCACCGACCGCCAGCCATCGGCCAGTCCGCCTTGTCCTCCAGATCCTGGAGCTGCGGCCTAGGAGCACAAGACCTCCCTATCTCCCTTCCCCTGCTATACCTCATGGGCCTCAGGTTGGCCTGCTAGAGAGACAGCGCTGATCGGGCAAGCCCGGCCCAAAAATCGGCCCATAGTGTTGTCCTGGGCCGATAGCCAGGCACGAAGCCCTCTTCGACATGTGCCGGCCCAACCCCCAGCGGGCCATGCCTGGCACGGGCCCGTGTCATGCCAGGCCGGCCCGACCCATTGCCCATCTATAGTAGCAAATGCCAAAACAAATTAAAATAATCCTAAAACCCCATGCAAAACAAGCAAATCACGAGGGAGAGCAATCACTACTACAGAATCGAATATCACTGTCGGCACCATCAGTGCCGGATTTTGGTGAATCAGTAGTGATGTACCTTAACTGCCAGTTCTGAGCTTGAAAATCAGAAAATGATTGTGGCTCAGCGAAAACCGACAGTGAAGGTCCACATCACTGCTGGTTTGTGGCTAGAACCGGCAGTGAGTGGACGGTCACATGTCACTGCCGGTTCTAGCCAAGAACCGACAGTGATTTGGTGCTATCACTGTCGGTTATAGCTAAGAACTGATGGTGATAAAATGACAGTACAAAAGGCTACTATCGTCCTCTCCTCCTCTCTCCCATCTCGAGCACAGATGCGCACGTTTTGCCCCCTCCCTCCATTGTTGCGTCTGCTCTTCACCATAAAGCTAGCAATTGGAAATTGAAGAATGGGCTTGATCTTCTTGCTTTAAGGTTAGTAACAAGCATCCACTCATTTGATTTTGTTGCTTTACTAGTGTTTTGATCGCTACATTGCTTGATTTTCATTCTAGTTGTTTCTCCATTTTAGATAGTACTTTCTAATTGGATTTTGTGGAAGACATACAAACAAATTGTGGTGAACCCATCATCCAAAAGGTTGGTGTCTATGAACCCATTTAAATTCCTAGCTAATTACATGGTGGTTTTGATGATTGTTAATATGTGATGCTATAATTAGTTTTTGTTAGGAGTAGAGTATATTCTTTTACAATTTTGATGAGCAAATTAATCCATGTGTCACGTACCAACACATTATTTGGAGCTACATTGTTGTTCATGATCAAGTCTCCAATTTTAGTTTTTCTAAAAAAGTCAAAGTCTCTATTTTTATATGGCATGGAGTAGAATAATTGTTTTTGACTAGTGTACAATAATTGTTTTTCTATGGGGCTATGATTTTCAATTTACATGGGGCTTCCAATTTCAACTTTTCAATAATTAGTGTAGAATAATTTTTTTCTAAATGGGGTGACTAAATTAAATAAGTGTAGAATAAATGGTATTTTCGAGCTACAATTATTGTTCATGAAGCCCCACTTGTTATTAATTTCTTTGTAATTACTATCTTAATATTTTTTTTGCAGAGATGGATCGAGAGTGGATGCATCTATCTAAAACGGACAAGCGGTACATGCTTGGCGTCAGCAAGTTTATCGCTGATGCCAAAGCCAATGCTGGGGATGGAAACCCTGTCTTCTGCCCATGCAAAAATTGCATGAATCAAAAACAAAATATTAGAGAATTGAGTCTGTACAAATGCACTTGATTATCATGGGGTTTATGCCAAACTATACGATATGGAGTATGTATGGAGAGGTTGGTGTGAATGTTCCACAGGAAAACAATGATGATGTGACCATGCCTAACGTAGCCCTCCACGAGGCTGCTACTAACGAGGAACCTATGGCTACCATTAATGATGTGTTCAGGAATACGCTAGCTGACGACACCGAGGATGACGATGGTGTTTCTCAGCTGCTACGTAATGTAGAGAGCAGATTTCTTAGTGAACTGAAAGACAAATACAAAGACTTAGATGCGTGCTCCAAGTATGAATCTCCATGGTACAAGGAAGGGCCGTCAAATGAACTGGGGTCTATGCTTCCCGTCTCATGTATTTCAATAAAACGATCTTCTGTTTTGTCTTACATTTGTTCTTGTCTTACATTTGTTCATTTTGATATCATCTTGCTTGAACGACAGGAGGATAAATTTGGGCGCCGTTGGCTGTTAGAACCCGAGATCAGAGGATTCCAGGATACGCTAGCAGGCTTCATCTTGGACGAGCTGTGTAGTAAAAATGGGATATTCTCACTTTGTCGGGCCAAGACCAAGGAGAACAAGTTATATGCAAAAGCTGCCGTCGATAGATTACTGTAATAGGTATCTTGATGGACTTGTGATAATGTCGTCGTCTTTTATGAGTACTTTTACATTATAACTGTGGCATTTGTATTATAAATATCGTGGGATTTGTAATATTTAATGTTGATGGATTTGTTGGTCTGTGCAGCAAATTTAAAGCGAAACCCGATTCCACAATAAATAAATAAATAAATAAATTACAAAATAATAAAATGTGACAAATAGATCATTGCCGGTTAGCTAAAAACCAACAGTGATAGCAAAGAGAGCAGTGCCGGATTGATCTATAAACCGTTAGTGTTGTTGAAGACATCACTGTCGGCTTAAGCCATAAGCCGGCAGTGATGCATATGACAACACCGCCGGCTGGAGACAGAAATCAACAGTGATGCATGAGGCAACACCGCCGGCTAGAGTCACAAACCGGCAGTGTTGGTCAAGGCAACACTGTCGGATCGATCCACAAACCGATAGTGTTGCTTGGAAGAACACTGCTGGGTTGAGCCACAAACCAAAGTTTTTTCTCAAGCCGACACTGCCGGGTGACACCAGGAACTAGCAGTGACATTATATATCATTGACGGTTCGAAGTTACCGGCAATGATGTGTCCCTCATCACTGCCGGTTTGTCACTGTCGGTTTAAAATTCGGCAGTGGGAGGGGGTTTTAAACCGACATTGATGTCCTGGTCTAGGGTAGTGAATAGAATACTAGAATATTTATTATTGGTTACCCAGTGATTGCTTGAATGATTAAAGTCACTGAAGGCGTAGCTTCGCACCACATAGTAGAAAAGAAAGTGAAGTGCAGCTTCCAAAGACACCCCCCCCCCCCCCATCGCGTCGCTCGGAGTCGGCACTCGGCACGCACAAAATGAACCGAAACATTTTCAGACAAAGCTTCACGATGTGGCCACCATCAACCCCGTGGTTAGTGCTGGGAAGACACACAAAAAAAAAAACGTCCAATTTGAAGCTCTAGGCCTGTCATGCTGGTCTGACTACTTGGAATTGCCCGAAAACTGTGGAAGAACTTACTCTAAGAAAAACGAGATCCATAAACCTAAAAATCAATTAAACACCTTCAAATCCAATGAAATTTCGAACGTAAAATTTTCAATTCTTGGTGATTTCCCCCCAAAAGATCCCTATCCACCACTAAAAAGACTCGGAGGGCTGTTCGAAGATCTCTATCTTGATTGTTATCCACAACTAAAAATAATCCTTACATTTCCAGTTCAAGCAAATCACGAGGGAGAGCGATAAAATAGAATATTAATTATTGATTGCCGAATAATTGCTTGAATGATTAAGCTCACTGTTGCGTAACAGCAACACTTGACGCACCAGATAGAAGAAAGTGAAGTGCAGCATCCAAGACGGCAAAGCCCCGCTGTATCGTCGCTCGGCAGTCGGCATCCCTGACGGGTCGCTTCCAGACACGTGGGGTGTTGGGTTCCAGTTGCAGGCTGCTCACAAAAAATGCGAAGAAGGCTAATCGGCTATTGATCGATTGTCTTGTTCAGTTCGCAGTGGTGCTGGTTGTCTTGTGAGAGCCTTCGCCTTCTCTGTCAGCATTTTTGTATAGGAATAAAAATTAGCGGTAACACCAAGAACTACTTGTAGTAAATAAATCACAATAAAGGGCAAGGCTTATATTATAATTTCATTCCCCACATCTATCTATCCTCATAATTCCTCTGTTCTAATTGTTACGCTCCTTAAAAGAACCGCTCGACAAGTTTGAGTCCCCTACGGGCTTTTGGTGCCCTACCTGTGTCCCGTGCTGTGCTAGTTTTGTTTCTTTCTTTCTTTCTTTTTTCTCGTTGATAGCTCAATCAGTTGTGACTTTGAATAGCATTGGCATGGCTGTCAATTTCATTCACAAGCGGCGTGGTATGCATGCCGGCCTTTTTTATATTTGATTGAGCTATCAGCGATGGAGTGCGTGGCAGCAGGATAGCGATGACATGATATCAATCGATCCATCAGTTGTTTATTATTATGATCAATAAAATTCGGTTGACAGGTAACGATGACATGATATCAATGTAATGGATCCAAATTACGGCGCGCGAGATTTTCCTGCTCAATTACTTGTGCCTCTACCATGGCTCTCGAGAAGATCGACTGCCGATGGACCAAAATAAGACAAAAGTTAGCAGCTGAATCGAAGGTCCTCTCTTGGCCTCTCTCATTTCAAGACTTTGCAGCTAGAGATGTAACCGGGTTAGCCCATAATAAACCTATATATAAGTTTGATATGTTGATCTATAAAATTAGCAATATATAGTTCGCTTGCATCCCTATTTGCAGCTATGCGCCTATATATGCAGAGGTGGTTTTGGTCCATTTGACAGCAAATAGTTGTTGAGATGTACGTATAAGCATAAATGTTTGTACGTTGAAAACTTTTGTTTCTATATGTTCGTTTAAAAAATTATTTCGGACAAGCAACATGGTCATTTATGAGGGATATAGGAGCATTTTTTTTTGAGTCTATCTATTACACAATCATGTGTTTTATGCAGTTTCAACACATGATTTTTTTGCACCATAGGATTAAGATCCAACAGCCTCCACCCTTCTTGTACCTCCAGCCTCCATATATCACAAATCACATATCACAATTTTTTTTCTATGGAAGAACAAATCACAGATCCGCCGCCGCCGCCGCCACCGCCACTGCCATTGCCGGCCCGGGCGCGGGGAGGCGCGCCGGGCATGGGCGCGGGCGCTGGGGCGAGCTCGCCAGTCGCCGGCGCCGACGCCGGTGGTCACCGGTGAGAAAGAGAGAGGGAGAGAGATAAAAAAAAATTATGTGTTTTTTTGTGCTAAAACACATATGTGTTGTATAGCATTTCTGTTTTTTTTTAAAGGGAAAGGCATCAAGAAAATCTAATGATTACCATATCTCGAACTAAAAAAATTGCTTCTCATATATTTTAGGTGTCTGTTTTTATTGTTATTCATGTAATATGTAGTTTTGTTATTATTTGGTTAGAAAAATTTGAGTTATTTTTTATGAGTTGTGCTTTTAGTTGTACTATTTGGTTGTCTAAAATTATTTGCTGAAATTCAAGTGCCTAAAATATAGAACTCTAAGAAAATAACCTTTCTACTAAGCTGCACCAACAGATAATATCAGCGTCTTTGTTTCTTTATTAGGACTCGTTCGTTTAGCCCAATTCCTGGCCAGGATTCATTTCACGTCATCAAAGCCTATATAAATTAGCTTAGGAATCCTGCTACTGCTAGAATTGTTCCTGGTCACCATTCTGTAACAAACGAACGTAGCCTTAGTAGTTGCCAATGCACGTGACGTCTGTATCTGTATTATATTAGCGCCAGCAATCCAGATTCCAGAAGATAGATCACTCATTCACTCCACAGAAAATTCCTGAACACAGCACGCAGCATTACTCTCTCCTTTCCGGCCGACGAGAGATGGTAGCCGGCGACAAGCCGCACGCGGTGTGCGTCCCGTTCCCGGCGCAGGGCCACGTGACGCCGATGATGAAGCTGGCCAAGGTCCTCTTCTGCAAGGGCTTCCATGTCACCTTCGTCAACACCGAGTACAACCACCGCCGCCTCATCCGGTCCCGGGGCCCCCAGGCCGTCGCGGGCTTGCCGGGCTTCCGCTTCGCCACCATCCCCGACGGCCTGCCGCACTCGGACGCCGACGCCACGCAGGACCCGGCCGCGCTCTGTGACTCCACCATGAAGACCTGCCTCCCGCACCTCAAGAGCCTGCTCGACCGCCTCAACGACGACGGCGATGGCGGGGTGCCGCCGGTGACGTGCATCGTGGCGGACAACGTCATGAGCTTCGGCGTGGACGCTGCCAAGGAGATCGGCGTGCCGTGCCTGCTCTTCTGGACGGCCAGCGCCTGCGGCTACATGGGCTACCGCCACTTCCAGTTCCTCATGGACGAAGGCCTCGCGCCTCTCAAAGGTTCGTCCCTTAGTGATGACTGATGACTGATGCGCTAGACGAAACAAGGAACTTGCATTTCGGATATACGCATATCGTCGTCATGTCTGTGATCGATTAGAGCATGCATGCTGCAGACGAAGCGCAGCTGACGAACGGGTACCTGGACACGACGGTGGGGTGGGCGCGCGGGATGAGCAAGCACATGCGGCTCAGGGACTTCCCGAGCTTCATCTACACGATGCAGCGCGGCGACATCCTGCTCGACTTCCTGATGCACGAGGTGTCGCGCGCGAACGCCGCCACCGCCGTCATCCTCAACACCTTCGACGAGCTCGAGCCGACGGCGCTCGACGCCATGCGCGCCATCCTGCCGCCCGTCTACACCATCGGCCCGCTCAGTCTCCTCCTCGAGCGGCTGGCCGCCGCCGTCCCTGACCCTGGCGTCGTCATCGACGCAGCAGCGCTCAGCACGGTCCGCGCCAGCCTCTGGAAGGAAGACCACACGTGCCTGCGGTGGCTGGACGGCAGGGCAGCCCGGTCGGTGGTGTACGTGAACTACGGGTGCATCACCACCATGTCGAACCAGGACCTGGTGGAGTTCGCGTGGGGGCTGGCGAGCAGCGGCTACGACTTCCTGTGGATCATCCGGCCCGACCTGGTGAAGGGCGAGACCGCCGTGCTGCCACCCGAGTTCGCGGAGTCCACCAAGGGCAGGTGCCTCCTGGCGAGCTGGTGCGAGCAGGAGGCGGTGCTGCGGCACCCGGCGGTGGGGGTGTTCCTGACGCACAGCGGGTGGAACTCCATGACGGAGAGCCTCAGCGCGGGCGTGCCCATGCTGTGCTGGCCCTTCTTCGCGGAGCAGCAGACCAACCGTCGGTACGCGTGCACCGAGTGGGGTGTGGGGGTGGAGGTCGACGGCGACGTGCGGCGGGAGGCTCTGGAGGCAACGATACGAGAGGCAATGGCCGGCGACAAGGGGAGGGAGATGAAGCGGAGGGCGGACGAGTGGAAGGAGGCCGCCGTTCGGGCGACGCTGCCTGGCGGCAGGGCGTTGATCAACCTGGACGACCTAATCAAGAATCACGTCCTGCTACCCAAGCGCTGACGGCTCTCTCCAAGTGCTGACGACTTCAGTTTTCTATATTTAGCCAAACTATCTAAAGTTTGATTAAATTCAAAAGAGTATCTATATGTATAACACAAGAATTAAAATGGAAAAAAATAAATTATACTTATTTGGTTTCAATAAATATGATATTTTTATATTAACTTTGTCAAACACAAAATGCTAGTTTCATGTAAAGCCAAAGTCGCTCTAAGTCCCATTGAACAAGCTGATAAGTGTTGGCGTACTATACATAACAAAGGGTACAAGAAAGTAAAGGGCTGCTTGATTCATGTGGTGGCTTTGTGTCGGTGTTTCGAGTAAACACCAACTAGTAAATTTATATTTGTTGCGCGTTAGGCCCGAATGGTATGCTAAAGGACACGAGGTTTATACTGGTTCGGGCAGAATGTTCCTACGTCCAGTCCGCTGCTGCTCGTGTTATTAGCGCCAAAAAAGGTTCGTAGTAGGGGTACAAACGGTCGAGAGAGGGACTGGTCCCAAGTCTCTGATGGAATGGTCGAAAAGATGCCGAGAGCTTAGTCGTTGCTCAGCTGTGCGTGATGTGTGTTGTCGAATCGTGTCGGTCAATCTCTCTGTGAGTTGATCCGTCCCCTTAGTGGGGTGTCCTACCTTCCGTTTTATAGACCAAGGGGAGATAGGAATTACATATCGGAGAAAGAAGAAAAACCAGAGGCCAAGAAGCCCCTTCGAAGGCGTCGGGTCTTCCTTTTTCTCTAAGCCAGCCTCGCTGACACGGGCAGACAGTGTCAGAGGACGTTGACGGTGCCATGCCCTTACTTGATCAGCAAGTGGTCACGTCCCGTCCCGCCCCCGCGGGCGGCGTGTCGGACAAGGGTATTGACCTGCAACCCTTCAGGGAGCGGATAGCGCGGTGACTGCATGTCCGTCACTGTAGAGGACGCGAGTCTCTTCCTAGACCGTAGTGGTTGTCGTATGTTTATGTCAGGTTCCGTGCCCGAGGGCTGATGGTGGCGCCTACAACACTATAGGACGAAAGTCGGCGCCTACAACACTATTCGGACTCTGCTATGCCTGGAAGGGCCTAAATCGCCCGTCCCGTCGTATCCTGACGGTACCTTCCTGCAGGCGGGCAGGGCATGGTCATCGGTACTGTGGTTGACTCGAATGTCCTGTCGTACCCTGTGCTCGTCATTATGAAGGAGCAGGGTGCAGCCATCTGGCGAGGCGGAGCCAGCCCTCGGACGTCGGGCGAGGCGGAGCCCAGCCCTCGGGGGTCGGGCGTGGCGGAGCCTACCTTCGGGGGTCGGGCGTGGCGGAGCCTGCCTTTGGACGTCGGGCGAGACGGAGCCAGCCCTTGGCCGTCGGGCGAGGCGGAGCCAGCCCTCGGACGTCGAGCGAGGCGAAGCCCAGCCCTCGGGGGTCAGGCGAGGCGGAGCCCAGCCTTTGGGGTCAGGCGTGGCGGAGCCTGCCTTCGGTCCTCCGGGCAAGAAGTGTAGCTGCGTTCTTGCCTGTTCGGGAGCATCAACGTTTGATGGTTATTAGTTCCACCTCATTGGGTACACCAGTATTAGGTCCCCGACAGTAGCCCCCGAGCCCCCGGGTGATTTGGATAGAGTCGCCCGGGGGGTGATTTGACTTGCCAGAGGGTGCGCGCGAGCGCACCCGATGGGTGTAGCCCTCGAGCCCCCGGGTGATTCTGGCAGAATCACATGGGGGGGGGGTATTTCGATTCGCCAGCCCGTCGGGTGTAGCCCCCGGGTGATTCAGGTAGAATCGCCCAGGGGGTAATTCCGGACCCTTCGCGGGTCTAGCTGTGAGTTTTGGTTTTTGACAACTGGGCAGTTTAAAGGGAACCCTGGTATCCCGTTCATGGGGATTCGTCCAAGGTCAGCTCGGTTGAGACTTGTTTGCGGATCGAGACTCCTTTGAGGCTTCTGGCGCCTGAGTTTTGGCCGCTTGTGGGCCCATCCCTCGTTGGGACAGCTGTTGAAACTGTTGGGCCAGCCCTCGAACTCCTAGGCCCAGGCGGGCCGAAGAAATGGTTTTTGACCCGTATACCCTCTGTGGGAAAAGAGTCCTGGTCTGCTCGGGAAGGCAAAATGTCCGGCGCGATTTTGGTGGGAAAGGATAGGGATTGCGGGCGCATATCCCGCGACGTGACGTGGTGCTGTATCATGGCAGGCTCGGAGACCGAGGCGGGCGGTTGCACTTCGCGCATCCGTCGCCCCTATAAAACCAAGGGGTTCACCCCCAGGGTTCCGTACTTTGCTTCCTCGCCTTCGCATCAACAACCGCCACCGCCAATCGCCTGAGCCTCCCGCACCCGTATCGCAGCTGCCGTCAAGCTTGCATTCGCATCACAGCTGCCGTCAAGCCCGCATGCGCCCCCCTCCCAATCATTCAAAGGAGCTGTGGTGCAGATCCGACATCACCCCTCAGCGCCTAGAGGGCCTCGTTCGCCGGGGCCTCCTTTGAACGCTGACCGCCGCCTAGGAGTGGCGGTTGCCCGGCAATGAGGATGAGCCATCGCCGCCCGAAGGGTATGTCGTGTCCTTCGCTCACTTCCATGAGCGAGGATTCGCCATACCTACCCATAAGTTCCTTCGGGGGCTGTTGGATTATTACCAGGTGGATTTGCAGCACCTTACTCCCAATGGGGTCTAGCACATTGAGGCGTTCGTCGCCCTGTGTGAGGGGTTCCTGGGGATTAGTCCCCACTTTGACTTGTGGCGGTATCTCTTCGCCGTCAACCTTTTGAAGAAGCGGGTCAGGAGGCAAGACCTGAGCATGCCGGTGGGATGCGCCGGCATTCATCTCCGCAACAACTGGGTGAACGAATACCCGTCGATGCGTCTGTCGACCTCCAACAAGGGGTGGCATTCACATTGGTTTTAAGTCAAGGATGACGTTGCTGCCCCCTTGCCAGCGTTCTCCAGGCACGTCATCGAAGAGGTCCCGGGGCCGTGGAAGTGGGGTGTCCTAAACAAGGACAAGAAGAGGATCAAGGACCATCTTGCCGCCCTCCAAATTCTAAAGGAGAGGGGCATGACGAGATTGGGGATCATCGGCGCCTACCATACGCGAAGGGTGGCGCCGCTGATGAGCCACGCGCTTCCCCTGTACCTGATGGTGCCCGGGACATCGCTCGAAGGGACGGTGCTCGTCGACAACGCGCTCCCCCCCACCGAAGTGGCGCAGCGCATCAAGGAGGCAATGGAGCCTTCGAAGGACACCGTCGGTGTCGTCCTTGATTTCGTGTATCCGGTGCCGGGGCATCCCCCAATGCGGCCGGAACCGGGGTTCATCGACTTCATAAGTTCTCTTTCCCCGTGCCTCCTTTTTACTTGAATTCCCGACTCCTTGATGCTGACCTTGGGATAACAGGACCAGCCGAAGAGACTCTTCTTCACGGATAGGCCAGCTCCACTGCCGAAGGATCGACTCGTGGCAAAGGCGAATCGTACCGCGACTGAGTGGGATAGGAGGTTGAAGGAGCTCAAGAGGAAGAAGATGCTACGGAAGCAGCAAGCACGGGAGCGAGGAGAGGAGATAGACAACGAAGACGAATTGGGGCAGGAATCTAGGGGTTCGTCCCCAAAACGTCCCTACCGCCCAACAGCGTCAGCGTAAGTCACCGATTCCTCTGTTTTTCCTGTTTTTCTATTTTTCTGTTCAACATATGCCTTTTAACTCTTGCAGAGTCTTGAGATGGGGCCGTTCTTTGGCGCTGGCGCCCAAGAAAAGTGGTGCTCTTCAGACGGGATGGATGCCGTCGCCCGACGTTGCTCCTATTTTGGGCTAGAGCGGAGCCGATGTCGTGGCCTCGTCGGCCGGTCAGGCGCCGCCTGCGGTGGTGCCCGTGCCCTCGGTGGGTCAAGCGGACGTCGAGGCTAAAGAAGCGTCCATGGGGGTCGGCGAGCACATGGCGGCGGAGGTGACTCCACCACCTATGTCAGAGCGGACGGAGCCACCGGTCGTGCTTGTGACGCCTTCTGTGGTGGGTGTGGCGCCGCAAGCCGAGGCCCTAGCGTCGCAAGTGGAGGTGACCATGACTGAGACAAGCCAGGCGTAGCTAGACGCAGCCACGGTGGTGTCCGAGGGAGCGGCGCAATCCGTGCCATCGATGGCCCAGGCGGCAGCGCCCGAGGCGGGCCGAGCGGAGGGGGACACAGCCAGAGGGTCCCCGGGCATCATAGCGGTGGTGGAGAGGACCAGCGGGGGTCGCCCTCAGCCCTGATGTCGGGGGGTAGCCGCTTGCCCGCACGGGGTGAGTCGCTGCTCCAGTTGATGGATCCTCAAGACCCAATGTCGGCTCTCTTCTCAGTTGATGATGCTACCGAGAGCGTAGAGCGGGCGAGTCTCGATGAAGGGATCTCGACGATGATGGATGTCCTGAACTGGGCCAGGGGCGTCCTGCGTGACGTCATCATTCCCAATGGCCAGGTATCCGCTTGATCTTCTCTCTCGCTTTCTTCTTTCTTCATGTATTTTTGTATTTTTGACACTGGTCTTGTTTTCAGTCCCTCATTGCTTGTAGCTGGGAGAAATCCCAGTTCCTCCGCGAGCAGAAGGTGGAATGGGACCACCTCACCGAGGAGGCCTGGCTACGCGGAGATTTGAGCGCCCAGCTCGCAGCCGAAGGGGTTGAGGCGATGTCACTTGCCTCGACGGCTTGAGTGACGCGCTCAATGAGCTCGCTAACGGGGGTGTTCGAACAGAATCTGATCCCGTTGCTTTGCGACTGGATTGGCAAAGCCCTCGGGTGGCATTCCGTCGCTCCTTGGCCTGCCTTCCAACAGACTCCCCCTCAATGGGTATTCTATGGGCTCGGCTAGAGGCTGGATTGAACGAGAAGGTTGAGATGACCCTATCTGCCTCAATGCGGGTTGGGCAAAGGCCACTGAGGCTCATCTACGTTTTCTCCCCTGGCTCTTTGTTTGACGCGAGGCGGCTTCGGACCCTTCGTGGGTCAGCCTTCGAACCTCGGTCACTCGATCTCGGATCGAGCGGCTCGAGCCCCCGAGCCCCTTGGGGTCTAAGAGGGGTCGGCCGTGTTTCGCGCATCACCTCGTCCTCAGTTTCCGCAACCAGAGGGGCTGAGCTGACAACACTTGCCTCGATGGCTCGAGTGTCGCGCTCAATGAGCTCGCTAACGGGCATGTTCGTGTGGAATCTGGGTCCGTCATTCGCTGACGGGGTCGGTAGAGCCCTCATGTGGCATTCCACTACTTCTTAACCCGCCTCTCGACAGATGCCCGAGCCGTTCGATAGGCTCAGGTGGCCCGTTGGCCTCTCCTCGACAGAGATTCTGTGGGTTTGGCTCGAGGTTAGAATCAAACGAGAAAGGTCAAGGTGTCCCTGTCCGCTTCTGAGCGGGGTCATGCAAGGCCATTGGGGCTCATCTCGGTTTTTCTCCCCTGGCTCTATTTGACGCGAGGCGGCCTCGAGCCCTTCGTGGGCCGGCCTTTGAACCTCGATCAGTTGCCGCTCATATCGAATGAGGCGACTACCGCTTTGTGGCACAACATGAAGATGCAGCGATTTCATATGCGATGTTTGGATGTATGGGTTTAATTGAAATGAAAGCGGGGGTCGGTGATGTTACCTGGGTGGTATGAGTGACGAGAAGCTCTTACCGGACATGTCCGTGCGGGGTTCGGGTCCGACGTTTGCGATGAGGCCGACATGACTTGCACGAGCATCGAAGTTTTTCATTTCTGTCTCTCGACGGCGATCCAAGCCGTTCGATTGATTTAGGCGACCTGACAGCTTCTCCTTGAAGGAGATTCTATAGGAGGACCCATCTGAACCCTTCTCGAGAAGGCGGATGCTAAAGCTTGGGATGCGGGGAACTGTGAATTCGATTATGCTGGTGAACAAAAACACCATAGCCGTTGGGGCGTAGGGTCTAGCGGTTCGTCCAGTTTTATTCAAAGTTTTACACCCACACACTGTGCCTTCGGTTTTAAATGTAAGGAGGGGTCAGGCGAAGAGGGTGTCTACAGAAGTAGATACTCTCGGTAGTCCCCAAGTGATATCCGTGCCCCTGCCATTGCTGGGGTCGGAGGCTTGGTAGTGAAATTAATGCGCAAAGTAAATAAACAAAGGTGATTATCTTTTGGCGACCGTTCCTTCGAAGTTTACCTAGGCCGTCCGCTCCACCTAAGAGGCCCGTTGGGCTCCCCTTGATGGGGGTTTCATCGCTGGGTCCTTCCGGGACTTGCCTGGGGAAGCGGAGAGTCGCCCGTATGTGGGTGCGCCTTGTTTCTTGCGACCGGCGCGTGGTAGTTCCCAACAAAGATCTCCTTCAGATCCGCCCAACTCTGGATTGCGTTGGACGGCAGGTGTTCCAACCATGCTAGTGCCGAATCGACAAGGAACAGTGGAAGGTTGTGGATAATGAAGTCGTCATTATCCACGCCACTGGCTTGACAGACAAGCCGATAGTCTTCGAGCCAAAGTCTGGGGTTTGTCTCCCGAGAGTACTTAGGGATATTGGTAGGTGGTCGGTACCTTGGCGGGAAAGCAGCGTTGAGGATGTGCCGGCCAAAGGCCTGAGGGCCCGGTAGGCCGGGGCTCAGGCTTCGGTCCTCGCTGCTGTCGTAGCGTCCGCCGCATTGAGGATGATAGCCATGGTGGGCTCCTTGTCTTGGGTCGCCGTAGGTACGTCTACGGGCGTCGAGGGTGCTGCGTGCGTCGCGGTTACGGCCGAGACACTGATGCATCGGGACAGCGGTGCGCTGCCTGCCGCTTGGTGGTGTCTGGTGGACCAACGCGTCCCTGGCGGGGCATGCCAAGGGCGTGCGCTGGCTGGTGTTGAGCTCACATCGCCGAGACAACGAGCTCTCAGCCTGTTGCACCGCCGCACGCTCAATCAGCGTGCGAATCTCGCGGTGGGCCTGACGATCCTTGGGCGTCGTGGCCTCTAGAAGGCCATGGAGCAAGGCCGTTGCGGCGGCGATGTTCTGGCTTGCCCGAGCGAAGTGAGGAAGGGTTTCATCATCGGCGATGATCCTTCGGTTTGCATCACGGGCCGTGGCGCGTGCGTGCCGACCGTCTCCGCGGTGTTCGATCTCACGATCGATCTCCGCGTATTCTCGCACAAGCTCGCGTCTGGCTTCATCGATCTCCCGCTTTCGTGCTCTCAGCTGCTCCACCCTCACGCGAGATGGGGCCGTCGCCTCCCCTTCGGTTTTGCCGCCGAGGTTGCCTACCGGGGTAGCCTCCTCTGCGGAGATGCTTTTGACGTGCCCCTCGGGGGTGCCCTTCATGAAGCAGTCCCGGGAGGGGTGATGGCTCCCCTGCTGGAGTCAGAACCAGAGGATGACCCTGGCTCCTCTATGAGGAGGTTGTGGAGAGACTCCGTGACGTGTTTGATCACCCCCACGAACTCGTTGTTCGCGGGGGGCTGAACCATGCGTTGTGCCACAAGGTGCAAACGGCTGCCGTAGCGTTGCGGAGACCGAACGGAAGCGCTATCGGGGTAGCTCCGTGCGTGGCGTTTCGGAGAGAGGAATCCTCCTTCGAAAGACTACGCCATGTCGTTGTCGTTGGAAAGGGTGAGGCGACGCTGGTCCTCCCTGGACTACTGAGGTCCGAGGGACACGCCAAGCTGGCGCCCAAGCCTCTCGTGGTTGAGGCCGACGGAGGGAAGAGATTGGATGACGGCGTGAGCCAATGCCAACTCTCCTCCCACCGTGACGATGAAGTCTAGGCTCCCGATGCGCACTTGTGCGGCTAGGACTCAGCTGATGCCGATGTTAGCCATCCGTGGCCTATTGTGGAACACGCAAAGGCCCCTACCTGGTGCGCCTACTGTCGGTGTTTCGAGTAAACACCAACTAGTAAATTTATATTTGTTGCGCGTTAGGCCCGGATGGTACGCTAAAGGACACGAGGTTTATACCGGTTCAGGCAGAATATCCCTACGTCCAATCCGTTGCAGCTCGTGTTATTAGCGTCAAAAAAGGTTCATAGTAGGGGGTACAAACGGTCGAGAGAGGGACTGGTCCTAAGTCTCTGATGGAATGGCCGAAAGGATGCCGAGAGCTTAGTCGCTGCTCAGCTATGCGTGATGTGTGTTGTCGAATCGTGTCGATCAATCTCTCTATGAGTTGATCCATCCCCTTAGTGGGGTGTCCTTCCTTTCCTTTTATAGACCAAGGGGAGACAGGGATTACATATCGGAGAAAGGAGAAAAACCAGAGGCCAAGAAGCCCCTTAGAAGGCGCCGGGTCTTCCTTTTCCTCTAAGTCAGCCTCGCTGACACAAGCAGATAGTGTCAGACGACGTTGACGATGCCACGCTCTTACTTGATCAGCAAGTGGTCACGTCCCGTCCCTCCCCCGCGGGCGACGTGTCGGACAGGGGTGTTGACCTGCAACCCTTCAGGGAATGGATAGCGTGGTGACTGCATGTCCATCACTATCCGCCCTGCTGCTGCTGGGGTCCATCGTGGGTTACCGTTGTAACACCCCGATGTTATGTACCTGTTTAACAATAGTTTAAGACTTAATAAAACGTAATGAATAAAATTTCCTATGCTTGGTAATAAACTTGTCGGTGTTTCGTACAAGCACCGGCAAGTGAATTTATAGTAATGCGCGTTAGGCTCGGATGGTGCGCTAAAGGACACAGGATTTATACTGGTTCGGGCGAAACATCCCTACGTCCAGTTTGTTGCTGCTTGTGTTATTAGCACCGTAACGATCTGTAGTAAGGGATACAAACTGCCGAGAGAGGGACTGGTCCCAAGTCTCTGATCGAAGGATTGAAAGGTGGTCAAGAGCTTCGTAGCTGCTTGAATGTGTGTGAGTGCGTTCTATTGTCCTCCTTTTCCACAAGGGTAAGGGCTCCAGGACGCGTACTCTACTTAGTCTTGTGGCTCACGTCTACCTGGTCAGGTCCTCCACTCTGATGAGTGCGAAGGAAGATAAGTGTTTACAATGTTGTCGATGTCTCTGTAGGATGTCAGGTTAGTCACAGAATCTTGCCTGCTGGCAGGTATGGGCTGCAAGATCTGATGGTTTTGACTTATGAGCCTCCCCAGCCTTGCTCCGCACGCATATACGGTTCTCATGAGTCCTTGTTGGGAGAATGCGGGTCGAGGTCCGGTGTAACGCCGTGGTCAAGGCCTTATTTGGGAGGACACGAGGGGTCGGGAAGCGGGCGCCGCTCCTCGGGTCCACCGTGTGGTGACGGAATACCCATCGTTCGTGGAGATAGCAAATCCTTTCCGGAGCATAGCGGTTGTCGTATATCTTCGTCCGGGTTCCGTGTCCCAGGCAAGGCGGCGCCTACAACTCTACAGGTGAGGTGCACGCACTGTAATACCTTTGGGCTCTGCGGGCGCCGGGAAGGGTCTAAAGCTTGATCCTGTCGTTCCTGGCGGTCCTTTTTTCTGCCAGGCGCAGGTATGGTCGTTGGAGCCATGGTTGACCCGAACGTCTTGTCTCGTCCTGCACCCATCATTATGAGGGATAGATATCGATCAGGGCGAGGCTCGTTCTGGGCCGTCGGGTGAGGCTGACCCCGCCCCTCCGGGGTCGAGCGAGACAGAATTCATCCCTTAGCCCTCGGGCGAGACCGAGCCCGCCCTCAAGGCGTCGGGCGAGGCGGACTTTATCCCTCGGCCCTCGGGCGAGACCGAGCCTGCCCTATAGGCGTCGGGCGAGACAGAGATTAGCCTTGAGCTTTTGGGGCGAGGCAGGGTTATCCTACAAAGGCGCGGGTAGGTGACCCGCCCCTCCGGGGTCAGGCGAGATGGAATTCATCCCTCGGCCCTCGAGGCGAGACCGAGCCCGCCCTCAAGGCGTCAGGCGAGGCGGAACCGAACTCTGTCACACTCGAACAAGGGATGACATGGAGCCCTTGCATCTAGAAGTTTTTCACGTTCGGTGGTCATCGGTTCCACCTTACAGGGGTACCCTAGTATTAGGTCCCCGACAGTAGCCCCGAGACTCCTGTGTGATTGGGTAGAACCACTGGAGGGTGTTTTGATTTCGTTGAAGCTAATTTGCCGGAGGGTGCGCGCGGCGACCTGGATGGGTGTAGTTTGAGCCCCGGGTGACTCGAGTAGAGTCGCCTGGGTTGTATCGGCCTTCAGCGGGTAAGGTGAAGGACTTAATTTTTCATCAAGCGGGTGTTTTTCCGAGTGGGTCGTGGCGTCCCGTTCTTTGAGGGACCTGATTCGGGGCCGTCCTCACTGGTGCTTACGCCCTTGGTGGCGGATTGTTCGTGGATTCCTTCTTAGTTGGGCCGGCGGCGAGTTCTTTGGGCCCTAGGTGGGCCAAAGAGAAAAAAGCGGGCCTTTGTGGCTTGTGCTTCCCCGGTGGGTGGAGAGTCCGGATTCGCTTGGGGAAGGCGGACCGTCCGCCGAGATTTTTTGGGATGAGAGGATAGGGACTGCAGCGTGTGTCCGCGACGACGTGTGTGTGGCGTGCGTGGCGGACCGAGAGATCGAGGCGGACGGTTGCCTTCTCGCGTCCGTCGCCCCCTATAAAACTGCTGAGGGTTCGCCCCGTGGTCTCGTGTTTTACTCCCCTTCCTTTGCGTTCTGAAACATCCGCCGCCAATCTTCCCAGCCTCTTGCGCCCGCATTGCCACCGTCGACCGGCCTGCGTTTGTGTTTCGGCCGCCGTTAAGCTCGCGTCTGCCCTTCCCCCCTCCTGCTTCAATGGAGTTGTGGGGCAGATCAAGCATCACTTCCGGCGTCTGGAGGGCCTCGTCGCCGTGGCCTTCTCCGCCCACTATCCGCCCGTCCGGAGTGGTTACTCCCGGTGACGAGGGTGAGCGGTGCCGCTGAAGGGTATGTCGTCTCCTTTGCCATCTTCCATGAGCGGGGATTCGGGGTACCCGCGCATAGATTTCTTCGGGGGCTATTAGATTACTATGAGGTAGAGCTGCAGCATCTCACTCCCAATGGGATTCAGCATATGGCGGCATTCGTTGCCCTGTGCGAGGGTTTCCTGGGGATCGATCCCCATTTTGATCTGTGGCGGTATTTCTTTAGCATTAGTCTGTCGAAGAGGAAGATTGGGGGGAAAGAAGTGAATGCGCCGATGGGGTGTGCCAGCATTCACCTGCGCCATACTCGGTCGCAGGGTTACCCATACATGCGTCTGGCCACATCCAACAAGGGATGGCATTCGCAGTGGTTTTATGTTAAGGATGATGTGAGTGCCACCCTACCGAAGTACACCGGACGTCTTATTGTGGATGCTCCAGAGTCGTGGGGCTGGGGCATCCTGACTAAAGACAAGAAACATATCTCCGACCTTCTCTCCACCCTCCATGCCCTGAAGGGTCGGGGTGTAAAGGGGTCGGGAATTATCGGCGCCTACCACGCGAGGAGGGTGGCACCACTGATGGCGCGTGTGCTTCCCCTGCATCGGATGATGCCCGGGATATCGTTCGAGGGGACGGTGCTCGTTGACGAGGCGCTCCCTTATTCGGAAGTGGCGCAGCGTATCAAGGAGGCGACGGAGCCGACGAAGGATTCCGCCGGCAGGGTCCTCGACATCGTGTATCCGGTGCCCGGGCATCCTCCAATGCGGCCGGAGCCTGGGTTCTTCGAATTCGTAAGCCCTCTTCTCCCGCATTCTTTTCTTTCTCCTGAATCTCCCTCTTTTAACACTTGCTTCTGTAATGTTGGGGCTAGCCGAGGGGGCTAGTCTTCAAGGATAGCCCAGCCCCGCTGCCGAAGGACAAGGTTGTGGCGGCGGCGAATCGACTCGCGGCCGAGCGGGACAAGGAGGCAAAGGAGGAGATGAAGAAGGCGAAACGACTGAAGCAGGAGGCACGGGATCGGGGAGAGGACGTGAGCAGTGAGGATGACGATGATGATGATGATGACGACGGCGACGACGAGGTAGCCGTCGACGTGGATTGGGGCGTCCTGGAGGATGAGGAGACGCTGACAAGTGGCCACCCACCCGTGCAGGGGCCCTTCGCCTTTCACGCGGAGGGAAGTGAATCGATGAGGTCAGTGGAGGCCGGCGAGTCCGCCTCTTCGCACGGCGTGCCGGCCGAGGACCGGTGGATGGGGAAGGGCGAACCTGTCGCCGCCATCCCCGAGGCGACGATGAAGGGGAGCAGCTCCGGTGCTGCACCCCGTGAGACGATGGAGGGGGACGGCTCCGGTGCCGCGCCCGACGAGACGATGGAGAGGAGCGACTCCGGGGCCGCGCCCGACGAGATGGACCCCCCTGCCCCGGAGCAGGGGGTAGGCATGAAACGGTCCCGCCCAGATGAGCCAGGGCAGGGGTCTGGGGATCCATCCCCAAAACGCTTCCACCGGCCGAGGACGTCAACGTAAGCTGTTGATTCCTCTGTTTTGTGTCTCGGTGAAGATCCGAGCTGTTCAATTAACCTGGGCAACCTGGTTGCTGTAGGCGGACCCCTTCGATCCCTTCTTTGAGAAAGGCGGACGTCGAAACCAGAGACGCGAGAGGCGTTTGAGCATGATTTTTCTGGTGAATAGAAACATTGTAGCTATCGGGGCGTAGGGTTTGCTAGTTCGTCCAGTTTTACTCAAAGCTTTGTGCCTGTATGTCGCGTCCTTTCAAGCGTACGGAGGGGTCGGGTGAAGAGGATGTCTGGATTGGTAGTCATCCTCGATAGCCCCCGAGTGATGTTCGCGTCCCTGCTTTTCGACGGGGTCCGAATCTTGCGAACAAATTCTAACGCATAAAAAGTGAAAAATGAGAGGCTTATCTTTCTTTGGTCGTTCGTTCGTCGTGTCTTCTGGGCCGAACGGTCGACCCAGGAGAACTGAAGGGTCCCGTCATCGGGTCGTCCGTGGTCCTGCATGGGAAGGCGAAAAATTTGTCTGCCTATGCGGGTGCCTTAATCGCCGCGTTCGAAGCGGGTCAGTGGCGGGCCATACCCAGGCAGTGTTCAGTTTGACCAAAGAGGGACGCTTCGTAGACCGGGGTTCGTCCTGTCACTTCTGGTGCGTCCCCTCAGATATCAATCAGCATTGATTACGTATTTAAAAAGGGGAAGGGAGAGGGTTTTTCGTCCGACCTTTCGCCTTTCCTTAGTTACTGCGCCTCCTCTTTAAATAGGGAGGGGGAGAGGAGTTCTCAGCCCACCTCCCCTTCTGCCTCCGAGCCGCTATCTCTCCTTCTTCTTCCTTTCCGCCAAACGCGTCCGTGCGTCGTGGTGGTTCCTGAGTGAGGCAGAGTAATGCCAGAGAGAGATAGAGAACTTACAAACTTGCTCGTGATTCTGGTGCGTGATGTCGAGCCGGAGGTTATCCAACGTAGATGAGATGGTGCGCGCGGCCCTTGCTGAGGAGTCGCTGCTGGCGAAGGAAAGGAGGCGTCGGTGGGCGTCGTACGTCGTTGACTGCGCCGTCGTTCGCTGCGCCCCTCCCTTGGCGGGAGGCGTTTCCTGCCCATATGCCGTTATCAGGGTTATGGCTGGGGATGATGGCGTAGTCTTCAGACGTCATGGCGGTGGCGTCGCTGCCGGGGTCGCGGCTGACGACGATGGCGTAGTCCCCGGACGTTCCGGCGGAGGCGTCGTTGCCGGGGTCGCGGCTGACGACGATGGCGTGGTCCCCGGACGTTCCGGCGGAGTCGTCGTAGATGGTGGCGCCTTCGAGGATCCAGCGAAGATGTCGCCGACGGAGAGCGTGGCACGGCGACCGTAGTAGACGAGCTGGCCCGTGTACACGCCCCGGACGTCGCCGATGGAGAGCGTGGTACGGCGACCGCAGCAACACTTGTGGTAGAGCTGAGCCGAGACTGTAATGAAATAACGTTGTGGGGAAGCCCCCGGGTAAACAGTCCTCGGAGTATATTGTTCCTTTTTTGTAATGACATCGCTTTGTAAGTGGTGAATTTGTGCAAAAATGAACAAAATTGCATCCTTGGCTTATGGCAAGTCATTTTAACGCTTTCCAACCCTTCTCATGGTCTAAGTCATAGGAAACTAGGGCGTGGGCGAACTAATTCGATTGAACTGGTGAGCAAAGAGGTTGCACCCATTGGGGGCGTGGGTGCCTTGCAGTCCCTACCGGTTGTATTGAGAATTGGTTCCTAAGATCTTAGCCCTCGAAACTCGTTCTGGCGAATGGAAAACTTAGAAAATGTTTGCAAGTATAACGGAGGGATTTTTTACAAGCGTAATAAGTAATACTTGTATTACACATGACATATGTTACGATCATATGCCAGCCCCCGAGTGAGGTCTGACCCCTCGCGATTTGCAGGGGTCGGTAGTCACTAAGGATCGGGGTTCATTAAGACAAAAACCGATAAGGAAAAGTGTAAGCTTATTTTAAGGATAGAAACGACGAGCTGCTCAATGTTCCGAGCGTTGGTGAAGACTTCGCCTTTGATGGTTTTCAACCGTAGGCGCTGGCGAAGTATTTCCGCGACGATGTAGGGCCCTTCCCAGGGCGGGGAGAGTTTGTGGCGATCCTTGTTGCTCTGCACAAGGCGAAGGACGAGGTCTCCGACGTTGAAGGCTCGACCCTGCACCCGTCAGCTGTGGTACCGCCGTAACGCTTGCTGGTACTTGGCTGAACGGAGGAGGGCGATGGATGATGTCGAGAAAGAACAAAACAGCTTGCTCGGATTTGATTGTGGATATTGGCCGAGCTTCAATCCATTTTGTGAACTTGTCTATGGCGACAAGCAGGTGGGTAAAGCCTCCGGGTGCTTTTTTAAGTGGCCCAACCAGGTCAAGCCCCCAGACCGCGAAGGGCCACGTGATGGGGATCATCTGGAGAGCCTGGGCCGGGAGGTGCGTTTGCCGAGCGTAGTATTGGCACCCTTCGTAGGTGCGTACAATTTGCTCGGCATCGGCTACTGCGGTGGGCCAATAGAAACCTGTCGGAATGCCTTCCCAACCAAGGTTCTTGGTGCGGCATGGTGTCCGCATGCCCCTCCGTGGATGTCGCCAAGAGGAGTTTTCCACTCGCTCGCTGAGGATACAAAGTTCGAGAATCGATGTGACTTCGTTTGTAGAGTTCGCCCTCTACAAGAACGAAGGATTTAGCGCGTCCTTGCGAGCCGTCGGGCTTCGTCTTGTTGGTTGGTAGTACGTCGTGGAGGAGATAGTCGATGTAAAGCGTTCTCCGGTCATTGGGAGGATCGGACTCCATTGTTGGGTCTTCTTCAAGCTCCATGACCTCGGGTCGGGAGGAGCAGGTTGGCGGATCGGCCTTGGGGAATTCGGACTAGAAGGGCCATCATCGGCTTGTTCCGACCTCGCGTAGCGCACCGAGGGTTTGTGTTGGTCATTTGGCGAAGACGCTGTTGGAACCGGCGGCTCTACCGATCTTTGCTTTGAGTGTATCGGCCGCCGTTGAGGCGCTGGGGATATGATTGAGTTCGAGGCCGTCGAATTTATCCTCCAGACGTCGGACCTCTTGACAGTATGCCTCCATCTTGGTATCGTGGCAGCCCGACTCTTTCATGACCTGGTTGACGACCAGCTGAGAGTCGCCCCTGACGTCAAGGCGTCGGATGCCCAGCTCGATGGCGATTCGTAGGCCGTTGATGAGCGCTTCGTATTCTGCAGTATTGTTTGATGAGGGAAAATGAAGCCGAACCATGTACCTCATGTGGACCCCGAGGGGGGATACAAAGACTAGTCCTGCTCCGGCGCCCTTCTTCATCAGCGATCCGTCGAAGTACATTATCCAGTACTCTTGATCGACGGCTGCTGGTGGCATCTGGACCTCGGTCCACTCCGCGATGAAGTCAGCCAGTGCCTGAGATTTGATCGCCGTTCGGGGGACATAAGAAATGCCCTGATCCATCAGCTCGAGTGCCCACTTTGCGGTTCTTCCCGTAGCGTCATGGCTACGAACGACCTCGCCGAGGGGGAACGACGTCACTACCGTCACGGGGTGTGACTCGAAGTAGTGGTGTAGCTTCCTTTTGGTGATGAGGACGGTGTAGAGGAGTTTCTGGATCTGGGAGTAGCGGGTTTTGGAGTCGGATAACACCTCGCTGATGAAATATACAGGGCGCTGCACCTTGAAGGCGTGCCCCTCTTCTTCTCGCTCTACTATTAAGGCGGAGCTAACCACTTGGGTGGTGGCCGATATATATAGTAGGAGAGATTCTCCATCGCATGGAGGAACTAGGACCGGTGGCTTAGTTAAAAATCGTTTAACCATGTCAAGTGCTTCTCGAGCCTCCGTGTCCACTCGGCGGTCGGATTTTCTTTGAGAGTCGATAAAGGGGAAGTCCTCGTTCGCCGAGGCATGAAATGAATCGACTGAGAGCGGCAAGGCACCCGGTGATCCGCTGAACCCCCTTTATGTTTTGGATCGGGCCCATCCTCGTGATGGCCGATATCTTCTCTGGGTTGGCTTCGATGCCACGTTCGAGCGATAAAGCCGAGCAAAGATGCCCTCGGGACCCCGAAAACACATTTTTCGGGATTGAGCTTGATGCCGTTCGTCTGGAGTTTCGCAAAGGTACGTTCAAGGTCGGCGACGATAAGGTGGTCAGCCCGCTTGGATTTGACTACGATGTATGTCGCCGACATAGGCCTCAACGGTTCGCCCGATGAGATCTCCGAAGCAACTACTACATACAAATGCTGGTACGTTGCCCCAGCCGTTCTTCAAACCAAAGCGGCATTGAAACGTAGCAAAATGATCCGAAGGCGTGATAAAAGATGTCGCGAGCTGGTCGGACTCTTTCATCGCGATCTGATGGTAGCCTGAGTATGCGTCCAGGAAACAGAGGGTTTCGCACCCCGAGGTGGAATCGACTATTTGGTCTATTCGTGGCAAAGGAAATGGATCCTTTGGACACGCTTTGTTGAGGCCAGTATAATCAACACACATTCTCCATTTCCCGCTTTTTTTTTCGAACAAGAACAGATTCGCTAACCACTCTGGGTGGTACACTTCCTTAATGAATCCTGCGCGCCGATGAGTCCGGCTATCTCTCTCGCCGATGGCCTGCGTTTCTCCTCGTCGAAGCGGTAGCGGCGTTGTTTCACCGGCTTGGAGCCGGAAGGATTTGGAGAGTATGCTCGGCGACCTCCCTCGGGATGCCCGGCATATCCGAGGGTTTCCACGCAAAGATGTCCTTGTTGGTGCGGAGGAAGTCGACGAGCGCGCTTTCCTATGCGGAGGAGAGCGCGGTCCCGATTCGGACTTTTTTGCCCTCGGAGCTACTGGGATCCAAGAGGACGTCCCTGGAACCCTCTGCCGATTCGAACGATCCGGACGACTTCTTTGCGTCGGGTGTCCCCTCACTGACCTCCTCCCTGAGGGTGACGAGCTCTTCGGATGCGATGACCGCGGATGCGTGTCCGCAGCATTCGACCTCGCACTCGTAAGCGCGCTGGAAGGAGGTGCCGATGGTGATGATCCCACGGGGGCCCGGCATCTTCAGCTTCAGATATGTGTAATTGGGTACGGCCATGAACTTCGCGTAACATGGTCGCCCCAGAATGGCGTGGAAAGTCCCTGGGAACCCCACTACATCGAAGGTGAGGGTCTCGGTCCGGTAATTGGATCGATCCCCAAAAGTGACGGGCAGGTCAATCTGCCCTAGTGGCACGGCTTGCCTTCCTGGTACGACGCCATGGAAAGGTGCTCGGACGGGGCGGAGGCGCGTTCGGTCGACGCCCATCTCGTCGAGCGTCTTGGCGTACATGATGTTGAGGCCGCTGCCCCCATCCATCAGTACCTTGGTGAGCCGCTTTGGACCGACGATCGGGTCGACGACAAGCGGATACCTTCCCGGGTGTGGGATGGCATCCGGATGGTCGGTCCGGTCGAAGGTTATGGCGGATTCCGACCACCGGAGATAGGCTGGCATAGCCGGTCCAGCGGTATAGACCTCTCGACGTGCGACCTTCTGGCGGCGCCTGGAGTCATAGGCCGTTGATCCTCCGAAGATCATGAGGGCACCGGTCGGAGTTGGGAAGGTGTCGTCCTTCTCCTCCGTGTCGTTAGTGGTGGGAACAGGCTCCTTCCCCTGCTCCTCCTTGTTAAGGCCCCCAGCCAAGTATTTGCGCATAAGGCCGCATTCCTTGTATAGGTGCTTGGCCGGGAAGGCGTGGTTTGGGCATGGCCCCTCGAGCATTTTCTCGAAGTGGTTCGGAGTGCCCTCCGCGGGCTTCCGGCCACCTTTGCGGTCGGCAGCGGCCGCGAGTAAGTTGTCGCGCCGTTGCTTCTTATTTTTCCCTTTGGCGGGACGGTTGGAGGCGCCTTCGCTGGCGTCCTCGTCCCGCCTTGTTTTTCCGTCGGTACGATCAAAGATGGCCCCGACTGCCTCTTCTCCAGAGGCGTGACTAGTGGCGATGTCCAGGAGTTCCTTGGTAGTTCGCGGGCCCCTGCGTCCTAGCTTGTGGACCAGGGATTCGCAGGTCGTTCCGGACAGAAAGGCTCCTATTACGTCGGCGTCGGCGACGTTCGGGAGCTCATTGCACTGTCGTGAAAAGCGCCGGATGTACCCGCGGAGGGTTTCACCGGCTTTCTGACGGCAGTTCTTGAGGTCCCATGGGTTTCCAGGGCGTTTGTACGTGCCCTGGAAATTACCCACGAAGATCTCAGTCAGATCCGCCCAACTCTGAATAGCATTGGACGGTAGGTGCTCCAGCCACGCTCGTGCTGAGTCGGCCAGGAACAGCGGGAGATTGCGAATAATGAAATTATCATCACTAGCACCACCGGCCTGACATGCAAGCCGATAGTCTTCGAGCCAAAGCCCGGGGTTTGTTTCGCCAGAATATTTAGGAATGTTCGTAGGCGGTCGATACCTTAGAGGGAACGCAGCGTTGAGGATGTGTCGGCCAAAGGCCTGAGGGCCTGGCAGGACGGGGCTCGGGCTTCGGTCCTCGTTGCTGTCGTAGCGCCCGCCACGTCGGGGATGATAGCCGCGGCGCGCTGCTTCTCCCTCGTCGCCGTGGGCACGTCTCCGAGCGTCGATGATGCTACGTACGTCGCGGCCACGGCCGAGGCGTTGATGTACAGGGACGACGGAGGGCTGCCCGCCGGCCGGCGGTGTTTGGTGTACGGATGCGTCCTTGGTGGGATGCACCGAAGGTGCGCGCTGGCTGGTGTCGGGTTCGCGTCGTCGAGACAACGAACTTTCCACTGCTGCTTGGCGCAGCGCCGAAAGCAACGTCGCGAATCTCCCGATAAGCGCGTCGATCCTTGGACGTCGTGGCCTCCGGAGACCATGCAAGAAGGCGGTCGCCGCGGCGATGTTACGGGCCTGGCTCGAGCAAAGTGAGGAAAGGCCCCATCGTTGGTGAGGATCCTTTGATGTACGGTGCGGGGCTGGTGGCGCGCGCGCCCAAATTTTTGCGGCGTTCAATCTCGCGATTGATGTCCGCGTATTCCCCGTCTTGAGCCCTTGCCCGGCCTCATCGATCTCTTGCCGACGAGCCCTTAGCTGCTCCATCCTCGGGGCGAGATGGGGCTGTCCCTTCTTCCCGGATCTGCTTGCCGAGGATTGTTCGTGGGGTGGCCTCTTCCCCGAGGCGCTTTCGGCGTGACCCTCGTGGGTCTGCGTCATGTAGCATTCTCGGGAAGGGTGGTGGCTCCCCTGCTGGAATCCGATTTGGAGAGCGATCTGAGCTCCTCGTTGAGGAGCTCAGAGGGTCTTCGTATCCCGCTCAATCGCCCCCACGAACTCGATGTCCGTGGGTGGTTGAACCACACGTAGCGCCAGAAAGGCGGCGGTGCCGTGGTTGCATAACGCTGCGAGACCGAACGGAAGCGCTGTCGGGCGCTCCATACGGACCCTTCCGGACACATGGTGGCATTGTGAGAGGCTTCTTTGGGTGACGGGACTCCCGGGAGTTGCCGGTGGACCCTCAAGCTCGAGACGGGTGAGGTTGATGGAAGGGGAGATGGGGCAGGTGAGTGAGTCGAGTGCCGCTCTCCTTCTAGTGTGATGATGAAATCCAGGTCGCCGAAACGCACGTGTGCGCCTGGGGCCCAGGTGATTGCGTGGGTGGTCATCCGAGACCTGGTTTGGAACGCGCAAAGCCCCTACCTGGCGCGCCAACTGTTGGTGTTTCGTACAAGCACCGGCAAGTGAATTTATAGTAATAAGCGTTAGGCTCGGATGGTGCGCTAAAGGACACAGGATTTATACTGGTTCGGGCGAAACGTCCCTACGCCCGGCTTTGTTCTTTGCTTGTGTTATTAGCACCGTAACGATCTGTAGTAAGGGATACAAACTGCCGAGAGAGGGACTGGTCCCAAGTCTCTGATCGAAGGATTGAAAGGTGGTCAAGAGCTTCGTAGCTGCTTGAATGTGTGTGAGTGCGTTCTATTGTTTTTGTCCTCCTTTTCCTTTTGTCCCCCTGATGGAAGAAGCGCATCCCCTTTTATAGATGAAGGGGCCAGCTTTACAAGGGTAAGGGCTCCAGGACGCGTACTCTACTTAGTCTTGTGGCTCACGTCTACCTGGTCAGGTCCTCCACTCTGATGAGTGCGAAGGAAGATAAGTGTTTACAATGTTGTCGATGTCTCTGTAGGATGTCAGGTTAGTCACAGAATACTGCCCTACGCAGGGTATGGGCTGCAGTACAGTGGTTTTGACTTATGAGCCTCCCTCAGCCTTGCTCCGCACGCCTTCCGGGTTCTCATGAGTCCTTGTTGGGGGAGAATGCGGGTCGAGGGTCGGTGTAACGCCGTGGTCAAGGCCTTCTGACTGGGAGGACCTGAGGGGTCGGGAAGCGGGCGCCGCTCCCTCGGGTCCACCGTGTGGTGACGGAATACCCATCGTTCGTGGAGATAGCAAATCCTTTCCTGGAGCGTAGCGGTTGTCGTATATCTTCGTCGGGTTCCGTGTCCCAGAGCTGAAGGCGGCGCCTACAACTCTACAGGGTGAGGTGCACGCACCTGTAATACCTTTTGGGCTCTGCGGCGCCCGGAAGGGTCTAAAGCTTCAGTCCTGTTGTTCCCTGGCAGTCCTTTTCCTGCCAGGGCGCAGGGTATGGTCGTTGGAGCCATGGTTGACCCGAACGTCTTGTCTCGTCCTGTACCCATCATTATGAGGGATAGATATCGATCAGGGCGAGGCTCGTTCTGGGCCGTCGGGTGAGGCTGACCCCGCCCCTCCGGGGTCGGGCGAGACGGAATTCATCCCTCAGCCCTCGGGCGAGACCGAGCCCGCCCTCAAGGCGTCGGGCGAGGCGGAGTTTATCCCTCGGCCCTCGGGCGAGACCGAGCCCGCCCTATAGGCGTCGGGCGAGACGGAGATTAGCCTTGAGCTTTTGGGGCGAGGCAGGGTTATCCTACAAAGGCGTTGGGTAAGGCTGACCCCGCCCCTCCAGGGTCGGGCGAGATGGAATTCATCCCTCAGCCCTCGGGTGAGACCGAGCCCGCCCTCAAGGCGTCGGGCGAGGCGGAACCGAACTCCTGTCACTTGAACAAGGGATGACATGGAGCCCTTATGCATCTAGAAGTTTTTCACGTTCGGTGGTCATCGGTTCCACCTTCTGGGGTACCCTGGTATTAGGTCCCCGACAAAACTCTTGCAGGAAATGATACGATACATGTTTGTTTAAATCACCTTTGTGAATATAGTCAACATGTGTGATGTCAACCAACCTTGATTTTGTGCTTAAACATCTCTAAATGAGTTTGCGAACAAAAGTTATTTAGGGTTCATGTTGGAAAAATGTGGAAAACTGATTAAAAATGCCAAAAAAACTTACCTTGTTTTAATGGCTCAATAGCTTTTTGGAGGATAAATAAATAATTATTTTATATTGAAACTGTAAAATATGTTGGTGTAATCTACAATTTCATGAAGATCTTTTGTATAGGACGTGGGACCTAGTTCTTCACCTAACTCGCTGGATCGGGTGTCAAAGAGAGGCACATGGCCACTGTCGCGCCCACGCCCTGCTCTGACCTCGCCCGTGCCCTGGCTGCCCATGTCGCGCACGGGGGCGCCCAGGCCACCCATGCCCTGCCCGCGTCCTTGCCACGCTGCCCTGCTCCCTGTGCTCGCGCTCAAGTTGAGGCTGAGTCCCCCTCGCGCACCTCACTTCCTCGCTCCCCGCTCGTAGAACGCAAGCACCCGCCATGGCCGAGCTCGAAGCCGAACTCGAGCGCCACCGTCCTCGCCGCTGCACTCGGTCGCACGCCAAGTTGATCTCTCGACCGCCTCCGCTTTGCTCCCCTCCATGCCCCGCGCGCCTCACCAGTTAGACCGCCTCCACCGCAACGCCTCGCAGCACCGTTGCCGCCAGCCGACGACCGCTGCCCCGTAGCTGCCTGCGGCCGTGCCCCTATGGCCACAGCGGGGTGAGCCATGGCCACCCCCATGTGCGTCTGGGGCCCAGTCACGCCCCCGCGCCACTACCCGACCGCCGGAGCATCCCTGGCGTCGGGCCGTCACAGCAGCAGCCGCGGTCGCTCGGGCTCATCCTTCCGTGGGTCATTCCTGACCCATCCGCAAGCCCCTGCGGGTGCGCACAGACCCCGCGCATGTAGCCGGCCGGTCCATCGCCGCCGCCGAGCCCTCCATGGCCAGAAATCAGCCTTGCCGCGGCCCTCGGCTGCTCGATGATGACGACGAAGAAGAAGAGAAGGACCTCGCACTTAAATAGAAGCTTTTCTAGGGTTCCCAATGTAAATCTCATGACTCACATGAATAGTACTGCTAGACTACGGGTTGATTCAGGAAAAGTTTAGGGACCTCGGTGCAAAGTGTTTGTCTTTTATGATTTTTCCTTTTTTTATGTTTTATTCGGCTGAAACTTTGAAAACTCATAGTAAATCGTAGAAAAATCATAAAAATGCCAAACCAGTTTTGTTACACTCCACACAACTAGATCTATGCAGTAGATACATAATATGACATGGTTTAGTACAAAAGTTTTGCTATAGATATTTGCCTATGCTTTTTAATGCTAAATTCATATGTGTTGTTATATGAATCCAGTTACTGTGAAATTTTTATGGTAGGTTACTTGTTGTATGCTTGTGTTGTGGTAAAAATTTCATATCCAATGGATGTTAATTTACTGAGTTATTGATTTATCTTGTGTCACATGCCTTTATTGCTTTTAAATCTTAATTAACTGCTAGTAAATAATTTGCTTATCCTAAAATTATGAAATTTATGTAGTAGTTATGTTTAGTTAAGATGTATCACCCATAAATTTTTCATGTCCAAAAGAGATATTTGGTGCGTCACCTTTTTATTCCTTGGTTATAATTATTTAAGCTTTCATATATGTTAGGTGTTTAGATTTGGGTTAATATATGTTTTTCTATACTATTTGTTTTACATGATGTATAGGCAAAGTGTGTTTAGTAAGTATAAGTGTGCTTGGCATGTTATGATAAGCTTTCACATGTATGTTTAAAACACAAATGGTTGTTTTACTCGCTTGTGTGATAATAGTAACTCCCAAGTAAGTCGCTAGGAGAGGATGAGAGTCGAACCTCCAACATTTAGTTACCATTCACCGTGATGACATGTTGCTTGTCTTGTAGTGTTTGTAAATGTCTGTTATGCTTGTTTGACTTAAGCATGCATTGCATTCATGCATATATCATTTAGGAACGGTAAAGAATCGATGGATCTTGTGAAGGATGTTGGCGTCTAATGGGAAGATGGTATAACGGTGACCCACCTGAAGATGATGGTTGATCATGTTGAAGATGGAGCCAACTAACTTAGTGTGAATAAGTTACCCAGGCAAGCTTCGGTGCATAACCTCTATTTTTATAGCACTTATTCTTATATTGATGCGTTAAGTTAGAGGAGTTGCTTGAAACCCACCTGCATAAATATTCTATTCTATGAGTCCTACTAGTATGACAGGAATCGAATAGTATGCCATGCTATAGGACCTACGGTAGAAGTCAGGTGATGGACTGTCACTCATGAGAGATAGGTCATGGCTATTTTGTTACTGCTATCACATAGTTTTGGAGATGGATAATATATAATTGGAGACCAGGCGGGAAGAGGAAAAATGGTTTTTTTCTGAATGGTTGGTGGGTGCCGTAGGGCTAGGCTCTGGGCGCTCGTTTTTCCGCCTATGTCAATTAAGGACCGTTCGTTAGTGGCGCTGTGACAAGTTTGAAGGTACCAAACACATAACGGGGGCCTGAGTTACAATTGACCGTGAAGCTTAGTACTTTCTTATGACTAAGGTGTGCAAAACGTTCATCGAAGTGTTTCTCTGGCCATTCTAGTGGCTGTTTTTGGGAGGTGAATGTCCATGGACCAAACTTATGAGGGGAAACCCATCGCCGGTTCATGGGGCGGGCCTCATAGGGTGGGTTCCCTAGGGTGGTTAGGTCATTTCGGGCCTTGGTCGTATGATTGGAATGGCTGCCTTGTACATGCTCTTTTGAGAGAAGTACATGCATGTGTTTGGGATTACCCAGCTGGATGTACATCGATTGCAATCGCCGCCCTCTTTGGATATGGATACCACTTGTCGCACTACTGCTATCGTAGTTAATGAAACTAGAATATGGAGATGATGATGAGGCTTATGCCGGATGATGAAATATATCCTGATTGCTTACCACATGCTTGTAAGTAGTTCAGGTGCTTACCTAGAATGGTTAAGTAATAAACTTGATGTAACTGCTAAAACCTTGAATACCAGGATGCACTATTAGTAATGCTTCTCTGCAAAAACAACTAAACAACTAGCCAAATAGCCTCTGCATATCCTTGAGAGTTGGGAGACTACTTGTAGGATCTCTGGTTAGCCTAGAGGGGGTGAATAGGCCTGTTAAAACAAGAACTCAAGTAGATGTCAAATTTCACCCGCGGCACTGCTGCTTTGACCTCGCGGCACTACCGGACAGCAGAACTACCGGGCTATAACAGCAGCACTACCGCACCTGTAGACAACTTCAAGTCACAGTTCAAAATTAGTGAATGGAAACTTAGATCAGAGAAATTCCTTAGCTTCCTGTAGGTATAAGGTTCATAGATCGAGAGCTAGGAGTGGTAGGAACTCCACACACAAGTAGATCGGCCACAAACCCTATATTCTACCTCAACAACAATGTGAAATGCAAGTGAAGTAAATCAAGCACAAGGTCACACAATGATTTATCTTGTGGTTCAGCTCGCCACCAAGGCTTGCCTAAGTCCACATTATTGAGGTTGCCACTAAGGCTAGGGCTTTGTAACCCTGTCTTGTTCTCAAGTCAAGAGAGTTACCTCTTGAGATGAGGGGAGAGTTTACTAGCTGCAAGAGATGGTTACAAACCTCCTGTGGCTGCCACACAAGTTGGCAAGCTCCACGAGAAACGCTCTAGCCGTCTTGGAGCCAAGCTCCAAGAGTAACAAACACAACCGCTGACCAAAACATGAACCAAGTGCTCTTTAGGCTTTGGGAATCAATGGATCTGCTCTCTAATCGAGTTTGGCACCTTTTTTGCAAGGATTGATGGGGAAATCAATGGAGAAGCTTGGGAACTCAAGGTCACCAATGGAGGAGAGAGAGATGAGCACTTTTCTATTCTTGGGTGAACTAAACGGTTCATAGAGAGAAGAAGAATGTTGAAGAGGAAGGGGAAAGGTATAAATACCCCTAGCTCCCAACGGTCACTTATGTCGCGGCAATGCCTCTTTTCAGGTGCGGCACTACCGCATAAGGCAAGATGGCAAAGGTAAGAGTGAAGTGATGGCTGTCTTGGCTAAGTAACTGAGGATGTAGGTGTAAGATAGAGCACTTGGTAGTACATGTTAGCTCAAGCATTGTGTCCCCCTTTATAGTACGGCTTTTCCTATACTCAAATTCAAAATATAAAAGAATTTAAACCTCATTTGAGTTTGAAGCCATCGATATTTGTAATTGGGGGTACCTCCATTTTGTATAATATCCTCGATTATATATTCCTTGCTTGTCATCTTGATAAATCTCATTAGTCCTCTAATTGCGTGGTCATTATCACCAAAACCCACAATTAGGGCTTGATTGCACTTTCAAGCTCCCCTTTTTGGTGATTGATGGCAACTTAATTAGAGCTTACAAAAGATATGAAATACAACTGAGATTTTGAAGCCATGGATGTAGAGCCTCCCCCTAAATGTGTGAATGGAAAATTGAATTCTCGAATTGGCATTAGAAGCCAAGATTCACATTTTAGTGAAAGTGATGGGGCTCCCCTACATTCATGCTCCTGTGGGGTGCTACACATTGTGACAGATAAACAAACGTGATGCAAATGATAGTTCATGCACAACAAAATAGCTATGACAGCTGGGTGTGGCACTGCCGCACCATAGCCGTAGTACTGCTGTAGAGCGGCACTACCGGGCCTAGGTACGGCACTGCCGCACTTGCTGTAACAGCACAGGTGAAATCAAGCACCACATAGTATGTAACACATATAAAGAGGTACATTCTAGCACAGTTAAATGACAAGCTACACACATAGATCAATACATGTCCATATCCCATACACATATAGTACTTAGGTAGCATTATTACATAAATAGAGTTTAGAGCGACTCTCAAACTCTCACCTAACGAAGACTACTCTCAATGGATTTAACATGAGGCCCCTGCTAGAGCAACCTCTCCATAGCGTCGAAAAGTTGTTGGCCCCTCTAATTTTCTCCCCCTTTGGCATAAAGCACCAAAAAGAGAAGAAAAGAAGAAAGACCAACGAACTCACTCCTCATCTTCTTGAATACCCTCCCAATAGACATCATCTCCACCAGCCGCCCTACTACCACCACCAGCAACACCAAGATTGTCGTCATTGGAGGAGGAGGACACCACCAGCCTCCCTTGGCGATGGATGGTCGAAGTGTGGTGCTGGCGTTTGGTGCTCCTCCTCAAGGACTACAAGGTCGAGGCCAAAGTTGTGTGAGGGTCAAGCTCTGGCTGCTCTTGCTGCTCATCCTCCTTATCACCCTCTGAATCCATGTCGAAGAGGCTAGGGAGGTCATCAAACCTCGACGGTGACTCAACTGGAGGAAGAGGTGGCAGCCCTGCTCGCTCTCTGGCCTCCCGGTTGACCTCACGGTTCTCCAACCGGTCCTTATATGCGGTCCTTGCTACATAGGTGCAAGTAGTGAAAATGTCCTTGATCCATTTCCCAAACTTCTCCATCTTCTTACCTTTGCAGGACCTAGAGTGGGAGGACTCGGGTATGTCCTCAACTGAGGGAGAGTGTCTCATTGCCTTGCTAGCACCTAAGGCTTGGGTCTTCTCAATCTTATAGATGGTGTGGAGACCATCCTTGTCAAACTTGTAGCCAGTGACCCTTTCAATCATGAACATGAGATAGGGAGCATAGGACAGCCCCTTTCTCCCATCATCCATGGCAATCCTCAGCTCATGCCATAGGAAACGAGGGACATTGAACCTGTCACCTCTAGGAGCAAACCTAGCAAGCACATTCCTCACATAGCCATTAAGATCTGAAGCTACTCCATCCTTTGGATTTATGGTGTGACTGATTAGGTTGTTCAAGATGTAGTAGTAGCTTTGAAAGCCACTAACTTTGCCATCTGTGCTTCTCCTGTCAATCCATATGTAGGCAATGTCTCTGATCTCTGCCCTAGGCTCATCATGGATATAAGCAAAGCCTTGCTCCTCCTCACCAAAGCCAAGGATCCAACTGAAAGTCACAAAGTCAACATGGTAGTGCCGTCCCTTAGTCACCTAGTGTATCTCATCGGTATAGGTGTCATAGAAGGAGGTAGCATGGAAGTGGGCTAGCACTTCCTCATTCCAATTATACCTGAAACTCATGAGATCAGAGGCCAAAGTTCTCACAAGCCCTGTTTACTCTGTTGAATTTAGGATCATTTTTTCCTTCATTTTCTCCCAGTCAACATACTACATCTTGACAATCTTGGACTTCTTGGAGTTGAAGATCACAGAGGCATAAAAGTTGGAATGAAACTCATTCCAAAATCTGTAATCTACCCCCAAATCCTTTGGCTGCACATAGAGATTGTTCTCACGTGCTTCTTCTACAATCTTCTGCTTTTCCATATAATTGAGCACAGGATGAGCACGGGTGTGAACTGGACGCCTCACAATCACCTCCTTAGGATACTCGGTGATATAGGCTCTGTCAAACTCCTCAAGGTGAGGAGGAGTGTCTAGGAAAGCACCAGGAGGAATGGTGTAGCCAACCCTCTCCAAGTTCTCCTTCTCCTAGATCATCTGATCCCTCCTCCCCCTGTCTCTTGCAGCTCCTCTAGCTACTGCACTGCTACTGCCACCAGCTGTCCTCCCATGACCATGATGAGGAGGGTCCTTGTCTCGCGCCTCAGTCATTTTCCTCTTCCCCCTCTGGTCATCTTCACCTCTGGAGGCCATCTGTGCAAAATGATAGATCAAAATAAGAAACTACTTTAATGGTGTGTAGAAGTCAGCCTATAAAATAGGTTAAGTAATCAAGAAGAGTCAAAGTGCAAGCGAGGGAAGCAGCTAGTATTGCATTGTCCCCAGGCATACAGCACTACCACACCAGCTATTTCTCTAGGACTACATCTTGCTCCTTCTTATTTACATAACTTATCTCATAATCTAACTTCTAGCCCATCACATAATCTCAGCAAATGTGGTTCTATCAACATATGGAACTAGGCATAATAGTATGCAAGATAGTGTTGTGAATGAAAGGTATGGGGATTGGTGACTAAATCCAATCAAATCGAGAGTCACAGATTGAGTGGAGCTGCAAACTTGAGAGAATCATACTGCAGCTCGTGGCACGGCCGCGTCTGCCTGCGGTATAGCCGCAAGGGCAGATTCCACTCCACCAATGAATCTCCATATCAATTCAAGTTAATCATCAATCCAACTTCCAATCTATCCACACTACTACCAGAAAGCAATATACATAGCCTAAAGATCTCCACTGCAAAGATCGTGATGGTTCTAGGGTTATACCTTTGATTCTCGCAGATTAGGGAGGAAAGAGATGAAACGGCTCCACCCAGAAGCCTCAACGGCGACCGGCAAGACAGGGGAGCTCCGGTAGCAGCTACGACACTGTTAGGACGCGCCCAGAGGGCACGGCGATGGTGTAGGTGACGCGTGCGGCTGAGAGGAAGAGAGGCGGTGCATCGAGGTGAAAATGGGGGGAGAGAGGGAGTTACCTAGGGCCGAAGGTATAAGATCGAAGAAGTGGGCCCTATGGTAACTGGCCGTTGTGGGCTGGATTCCAATTGGAATTCAAAGTGCGGCACAGCTGCTTGCCACACGCGGCACAACCACACTCCCCAAAATAGCACGATTTAGCTACTAACTAAATAGCTCTATATATATAGGATATGGACACATATCTCAAGCACGCTATGATCAACAACAGATAATCAATACAAATAATAATCATAATGCACTTGTTTCTTTTGATAAATCCTTTTGAAGCACAATATCTAAACTTTTTGGTAAATCTTTTGTCCTATGCATGCTAGTTGATCAGTCAAAGGTGTGCTATATCTCAAACCACATTACGAGAATCAAGTATATTTAGCTCACTACGCAAAGCACAAAACCTAGACTCATCGAGAGGCTTAGTGAATATATCGGCTAGTTGCTTTTCGGTGCTCACATGGCGAATTTCAATATCTCCTTTGGCTTCATAGTCTCTCAAGAAATGATGTCAAATGTCTATGTGCTTGGTTCTTAAATGGCTTACAGGATTGTTTGCTAGCTTTATGGCACTTTCATTGTCACACAAGAGTGGGATTTTGGTAAAGCAACATCCGAAATCTTGAAGAGTTTGCCTCATCCAAAGTAGTTGAGCATAACATGCACCGGCTGCAACATACTCGGCCTCGGCGGTGGAATGGGCTACATAATTTTGCTTTTTAGAGCTCCAAGACACTAGGGATCGTCTAAGGAATTGACATGTCCCTGAAGTGCTTTTTTGATCTACCTTACAACCAGTGTAATCGGAATTCAAATACCTAAGTAGATCGAACTTAGAGCCCTTAGGATACCACAAGCCAAGGTTAGGAGTGTGTACTAAATATCTCAAGATTCTCTTAATGGCCACTAAGTGATACTCTTTTGGGTTAGCTTGAAATCTAGCACACATGCACATACTAAGCATAATATCGGGCCTAGATGCGCATAAATAAAGTAGAGAGCCGATCATGAAACGATATACCTTGGTATCCATGGCTTTCTCTTCATCATTGAGATCAAGATGTCCATTGGTTGGCATGGGAGTTTTTATAGGTTTGGCATTCACCATGTCAAACTTCTTGAGCATATCATGGGTGTACTTCATTTGACTAATGAAAGTTCCATCCTTCACTTGCTTGATTTGAAATCCGACGAAGAACTTCAATTCACCCATCATGGACATCTCAAATCTCTTGGTCATGATCCTACTGAATTCCTTACAAAAAGAATGATTAGTACTACCAAATATTATGTCATTGACATATATTTGGCACACAAATATATCTTTACCAACTTTGCGAGTGAAGAGGGTAGGATCGGCTTTGCCTATTTCAAAGCCTTGTTTAAGCAAGAATTCCTTAAGGCATTCATACTATGCTCTTGGTGCTTGCTTAAGCCCATAGAGCGCCTTTTGGAGTTTGTAGACAAGGTTAGGGAACTTGGGATCTTCAAAGCCTGGTGTTTGCTCAACATAGACAAGTTCTTGAATAGGGCCATTGAGGAATGCACTCTTCATATCCATTTGAAATAGCTTGAAGTTGTGATGAGCGACATAAGCTAGAAGCATTCGGATTGCTTCAAGCCTTGCCACCGGTGCATATGTTTCTTCAAAGTCCAAGCCCAAACCTTGAGCAACCAATCTTGCCTTGTTTCTTGTCACCAATCCATTCTCATCTTGCTTGTTGCAGAAAACCCACTTGGTGCCAATGACACTGGTATTGGGTCTCTCCACCAAGGTCCACACTTGATTCCTTTCGAAGTTGTTGAGCTCTTCTTGCATAGCTATCACCCAATCTTCATCTTCAAGTGCTTATCTACCTTGAGAGGCTCCAATATTAACAAAAATTTGCTAAATGTGAATGAGTTAATACCTCTTTTGAAGACTCCCAAGTATGTTGTCAACGGGGTGATCCCATTGAATGGTTTGCTTGAGCCTTGGGTGCTCAATTGCTCTTGTTCATCTTCTGGACCTTCATCTTCTTCTTGTTCAAAGATGAGTTATAGGTTTTGTCTACGGACTTGAGTTGAATCAGCTACTGCTGACTGGTCAGGTGTGGCACTACCGTGGGCAGAAGTTACAGCCAGGGTCTGCTGCTGTTTGGCATCAGGTACGTCAGCGAAAATTGGTGTAGCAGCAACTTGAGGAATCTCCACTTCAGTGACTTCATCTTCTTGTGGTCTAATATAACCAATAGCCAATTGCTTGATTGCTTCACATGGTGGATCCTCCTTTCCTACAACACTTGAATCAACTTGCTCTACTTCAGAGCATTAGATTCATCAAATGTCACATCTACTGCAATCTCAACTCTCCTAGAGGTTTTGTTGAAGACACGGTAGGCATGCTCATTTGATCCATAACCAAGAAGAAAACCTTCATCAACTTTAGGTGCAAATTTAGAGGTTTTGGGTTTCTTGTTAAGTATGAAACACTTGCACCCAAACACTCTAAAGTATGACACCTTAGGCTTGTTACCGGTTAGAAGCTCATATGAAGTCTTCTTAAACTTCTTGTGTAGGTAGAGGCGGTTGATGGCATGGCAAGCAGTGTTGATGGCGTCACATTAAAAGATGTCCGGCATCTTATACTCATCTAGCATTGTCCTTGCCATGTCAATGAGTATTCGCTTCTTCCTCTTAACTAAACCATTTTGTTGAGGGGTGTATGGAGTTGAAAATTCATGCTTTATGCCCTCTTCATCAAGAAACTCCTCAACTAGAGTATTCTTGAATTCGGTCCCATTGTCACTTCTCATTTTCTTGATTGAGACACCGAACTCCTTTTGTGCTCTTCTAACAAATATCTTCACTTTTTCTTGAACTTGGCACTAGTCATACAAGAAAATACCCAAGTGAAACAGAAATAGTCGTCAACAATAACAAGACCATATTTGTTACCCCCAAGACTTAGGTAGGCGACCGGTCCAAAGATGTCCATGTGTATTAGCTCCAATGGTTGCTTGGTGGTTATGATGCTCTTTGGTGGGTGAGGCATGCCTACTTGCTTTCTGGCTTGACAAGCACTACATATCATATCTTTCTCAAAGTGAACATTTGTTAGTCCAAGGATGTGTTCATCTTTTAGAAGTTTGGCTAAGTTCCTCATCCCAACATGGTCTAGTCGGTGATGCCAAAGCCAACCCATGCTAGATTTTGCCACTAAACAAGTCTTAAGATTAGCTTTACTTTTGTTGAAATCAACTAGGTAAAGCTTATTCTTTAATCGACCCATAAAGACAATAGAGGAATCATTCATTCTAAAGACTTTCACACCCTTATCCGTAAAGAGACAATTATAGCCCATCTCACACAATTAAGAAACGGACAACAAATTGTAACTTAACGAATCAACATGTAATACATTTGTAATTGAATGCTCAAGGGTTATGGCAACTTTACCGAGACCAATCACATCCCCTTTAAATTGTCTCTAAAGACAATATTTTCATTTGAATGTGTCATCGGGGAATATGATGAGAACATACTCCTTTCTCCGGTCATATGATTTGTACATCCACTATCAAGCACCCAACTTGATCCACCGGAGGAGTATGCCTGCAAAACAAGTTTAGTTGCTAGATTTAGGTCCCCAACTAGACTTGGGGCCTTGCATGTTAGGAACAAGAAACTTAGGAACCCAAATAGAAGTATTCCTATATACGTTGGTTTCCTTTCCAACATATTTAGCAACCACTTTTCTACTGCTATTGTTCTTCAAAACAAAGCATGAGGTCAATCTTTGTCGAGGTGCATGGTTCCTTGGTTGATAAGCATATTTGTTCATAGTGGCCCACACTGATTTCTTTGGCTTCTACTGAACCTGTTTCTGCTAGAACACCTTTTTCTTGGGCTTAGTCTGATCAGGAACAGAATTGGTAGCCTTCCTATTTTTGTGGGGCACGGCACTGCCGCTCGGGGACGCTGCACTACCGCGGTCTATGCATGATGCTCTACACCAATTCTACCCTTCCTCTCAAACTGCACACACTCATAGCCATTCACTATCCTTCTTTTATTTGTCTTAGCTCCTTTTGTGTGGCCGAGCCCATGCTTGATTGAGGGATGCCTTCCTTGCTTGAATTGTGGCCCTTTTGATTCATCCTTCTTCTTGTCATTGGATTGGGCCTTACCCATGCACCCTTTTCCAATGATTTCATTGAGCCTAGCAATCTCCTTTTTCATAGCCTCTATGTTTGCAAGGTTAATGGAATAGACATTCAAATCAATATTATAACATTTTCCACAACCTTGATTAGTGGAGGGAGTTGAGGCTTCCTTTGCCTTAGAGGGATGTGAGTTGCTTTCCCAAAGAATGCCATATTGCAGCTTAAGTTCTTTGTGCTTTTCATCTAAGTCACAATACTTTATCTTAAGTGCTTTATTTGCTTTCTTTGTGATAGCATGGTCCAATTGCTCTTTGGCCAAAGCCTTGCGCAAGGATTCCACCTCACTTCTCTCTAATGCAAGAGCTTCCTTGCTAGCAATGTAGAGATCCTCTTGTTGGATAAAAGTTTCCTCTTTAGATTCTAGCTTGGCTTGGACACTCTCTAACTCCTCCATTAGTTTGTGATGAACAATTTGGTCTTTTTATCCAAATTTTTAGTTATCATGTTTATTTCTTCATCACTAGATTCATCATCACTAGAGCTATCACTAATATCACTACTAGAGATATCACTACGAGATGGAGGTGGAGACTTGGATTTTGGTTTTACCTTCTCACCCTTTGACATGAGACAAATATGAGGGGAGTAGTAGTCATCATCGGACATGTTGTTGAAGAGCCTTGGTGTAGGGGATGACTTGTGAATAGGAACGGTTGTAACCTTCTCATCCTCTTCACTTGTGCTCTCTCTAGTTGAATCCCATTCATGCCCAATGTGAGCCTCTCCCATGTACTTCTTGCTCTTTCTATGATCGGCCTTGTCCTCTTTCTTGTCCTTCTTGTACTTGTTATTTTTGATCTCATATGGACACTTGGCAATGAAGTGATCGATACTACCACAATTGTAGCATGTCCTCTTCTTCTTGTTTGGAAACTTTCTTTTCACTACTTTATAGCCTTGCCTCTTTAGCCCCTTATGAAATCTCTTCATAAAGAGAGCAACATCATCCACCTTCTCATATTGATCATCATCATTTTCACTCTCACTTGAGGATGATGTAGTCTCTACTTGCTCTTGGACTTTCTTGCTTGCTTTGGGCTTGCTTGTTGAAGCTTGCTTGTTGATCTTGGACTTGCTTGTAGAGCTATGCTTGCTTGATTTCTTGGCCTTGAGAGCAACATCCTTGATCTTTATGCCATCTAGCTTTGCTTGTAACTCACCAAACCTCTTTCTCTCATTTGCTTCTTCTCTTTGCATGTCAAATGTCAAGATCCTCCTAAGTACATCATTTGGTGTGAAGTATTCAAACTTCTTCTTGTCTCTAATTAGAGTCACTATGGTCTCATATCTAGGTGAGTAAGCTTCTAACATGATCTTCACAACCTTGGGATCATCTAGCTCGTCACAACCATAGCCTCTAATCTTGTCCACCATAGTCATCAATCTATCAAACATCTCTTGTGGTCCTTCTCCATCCATGATTATGAACCGGTTGAGTTTTGCCTTCAACAAATCAATTCTTGCCTTCCTCCCTTTGCCAACCCTTTCATGTGCAAGGTGCAAAGTGTTCCATATTTGCTTGGCAACATCAACACCAATGACTCTATTGTACTCATCACCATCCAAAGCACTAAGAAACACACTTGTGGCTTGACCATTGAGATGAATAATTCTCATTTCATCTAGTGTTGGATTCTTGGGATCAACCGGTGACCCTGAAAGCATCTAGGACCCTAGTTGGGTTTCAGTTATTAATGTCGTCATGAGATTACTGTGACTAACATGTGTTTTGCAGAGACAACTTGAGTTAGGTCATGGTCATGATGATTGTTTGGGTAATTATGGTTTTCATGCCCCTATTGATGGAAATCATTTTGGTTTTCAAAGGATGGACGATAAGGTTAAGGATGGACTAGTTCTAAGTGTCATTTGGCGTTGGAGAGACACTTAGAGTAGTTTAGGACTTTGTTTTTCCTTTGGCCATACTATTAAGGGGGGTATGAACTAGTAGCTTGACCTAGGTGAGTCTAATGGGTTAGGTGTGGTGCACACTTGTCAAACTTAGCACTAGGTAGCTCAGGAATATCCCTAAGATCAATTGGAGTCAAATTCATTCACAAAAGATCTTGAATTGGAAGTGAATGGAGGGTCAAATGATTGACCGGACGCTGATTTAGTGTTGACCGGACTCAGAGGTTCTGCGCCCGGTTAGTGTTCAGCGCGCACATCAGAAACCGAGGAGAGACCGGACACTGCGCATTGATTGGATCCAGAAGCGCTGGTGCCAACCAACTGTAGCAGCTAGGTCTTAGTGTTGATGAAGGATCGGACGCTGAACAGTGAATGACCGGACGCTGTGTTTGTAGCGTCCGGTCAACATCAGTAAGGTTTCAGAGAGGAAATTTTGTGGACCGGACGCATCAGGTCCAGGAGGATCGGACGCTCATCTGCGTCGGTCACTCCAATGGCCCTCTCTGATAGGGTGATGCCACGTAGCCGTTGGCTACTAACTGGTGCGTCTGGTCACATGGACCTACGCATCTGGTCACCCTGAAAAATGCTGAGTTGGACCCCAACCGTTATGTTTTGAATGGGGGGTATAAATACATATCATACTCATCCAATTGAGCTTCTCTTGCCTATTTGTTCAGCTGAGAAACACCTTTGGAGTGCAAGGGAGAGCAAGGGCCTAGTGGGGTGATTGAGATTTGATAATCCGAGATTAAGGACCTCATTAGTGCATAGGGGGAGTAGCAAGTGTGCATCCACCTTTCTTATTAGGCTTGTCTTGGTCAAGTGAGAGTTTGTGCTTGTTACTCTTGGTGATTGCCATCACCTAGATGGCTCGGTGGTGATTGGAACCTTGATGATCATCCGGTGGAGCTTGTGGATGACCCAAGTCATGGTGTGAGCGGTTGTATGCGATTCACCATGACAGAGTGTTAAGGAATCAGCCTGTAGAGAGCACTTGATCCTTGCGCGGATCAAGGGGGAGCTACACCCTTGCGCGGGTGCTCCAACGAAGACTAGTGGGGAGTGGCGACTCTCCGATACCTCAAAAAAACATCGTCGCGTTCCTCTCTCTCTTTACTTTGAGCATTTACATTTGAGCAATTCAATTTATGTCTTTACATTCTTAGAATTGTCATGCTAGAGTAGGATTGCAACCTAAGGTGCAAAACTTTTGTGCGGTATAATAATTGAAACACTTCTAGGCACAAGGGGGAGAAATGGGCTAAGTGTAGGGCTTAATTAATGAAAGAAATTTAGAATTAGCCCAATTCACCCCCCTCTTAGGCATCTTGATCCTTTCAATTGGTATCGGAGCCTCATGCTCCTTAAATTAGGCTTAACTGCCTAGAGCAAGATGTCCCACGGGGATGGACCCCCTCCCGTCTTTGAGGGAGATGATTTTCCTTATTAGAAAATTTGCATGGAGGCGTACCTAGAGGCTTTAGATGTTGGAGTGCATAGAGCCGCCACGCAAGGTTTCCCAACACCTAGAGATCCCGCTAACCTTCAAGGTGATGAGGTTCACTACAAGAAGTGGAATGCAAAGGCTAGAAGCACTCTTTCTAGAGGCCTTTGCAAGGATGTCTTTAACCATGTGCGGAACCACAAAGACACCCATTCACTATGGTCGGACATTTGTGCGCTCCATGAGGGAACCAAGAGTGAGCGTGAGGAATGATATCTCCTTGTAATGAAGAAGCTTAATTCATTTGAAATTCTTCCTAGTGAAAGTGCTAATGAAATGTATTCACGCTTGAATGTTCTTGTAGAGGAGGTCAATGGGCTTGGACTCACTCAAATGCAACCATCCGATGTTGTGAGAAAGATCTTAAGTGTCCTCCCCATTGATAAGTATGGGCATATTGTGACGGTGCTTCATCAAGGTGATCTTTCCACCGCTACGCCAACTCAAATATTGGGGAAGATCAATGAACATGAGATGTACATGCACATCACTCCACAAGATGGCTCTTCTTCCACCAAGAAGAAAGTTTTGGCATTCAAGGCTAGCCAAGAGAAGAGGGGCAAAGCAAAAGTTGATCATGATAGCTCAAGTGATGATGAGATTGATGATGCAAGCCTTACTCTAATGGTGAGAAGAACCACCATGATGCTCAAGAAGCTAAACAAGAATGGTGTCAAGTTTGATGGCAAGAAGAAGAAATTCTTCACTAGTAGTAGAAGGAAGGCCATCTCCAAAATGGATTGCTAGAATTGTGGAGATCTTGGTCATCTAGCCCATCAATGCCCTAAACCCAAGAAAGACAAGTACAAGAAAAAGTACAAGGGCAAGAAAGATGACTCAAGTGATAATGATGATGATGAGAAGAAGAAGAACAAGCCATACAAGAAGAAAGATGGCAAGAAGAAGGAATTTCATAAGAAAAAGAAGAGAGGCAAGGCCTATATTGTTGGTGATTGGCTCATGAACATTGAATCATCAAGTGGCTCATCCGATAATGAAAGTGAAAATGAGAAGGAGAAGGTGGCCGCTCTTGTGATTGGCTCTTCACTATCTTCATCGATACCACCGTCATCATCCTCTACACATCTATACCTCATGGCCAAGGGTGAACAGAAGGTACAAAATGATGATGATAGTAATGGTGATGACAATGCTAGTGATGATGAAAATGGTAGTGATGGTGATGAAGAATTTGAATCACCTTCTTATGATGATCTTGTCAAATTGTTAAACCAATACACTAAAATCATTAGAAAGACAAGAGCAAAAAATGAGAAGCTAGAACTTAAAAATGACTCACTCTTAGCAAAGTATGACATAGCCAAAAAAGCTAGTGATGAGCTTAGAGAAGAAAATAAAATTGTGTCATCCAAACTCAAGGAGCTCAAAACCTCTAAAAGGGAGCCTAGAGAAAAACATGATAAACTTAAGGAGATACACAATGAGCTCACCACTAGTTACAATTTGCTAAAAGAACAGTACACCAATCGACAATCTTGTTCTTTCTCATGAGTTATTGTCAAATGAGCCACATGATGCTACTAACAATGTTGTTAAGATTGATATAGCTACATCATGTGATGACTTGATTGTTGAGAGCATTGAGCAAGATTCTAGTAGCAAAGGCAAGAAGGTGGTTGAGTTCGACAACTATGATGATTATGTCGAGCTCAAGAATGAAAATAAAAAGCTCAAGAAGGATCTTGAAAAACTATTGACCACAAACACAATTGTGATAGAGAATCTTGACAATGATCATGATATGGCTCTTGAGAATGAGATGCTTAGAGAAGAGAACAAGAGACTCAAGATGGAGAAGAATCATGATGAAATTAGAGAAGAAAATAAGAAACTCAAGTTGGAGAAAGAACATCTCAAGACTGGTTTGAGCAAGTTCACAAGAGGCTAATATCTCCAAAGTGAGCTACTAATGAACACCGTGATGAAGATGGATAGAATTGGTATTGGGTTCTTGGCAAATCAAGAGAAGAAAGCTCAAGCTCAACAACAACAGCAATACAAGTCAAAGCCTAAGCCAAAGAGATGCTTTGAGTGTGGATAAAAAGGTCACTTTGCTCATGAGTGTGAAACTCCACCACCACAACCCTTGCCCAAACATGCTAGACCCTTTGCCTTCAATGCTCATTACATGCTTAGAAAAGATTCTAGTGGAAAGATAAAAGTCATGCTCTTAGGTCCACCCAACAAGAATAGGCCTAATCAAATTTGGGTTGCTAAGTCACTAGTTGAGAAAGTCAAGGGCCCTCTTCAAGTTTGGGTCCCTAAACAATAAGTTTGATCTCTTGTGTGTATAGGTGAACTATAAGACTGGTGGAAGTCATTGGGTTATTGATAGTGGTTGCACTCAATATATGACCGATGATCCTCGTATGTTCACCTCACTAGATAAAAAAGTAGATGGTCAAGAAAGGATTACATTTGGTGATAATTCAAAGGGCTAAGTACAAGGATTGAGCAAAGTTGCAATATCAAATGATCACTCAATATCAAATGTACTATATGTTGCTTCATTGAGCTTCAACTTGCTATCCATAGGTCAATTGTGTGATCTTGGCTTTCAATGTTTGTTCACCGAGAAGGAAGTGGTTATGTCAAATGATCAAGTTATATTCAAGGGTTTTAGATACAATAACCTATATCTACTAGATTTCACCTCCGAAGATGCAAACTTGAAGACATGCTTAGTCACCAAAACATCACTTGGGTGGCTTTGGCATAAAAGACTTGCACATATTGGGATGAGCTCACTCAAGAAGCTAATGAAAAATGAATTGGTGAGAGGTTTGAAGGATGTGAAATTTGAGAAGGACAAGCTTTGTAGTGCATGTCAAGCCGGCAAGCAAGTTGCAAACACTCATCCAACCAAAGCTTACATATCAACAATGAGAGTACTGGAGCTTCTCCACATGGATCTATTTGGACCAACAACTTACAAGAGTTTGGGAGGCAACCTCTATTGTCTTGTGATAGTTGATGACTACTCTAGATACACTTGGGTGTTCTTCCTTCATGACAAGACCAAAGTGGCCGCATGTTTCAAGAAGTTTGCCAAGAGAGCACAAAATAAATGTGAAGTGAAGCTCAAGAAGATAAGAAGTGCCAACAGGGAAGAATTTGACAACACAAACATTGAAGCATATTGTGATGAAGTTGGGATTAAGCATGAGGTCTCCGCAACCTACACTCCTCAACAAAATGGTGTAGTAGAGAAAAAGAACCGGACACTAATCACCCTTGCAAGAACAATGCTTGATGAGTACAATACACCTCAAGATCTATGGGTGGAAGCTATCAACTTTGCATCCTATGCATCCAACCACCTATTTCTCCAAAAGTTTCTTGGCAAGACCCCTTATGAGTTGCTCAATGGGAAGAAGTCGAACGTCTCATTCTTCCAGGTGTTTGGTTGCAAATGCTACATCTACAAGAAGCGACAACACCTAGGGAAGTTTCAAAGATGTTGTAATATTGGTTTTCTTATTGGTTACTCATCAAAGTCCAAAGCATATCGAGTATTTAATCATGCCACCGGCTTGGTTGAAGAAACATATGATGTGGAATTTGAAGAATCTAACGGCTCCCAAAGAGTAGATGAGAATCTTATTGATGTAGGTGATGAACCATTGAGGGAGGCCATGAAGAACATTTCGGTTGGAGACATCAAGCCCAAAGATGATGAAGATGATGTACAAGTGATTGATCCACCCTCTTCATCAAATGTGCCACAAGATGATGATAAAGATGCGAGATTAGAAAATGAAGATACTCACGTCTCCCATGACCAAATGGTGGCACAAGCCCAAGATGTTGATGCTCCACAACCTCCTCAAGTGGTTGATAGAAGAAATTCACCCCTACTAGAAGCACATCCACAAGATCTCATCATAGGGAGTCCTTCAAAGGGTGTAATGACTCACTCTCAAAAACTTGCTTCATTTATTGAACATCACTCGCTTGTTTCTTGTATTGAGCCTAAGAATGTAGAGTAAGCTCTTCAAGATCTGGATTAGATAAATGCCATGCATGAAGAATTGAACAACTTCACCCGCAATGAAGTTTGGACACTTGAAGAGCGACCACAAGATGTAAGAGTCATTGGAACAAAGTGGGTGTTTCGCAACAAGCAAGATGATCAAGGCATCGTTGTGAGGAACAAGGCAAGGCTAGTTGCGAAGGGGTTCTCTCAAGTTGAAGGGTTAGATTTTGGAGAGACCTTTGCATCGGTTGCAAGACTTGAAGCCATTTGTATCCTTCTTGCATATGCATCTCATCATGAAATAAAATTATATTAAATGGATATTAAAAGTGCATTTTTAAATGGCTTCATAAATAAACTAGTCTATGTTGATCAACCTCCCGGGTTCGAAGACCTAAGATATCATAGTCATGTTTATAGGTTGTCCAAGGTGCTATATGGGCTAAAGCAAGCCCCAAAAGCTTGGTATGAGCACCTTCGGGATTTCCTTATTGAGAAGGGCTTCACCATTGGGAAGGTTGACACCACACTATGCACCAAGAAGCTTGATGGAGAGATCTTCATTTGTCAAGTATATTGATATCATATTTGGCTCATCAAGTGAAAACTATTACAAAGAGTTTGGTGAATTGATGTCGAAGGAGTTTGAGATGTCTATGATTGAAGAGCTTACATTCTTCCTTTGTTTTCAAGTCAAGGAAATGTGAGAAGGGATCTTCATCTCTCAAGAAAAATATACCAAGGATCTTCTCAAGAGGTTTAAAATGGATGAATGTAAGCCAATCAAGACACCAATGCCATTTAATGGACATCTCGACCTAGATGAGGGAGGTAAATCGGTTGATCAAACTCTCTACTGTTCTATGATTGGTAGCTTGTTATACTTGACCACATCTAGGCCCGACATCATGTTTAGTGTGTGTATGTGTGCTAGATTTCAAGCTAATCCTAAGGAGGCTCACATGGTTGCCATAAAAAGAATCCTTAAGTACCTTAAGCACACACCAAGCATTGGTCTTTGGTATCCCAAAGGAGCTAGATTCCAACTTGTTGGCTATTCTGATTCGGATTATGTCGGTTGCAAAATTGATAGAAAAAGCACATTCAGAGGGTACCATTTGCTTGGTAGATCACTAGTGTCTTGGACCTCTAAGAAGCAAAATAGTGTGGCCTTGTCCACCGCCGAGGCGGAGTACATTGTCGTGGGTGCATGTTGTGCACAAATTCTTTACATGAAACAAACTCTTCTAGACTATGGTGTAGTTCTAGAAAGAGTACCTCTCTTGTGTGACAATGAGAGCGTGGTAAAACTTGCTAATAACCCGGTTCAACACTCTCGCACCAAGCACATAGATATCCGTCATCACTTTCTTAGAGATCATGTTGCTAAAAATGATATATCACTAGAAGGTGTAAGGACTAAGGAACAATTGGTAGATATCTTTACAAAGCCGCTAGATGGGGCTACATTTTGTCGGTTGAGGAATGAGCTCAATGTGCTTGATCTAAGTAACTTCACAAAAAAATAAGCTTGTGTTGTCCCTTGCATTGCATTGTAATATAAAACATGGTTAATTTTTAGTAATGCACTTAGGGCTTGTCTAACATGGTTAAGATAACCACCAAAAAGCGTGTGAAGAAGCTTAACCTTGGATCAAACTTGACAAGCAACTAGATTTTCTTTCAAGTATTGCATTGCATATGCATGTGTGTTGCTTTATCGTTTCTTTTTGGTTATCTTTTGAGCATCCGTTGTGTTTGTCCACAAATAGGGAGATCATTTGAAGCTCATATTGGTTATAAACCCTATTGGGTGGCCACATGTTGTGCCTCGCCTCTTTTGTTGCTTATTTTTCTAAAATGAATTATAGCCGAATTCAAATTATTTTAAAAATTTTGAGGATTTGAGAGAGGTCTCCCATATCTGTCCCAATTCATGGTTATTTTGGTCTTATCGAAGTTGGGACTTGATTGGGAGAAAGCGTCGAGAAGAAAGGAGAGAAAACTGATGTGGAAGATGGACCGGATTCACCCATGGCTGCGTCCGGTCAGTGCATTAGGAGGAGATGCAAGCGCTGAAGAAGACCGGACGATGAACAGTGTTCCATTCGCATTCGGTGATAAGTTGAATCCGCGTCTAGTCAGGGCAAGTTGGAACATAGGAATGACCGGACTCAGAGCTGCGTCCGGTCTGGGGTAATCGGACGCGTTCGGTCACGTTTTGAGGCTCTCTGTACTCGACCGGACTCCCTGAAGCAGCGTCAGGTCATTTTCACCTGTGCGTCCGGTCACAACTGTCAAAGCAAAATAGATCTATATTTTCTCTATCTGACGTTGGGGGCCCACACATAACTTTCTTCTTCTCCCTCACATGCCCGCACCCGTGCTCCTTCCTATTTCCATACGCCGCTGCGACACGCCCGTGCGCTAACCACCACCGCAGCCGCCGCTCATTCTCTCTGGCGCCGCCATCTCGTCCTCGCACTGTCGCATCGCCTCCACTCCATGCCCGCGCCTTTGCACCGCCACGCCCGCGCTGCACCGCTGCACCCACGCGTCATGCCCGCTCTCCCTAGCGTCGCCGCCGTGTCACTTCGGTCATGCTTCCGCGCGCCCATGCGCAGCGTAGCCACCGCGGCTTCCCGCTCTCCCCACGCTCGCGCCCCTCCATCGCCGCCGTAGTGCCCTAACCACAACCACCATGGGTCATTGCCACCGCCGTCGTGGTCCTTCCGTCGACCTCACTATTGATTCTCTTGACTCCAGCGAACACGTACGCCCAACCTTGGTGTTCCCTTGGCCGATTGAAATCATTCCCTGGTGACATTGTCGATTCCCGTGTGGTGCCCCCCATGCTCAGTGTCCATCCTTGTGCAGGTCCCGGACTTGATCTAAGGTAGCAAGCCATTCCATCTATTCACTTACCTAATTGCTTGCTTCTTCTAAGGACCATCGCACCTCTAGTATATAATGTTGCTTATGTATACTTCCTACTCTATCTTGTGCAGCGAGTTTGGACAGTGAGTTTGCTTGTCAGTTTTTCAGTGGCAGATAAACATGGGGCCAAGCCCGTGAGTACGGAACAGAGGCCAAGCCTCTTGAGTGATAGACGATAGTGATCTAGGGGGAGTGTTAGTGGTCAGCAGCAGTTGTATCTTTTAGCAGTGAGTTCTCTTAGTTTTAGTGGTTCCTTTCAGTGTCAGATATGGCTCGTTGCAAGAACATCGGGGGTGGTCCCGACGATGATGATGAGAGGTGTCCTCGCCTGACAGCATAGGAAAAGGGGAAGGGGCCAAAGAAGACCACTACACAGTGATGTAGGAGGATTTCTACAATGCCTACCTCAATAGTGGTGTGGCATTCAGATCACAGAGAGTTTGCTCGTTAGAGGCTATAGTTGTTGTAGGAGAGCAGATCCATCCCCACCTCAACTACCTGCCAGGTCTGGCAAATCTTCTAGGACGGACTGGTCGGTATGTTCCGTCATGGGTCAGAGCATTTTATGCTTCCTTGTGGATTGACCCGAGGCACAGGTTCATTCACTTTGCCTTCAGAGGCTGTGACTATAGGTTATAGAGCCAGAGGGCTAGAGAGATATTGAGGATTCTAGAGTGTCCTATTCGGATTCACGAGATCTGTTATGGAGAGATAGAGCCACCAAGACGCCCTTATGGTGGACTAGTACCACCTACAGACTTGGTCAGGGCTTGCTTCACTGAGCCGTTTGGAGAGGGATCGAGCGAGACACCACGTGACCTTACACCTACAACTCGTATCCTTGATGCAGTCATGAGGAGGTCATTGCTCTCGAGGTGTGGCTACTGAGAGGGACTGACCCGTATTCAGCTTTGGCTAGTCCACCACTTGGTCTCTTAGGCAGTGTTTGACATTTGGGATGTGATGCTTTCAGAGATGGAGGATACCTTAGCAAAGGGTTTTAGAGGCTATCGTCAGTTGCCATATGCTCACTGGATCACATTTCTTATTAGGCAGGCAATTTCACAAATGTCCCCAGAGATAGTGGCTGAGTTGAGTGGTGCTACTACAGAGTTCCCATAGTATAATATGAGCTAGCTATTACGTCACAGTCGTGGGAGGACTCCAAGCGAGCCGGGCCATAGACCAGAGGTGCCAGAGACTGCAGCTAAGCAGGACGAGGCCGTTAGGGCCATTGCTGAGACAGAGCTAGAGCAGCTAGAGGCACAACAGAAGGACATGGTCGAGGGCGACTCGACTGACAGCTCAAATGATGACTACCAGCCTATCCCGCATGTCACCACATGCATACGACAGAGAGGCCGGTGGCTCTAGCTCAGCTCCACCATAGCCATAGCTGCCGCAGATAGACCCCGCCTTGCTGGCTATACTTGAGCGCATGCGGCAAGACCATGCTCGTCAGGCACAGGAGACAACAGCTGCCATTGCTCAGGTGCAGGCATGACAGGATCAGTTCCAGCAACAGCAGCAGTTAGTCATTCAGCAGCAGCTTCTTGGGTTCATGCAGCATGTCTTTTCTACCACAGGGATTCCTCCTCACTAGCCCATGTTGCAGCTCCATCAGCCTGCTACTACTACCCTAGTGACTCCAGCTATATAGCCTAGTGGGCCTCAGAGTCAGGGACAACCGGCCGCACAGTTTACATCACCTACCCAGCAGATGTCTCAGTGGTTTGCTTCACCAGGGACAGAGCAGGCTCAGCACTTCACTCCTATAGTCACAGGCTTCACTCCTACTCAGTCCATGTTAGTGCTAGTGACGGACATCCCTATCTCTAGGAGTTTGGGTGCTACTTTCAGTGAGCTCACAGGATAGCCTACACTGCCTGAGTTTTGAGTCCTTCCTTCGACCACAGCCGCTAAGGTCACAGGGACTACTAAGACGATACCGTCCTCTGTTGCTTCATCCGAGCCACCTTTGACAGTCACTCCCACTCTTGAGGTCTCAATGACAACGACAGTTCTGGCTCCACTTCCTACAATGACACCCTCTGAGCCACAGGAGGACCCAGCCACCGAGTCCACTGAGCCGACCCAGACCGCTTCACCTCCACTTGCAGTAACAGAGGGTCCAACCGCTCAAAGTTCAGGGTCCGAGGATGATGTAGCTCAGTTTTAGATCTCTCACCACACCTCAGCGCTGACTCGTCTGCTCCTAACCTACCGTTCGACCCTTAGGTTTTGGTCCTTGACGCCAAAGGGGGAGAGGGAGTGAGTATGTTAGATTTAGGGGGAGCGTGTGAGATGGACTCAATTTTTTGTGTGTGATATACTTCATGCATTCACGTTTACTCTCATGCATTGTGTTATATGTGATATATGTGTGATTGTGGAACTTATGTGACATGTGTGCTCTCAACTTTGACAATATGTCATGTCATTTCGTTATGCTCATTTGCTTTGCTTCCGCATTTTACTCCGCTACAAATGAGCTTTACTTTGTGTACTCATGCTTATTTCATATCTTGTGAGTACATTGTGTTGGCTTGGATCATATAAGCATGCCTAACCTTTTTTGTTCTTATTGTCAATTGCTTATTTGAACCAAGCATGTTGAAGACCTCACTTATCTCCTATACATACTCGAGGTTTCGGTGATTAATGACGAGATGAGATTACTGTGACTAACATGTGTTTTGCAGAGGCAACTTGAGTTAGGTCATGGTCATGATGATTGTTTGGGCAATTATGGTTTTCATGCCGCTATCGATGGAAATCGTTTTGGTTTTCAAAGGATGGACAACAAGGTTAAGGATGGACTAGTTCTAAGTGTCGTTTGGCGTTGGAGAGACACTTAGAGTAGTTTAGGACTTTGTTTTTCCTTTGGCCATACTATTAAGGGGTATGAACTAGTAGCTTGACCTAGGAGAGTCTAATGGGTTAGGTGTGGTGCACACTTGTTAAACTTAGCACTAGGTAGCTCAGGAATAGCCCTAAGATCGATTAGAGTCAAATTCATTCAAAAAGGATCTTGAATTGGAAGTGAATGGAGGGTCAAATGATTGATCGGACGCTGATTTAGTGTTGACCGGACTCACAGGTGCTGCGTCCGGTCAATGTTCAGCGCGCACAGTAGAAGCCAAGGAGAGACCAGACGCTGCGCATTGATTGGGACCGGACGTGCTGGTGTCGACCAACTATAGCAGCTAGGTCTCAGTGTTGATGAAGGATCGGACACTGAACAGTGAATGATCGGACGCTGTGTTTGCATCGTCCGGTCAACATCAGTAAGGTTCCAGAGAGGAAATTTGAGGACCGGACGCGTCAGGTCTAGGAGGATTGGACGCTCATCTGCGTCCGGTCACTCCAACGGCCCTCTTTGATAGGGTGAAGCCACGTAGCCATTGGCTACTGACCGGCGTGTCCGGTTACATGGACCTGCGGGTCCGGTCACCCTAAAAAATGCTAAGTTAGACCCCAACCGTTATGTTTTGAATGGGTAGGTATAAATACATATCCTACTTGTCCAATTGAGCTTCTATTGCCCATTTGTTCAGCTGAGAAACACCTTTGGAATGCAAGGGAGAGCAAGAGTCGAGTGGAGTGATTGAGATTTGATAATCCAAGATTAAGGACCTCATTAGTGCATAGGGAGTAGCAAGTGTGCATCCACCTTTCTCATTAGGCTTGTCATGGTCAAGTGAGAGTTTGTGCTTGTTACTCTTGGTGATCACCATCACGTAGACGGCTCGGTGGTGATTGGAAGCTTGATGATCATCCGGCGGAGCTTGTGGATGACCGAAGTCATGGTGTGAGCGGTTGTGGGTGATTCACCGCGATAGAGTGTCAAAGAATCAGCCCATAGAGAGCACTTGATCCTTGCGCGGATCAAGGGGGAGCTACACCCTTGTGCGGGCGCTCCAATGAGGACTAGTGGGGAGTGGTGACTCTCTGATACCTCAGAAAAATATCGCCGCGTTCCTCTCTCTCTTTACTTTGAGCATTTACATTTGAGCAATTCAATTCATGTCTTATATTCTTAGAATTGTCATGCTAGAGTAGGATTGGAACCTAGGATGCAAAACTTTTATGCAGTAGAACAATAGAAACACTTCTAGGCACAAGGGGGTCAAATGGGCTAAGTATAGGGCTTAATTAATGAAAGAAATTTAGAATTAGCCCAATTCACCCCCTCTTGGGCATCTTAATCCTTTTAGGCCCAAATCCATTGCAAACAACCTCTCAAATGCCGGGGTGAAGACCTATAAGATAGGCTCTCATTAAGTGCTTCCACTTGGCAAAGTTAGTCCCTTTGAAATGAGGTAACTTGCCCGCGAGCACATTGATGAAAGACTTCCGATCAAGATTAGTCATAGGCATACGGTGGCATATTTGTTGTTGGAGTCGACTTTGCCCTTTCCTTTCTTTTCCTTCTTGCCCCCCTTTGACACTTGGTAGGACTCATTATCATCTCCATCTTCGGAACTACTTGAGATGTCACTTGATGATACATTGGTTTCCTTCTCTTCTTCTTCCTTCTTTTCTAGCTTCTCTTCTTTTTCTTCTTGCTTCTCTTTTGAGCTTTCTTCCTTCTTTTCTTTGCTTCTTATCTTCAAGCCTTTGCTGCTCCTTCTTTTCTCTTGCTTCTCTTTTTGCTTTTCTAGCTTCCTTCCTTTTTCTTCTTTCTTCATCATTTTGAGCTTTCTCGGTATCGATAGCCTCAAACTGTGGGAGTGTGATATTGCTTGTTGTAGAAGCACCTAGCTCGCTGCTGTCGGTGTCATGCAACTCCACATCCTCCGGATCAACGTCCACCGGCTTCACGCCACTAGTACCTCCTTCGGGCTCCATACCTCACGCGGTGAAGCGCACACGAGGTAACCTGCTCTGATACTAGTTGTAGGATCTCTGTTAGCCTAGAGGGGGGTGAATAGGCCTGTTAAAACAAAAACTCAAGTAGATGTTAAATTTCATCCGTGGCACTGCCGCTCTGACCTCGTGGCACTGTCGGGCTATAAGAACGGCACTACCGCACCTGTAGACAACTTCAAATCACAGTTCAAAATCAGTGAATAGAAACTTAGATCAGAAAAAATCCTTAGCTTCCTGTAGGTATGAGGTTCACAGATCGAGACCTAGGAGTGGTAGGAACTCCATACACAAGTAGATCGGCCACAAACCCTAGAATCTACCTCAACAACAATGTGAAATGCAAGTGAAGTAAATCAAGCATAAGGTGACACAATAATTTATCCCATGGTTCAGCTCGCCACTAAGGCTCACCTTGTGCTTGATTTACTTCACTTACATTTTACATTATTGTTGAGGTAGAATATAGGGTTTGTGGCTGATCTACTTGTGTGTGGAGTTCCTATCACTCCTAGCTCTCGATCTGTGAACCTCATACATGCAGGAAGCTAAGGAATTTCTCTGATCTAAGTTTCTATTCACTAATTTTGAACTATGACTCGAAGTTGTCTACAGGTGCGGTAGTGTCGCTCAGTGGCAGTGCCTCTTTCCAGGTGCGGCACTGCCGCACAAGGCAAGACAGCAAGGGTAAGAGTGAAGTGCTGGCTGTCTTGGCTGAGTAACTGAGGATGTAGGTGTAAGATAGAGCACTTGGTAGCACATGTTAGCTCAAGCATTATGTCCCCTTTACAGTACGGCTTTTCCTATACTCAAAATCAAAATATAAAAGAATTTAAACCTCCTTTGAGTTTGAAGCCATTGATATTTGTAATTGGGGTACCTCTGTTTCGTATAACATCCTTGATTATATATTTTCTGCTTGTCGTCTGAATAAATATCATTAGTCCTCTAATTGCGTTGTCATTATCACCAAAACCCACAATTAGGGCTTGATTGCACTTTCACTACTCCCACCTAGTCAGGTAAGTCTTGCAAAGTATATTGTGTACTCAGGGTTTTATTTCCCCTGTTGCAGGTAGCAGGTGGATGCTAGAGCTGACTATTGTGTGTGGATACCTCCTGGTGGGCTCAGCGAGGAAATCCTTCCGCTGCGATTGTAGTAGTTTTACTCTTATATATTTCTACTCCTACTTCAATATTCAAAATTGTTTACTTCCACTGCTGCTTATATAAAATCTGTTTTAATTCTGATTTTATGTAATCTTGTGATGTATGAAATGGTTAATAAATGATGTAAGCTTTATTCACTTTGTTTATGATCCTGATGAAAACGTGGATTTTTCGAGTCCTCTCGTGGGGTGTGCTTGATAGACTACTGGGTTTAACTTGATCTCTTGTGTACTTAGTGTCAAATGGCTGACAAGTACACTTGGAATTATGGTTAAACTGGGCGATTCTACCACAACCGTGTGGGTGCCTGAGACCGACAAACGCCTCCGCGGCATGCATCCGCAAGCGGGGCAGATGACTAGAACTCACGTAGCGCCTGGGGATGGGCGCAGTGCGCGGGATGGGCTGCTGGAGCGTGGGATGGGCACGGATGCGGCAATGCGGACACGGTGGCACTAACGCTGGATGGGATACATTCGGGTCGTGGGATGCGATGCGAGATAACGCGTGGTAGCTGCGTCCGGACGCGCCGTCCGTCCAGACGTCCAAACGCTAGCCCTTGTATATTTAAAATAGGTTCTCAAACATTTTTAAAAAACAAGAGACTTTCTTTAAAAAATTATAACTTTTTTTAATAAAGTCTAATCGATCTCTTTGAACTATCAATGTGGTTCCATTATCTCTCTCGCAGCTGATATGGGTGCCCCAAAACTACTTTTAAAACCACACAGAAGCAAATTTGAACGGCTTAAAAAACTAGATAAGATCAGTAAATCGGTAAGAGAGAATCGTGGCCGAGGATCAAGCGAATATTTCCTTTTAGCTTAGAACAACCTGATTGGGCTGAGAGAATCATAGCCTAGGATGGCCCGTTTGGTCGTTTGACTTTGTTTTATCTATAGAGCAACGAATAATTCGTCTACATTTTAGTTTCCATTGTTGTAGAGGATTCAATACGCGCCATGTGATCTTAATTAGCATTTCTTCATCAATGAATTCTTGCATCATACATAAAGGCTTATCCGCAACAAAACCTTAAACAATTCCTTTGTCTCAGCATGAAATGTTTTACAACATTTTATTATAAGTCGGAGGGGGGGGGATACACTTTCGGATTTTGTTGGTGCTAAGAGTACAAAGCGCTAGCTATTACAAAGCACCAAATCATGGCAAACTGGCAATGTTCTTGCCATCTCGTGGTAGCTGGGCACCCCGTTGGTAAGCTTCAGCTCGTCGTGGTTCACGGACAACACCACAACCAAGAGGCTGAACTCCGCGACCTCCACTCCAACGGTGATTATTAAGCTTTGAAGTAGTTTTGCCGATCAGGCCAAATGTTAACATTCTTAGCTGAACAGGATGATGTTTTCTCTAAAAATTGCGTTGAAAACATTCTTAACCAAATTGTACAATACCATCTTCGTCCACAAAAGAATATAATTCTCGTTTCTCAAGGAGTCAGACAGTTTAAACTTTGACTAAAGTTATATAAAAGTACTAATATTAATGATATGAAACAAATATTATTAGATTAATTATGAAATATATTTTTGTAGTAAACTTTATTGAAGATAAAAAATGTTAACACTATTCGTTATACAATTGGCCAAACTTAAACCAGTTTGACTCGCACAGCTAACATAGTTGTGTTCTTTATGGATGGACGGAGTACATATATCATAGAACTACTTATAAAAAATATATGTACATCAAGCGAGGAATTCTGCCACGTCATCCAGCGACTTCAACGTCTTCTCGTAGAAGAGGTAGGACTCGTAGACCTTGGGAGTCCGCACGAAGCGATCGAACTGCACACGACACGCGCAAAATGCAGGACGCGAAATTATTTGAGAAAATTTAGATTTCAGAGGCACTTAGCAGAGCTGTACAGCTGAGACCTTAGAGGCACAGCACAGGCTGTAATGTACGATTGAACCCACATACCTCCGTCATGTTGTCGACGAGCTCGTTCGCGACGCGGACGTAGTCAGCGCGTCGGCCGACGGGGACGCCGGCCATGGCGGTGGTGAGGTCGAGGCCGAGGTACTTGGACTTGAGGCGCACGTAGAAGAGCACGTACTTCCACGACATGGTCTCCAGCATGGGCCGCAGCGTGCGCATCCCCTCCGCTGTCTGCCGGATGCGCGCGGCCGCCTCCTCCGCGGTCAGCTCCGGCTCGAAGTACCGCTCCCGCACGTACGACCTGGTGCCCCACCGCGGCACGGTCCCGCCGGGCGTCGTCGTCGGCACCGCGGCCGCCTCCGCGGCCATCGCGGGCGGGGGCGGCGCGGGCCGGCGCGCGGACAGCGCCGCCGTGGCAGCCAGCGCCGTGGACGCGGCCACCGCCAGCCGACGCGTGGTGGACTGCGGCGGCGGCGGCGGCGCCTGCTGCCTGTCCGTGCCTGCGGTGGCGTCGGGCGGCGGGGGCCGCCGCCGGCGTTGTGAGGGGGACGAGGAGCAGAGGATAAGGTGCCTGGCGAGCGTAGCCATGGCGAAGCAGGCGCGAAGCTGGGTGGAGTGTGGTGCAAGTGACAGTGTGAGTGGAGTACTGGGGCTGGCTGTAGGAGTGTCTAGGACAGTAGCTGGTAGCCGCCGGTAGGAGATGGTTTTTCTGAGGTTGGAGGGAAGCCCGGCGCGTTGCAGATATTATTATCCGCATTGGAGCCCTTTCGGCCGTGAATGCGCGCGCTTTTTCGTCTTTTGGTTCTGAGGTTCAGAAATGGATAAGGTGATCTAGCTATTATGTGCTAGCTGTTTGGTTGACGTATTTGTAACGTGATTCGATTACATGGGTACGGAACAGATGACGTTAAATCATGTTTGTTTATTTAAGTCCAGCCATATTCAGATCACACTGGAACTTATACCGGCCTATTCAAACTTGTTACTGCTGGCACTTGACTCATGAGTGTGAATCGTTGCCAGCCGTGCGGTCGTTGTCTTCTTGGTTGTTCCCATTCAGGGAATCAGGGGTCTTAAGCAGAGGCTCCGCTCTCAGACAACTTCAATACGACCGGATGAAGATGATTTTTATATAAAAATTGTAGATCTCGGTGATATCTACAACTTTCTAGTTTTAAGTTTTTTAATTTGAGGACGTTAAGTTGCTCAAAAAATAATATAAAATTTCAGCATCATAATAGCACTTGCCGCATTAGAAAAATAATATATTTTTTGTATGGAGTCAAATGAAGATACTTTTTATACCAAAGTTGTAGCTCTCAATGAGATTTACAACTTTGTAGTTTTGAGTTTTTTCATTTGAGGACGTTAAGAGGCTCAAAAAAATAATATAAAATTTCGGCGTCTCCCGAAAATAGAAAACCGCTTTTGAAACCAGCCGAGGACCAAATTTGTCCGGTTTTGATAGTTGGAGGGTGTTTGTTACCCGGTTTCATAGTTGGAGGTTGAAAAATGTACTTTACCCTTTTTTATATATCTAGACATATTATAACATCAACATGTATAGAAAAATAGATATACTTAAAAACTCAAAGTGACTTATAATTTCGAACAGAGGAAGTAGTATGCTATGGATGCAACTGCTACTTGCTCACTTGGAAGAGTGTATGCAGTATGCCTTTGCCGAAAAACTGCCGCTTAGAAGAGGGTATGCCATTGCCGAAAAACTGCCTTCATGTTGGCAAAGTGAAACATTAATGTGCCATTTAAAAATGATATTATCCGCGATGAAAACATTTTCCTGCATTACTTGAAAGTCAAAGTTTTGATTCTGAACTGGTTTTGTCACGTTTTGCTCAATACATATAGAAGACCACTTCGAAATCCTAAGTTCAGACGATTCGCTGAGTGTTTTCATCACTTAGCTTATTTGCGGTTAATTTCTGAACTGAGAGGATCCAGACACCTGCAACACAAGCTGAGGATGTATTAGATCGCAAACTCTAATACGCGACGGTCGCGGGGAGCGCGCGACCATCGTCCTCCTCGCGCACGCACACTCGCACGGACCTCCGCGAGCTCCCTCCTGCGCCTGCTGGCAGTTCCGACGAGCTAGGCCGGTTCCTTCTCCTCCTCCTGAATCTTAAGCAGAAGCTCCATGCTCAGGCCATTGAAAAATCAAAACCTTGCTGCTGAGCTTAAGCCAACGTGAAGCTCTAGATTGACAGGCTCCATGCTCGTATTGGCATTTGTAAGTAATTTTGTTAAACTCTAGCTGCTGCACAAGACTGAGTGCGCTCTCCATTTAGTGCTGCTTCCCGACCGAAATTATTTGACTAATCAGCTTGTTCAAATAAATATTGCAGACCGACAGGCTAAATATTATTGAACAAATACAAATATCTTGTCCTTCAGATGACAATACTTATAAGAGAAACTAGTATCTTTTCTTGGTAATGACTTCTTTATGCACGACCGTAAAGAAGTCCAGCCGTGCACACTCCCTCTCTCACTCACATGCACGCTCGTGTCGGTCTCTCTCACTCGACTTGCTTGGTCTCTCTCTCTCCTCGGCAACCAGTGACCGACGGACTCCTTCCCACTGCTGCAGAATTTGTTTTGTGCAGCGTTTCACTTTGGAGCTCCTGGGCGGGCGGTCTGGTTGCCCGTCTCAGGTATTCGAGGCCGCGCAGCTAGGCTAGCAACCGTCTCGGTTAGTCCTTAACCGAGGTGGGCACTATAAAGAAACCGCCACGGTTAATGTGGACGCAACCTCCTCGGTTAATGGATTAACCGAGACGGTTGTTATAAAGCAACCGCCTCGGTTAATCTGCATTAACCGAGGCGGTTTCGTTATGGTAACCGCCTTGGTTAATCACGTTTGATCTAAAGCAACCGCCTCGGTTAACGGACGATTAACCGGGGCGGTTTTCTTATAGTGCCCACCTCAGTTAAGTCTGGGCTATAAATACAGCCTCACCCACCCTTCTTCCCCACGGCTTCTCCTCTATTTTTCCGGGTTTTGACCTCAAAACCCTAAAAAAATACCATTTTCTAGGGGGAGAGGTTTTGTCCTTAGATTTGGTGAAGGGGGGCACCGCAAGAGGTTGATTCTCCGTCTCAAACCCTCAATCCTCTCTCTTTTTCATGATTTGGACGCTTTTTCTCAAGATCTAGATCTAGATCTATTTGGAGGAGAGAGAAATCATCAGATCTAGAGCTACCCGACTGACTTTTTTCCGTACTGGTCTGCTTATATGCGCCATTTTCGTTGTTTGTGTATGCAAGGTGTTCGCGGTCATGGACAGGGAATGGATGCACAAGACATCGAGGCTGCATCTAGCTTTCCTAGATCATGTGACAAAGTTTATTGCCGCTGCGAAAAGGCATCGTCTGAGTCTGAAGCGGGAACTCACCATCTGTCCGTGTAAGAGCTGCAAGAACCTTCTTGCCCACGGAGATGACACGGTGAAATCTCACTTGATCCGATACGGTTTTGTCAAGGATTACACCGTCTAGAAGTTTCATGGGAAAGCAGAGGATCCGAGTGCCGGTGCATCTGGAGGAGGGAACTCGTCGACAGCGACGACGACGACAGTGAATGCCGAACAACAAACCTCATCAGCAGCGGTCGGCGGGCACGGCAATGCTGCTACTGGCGACAATGCAGATCATGATTATATCACGATAGATGATCTGCTCAAAGACACGGCTGACTACGATGATGGGGATGGCGGTGAGCCAGTGAGGGATCCCGAAACTGTAGACCTTTTTGAGTGAATCGCTAACCGTCTTGACTACGATGACGTTTTGTTTGGGAGCCCGAGGTGGCTGGAGAATTTCATAGAGATGAAGCAGGCGGCAATTGATCCCCTCTATAAGGACTGTCCGAAGCACTGGACGACGCTATGTTTTAACCTCCAGATGCTGATGCTAAAGGCTCGCCATGGCTAGTCTAACACTAGCTTCAATGACCTGTTACGTTTCCTTGCTGACACATACCTAGAGGGTAACAAGGTGCCCGCCAATACCTACCGAGTGAAGAAGTTGATCTGGCCAGTGGCGATGAAGCATAAAAAGTTCCATGCCTACCCTAACCACTATATCATATATTGGGGCAAGTATGAGAACTTGCAAAGCTATTCGCACTGTGGCGCGAGTCGGTACAAGAGGAATGCCGGTTGTCGCACGGATACGGACGACAAGAGAGGGCTGAAGAAGAAGAAGGCGACCAAGAAGAGTACCACGAAGAAGTAGATCCCGTCTCCTGAGGACGAGGAAGAAGAGGGTTACACGCAAAGGAAAAGTCTGGCCCTATCGATGTGGTACCTGCCCGTGATCGATCGCTTACGTGCTATATTTGGGAACCCTAAGGATGCCAAGTTGATGTCCTAGCATGCATCTGATGAGCGCACGAAGGACGATGGCAAGCTGCGGCACCCTTCCGATGGCAAGCAGTGGAAGCATTTCAACGCCAAGTTCTGGAAGTTTGGCAACGAGGCGAGGAACGTCAGGTTCGCGCTGAGTACCGATGGGATGAATCCGTTCAGTGACCTCAACAGCTTGCACAACACTTGCCTGGTCATCCTCACCATCTACAACCTACCTCCTTGGCTATGTCAGAAGCGTAGGTATCTTTTACTAACCATGATTATTTCTGGACCTAGGCAGCCAGGCAATGATATAGATGTGTCCTAGAGCCACTCATGGAGGACATGAAGACACTATGGGAAGATGGGGTCAATATGATGGATGCGTCCCTAAAGAAGGAGTTCACTCTAAAAGCCATCATCTTTGTCACCATCACCGATTACCCTGGTCTTTTTTCACTGTCGGAGCAGATCAAAGGTAAGTCAGGTTGCGTAGTTTGCATTGACGGTACCTGCTACACTTACCTTAGTGCATCCAAGAAGATGGTGTACATGAGGCATAGGCGATTCCTCATCAAAAAGCACATGTATCGTGCAACTATGATGAATAAGTACTTCGATAACCAGGACGAGCCTGAAACTGATGAGCCAAAAAGGATGAGGTACGGGCAAAAGGTGTTTGACATTGTGAAGGGCATAGACGTTGAGTTCGGGAAGAAGAAGAAATAGGAAGATGGGACCACGACAAGGAAGAGGAAGTGGGATAAGATGGAGGAACCACCTATCGCCCCCATTCCTTTCAAGAAGCAGTCGTGTTTCTTCAAGTACCTGTCGTATTGGAAGGAGCTAGATACGCCCCATGCCATCGACTGCATGCACCTCGAGAAGAATGTCTTCAAAAGCACCATTAGCGTACTATTAGACATCAAGACTAAGACAAAGGATGGTCTGATGTCACGGATGGATCTTGTCAACTAGGACATCAGGTCCGAAATTCACCCGACACCGGCGATGCAGAGAGGGAAAGTCGACCTTTCGGGAGCGAGCTACAACCTGACGAGAGATGAGAAGAGGGCCGTGTGCCAGTGGCTTAGGGGTGTCAAGGTGCCGATGGTTTCTCTTCCAACATCAAGAGCTTGGTCTCGATGAAGGACCTCACACTAACCAGCTTCAACGCACATGACTGCCACGTCATGCTCACGGTGTTCCTTCCAATTGTTATCAGGGCTATCGGTCTAGAGTACATGAAGATGGTCATCACACGCATGTCATACTTCTTCAACTGCATCACATAGAAGGTCATCGATGAAGCTAAGCTGCCTGACCTAAAATAGTTCATCACGGAGACCCTTTGCCAGCTCGAGATGTGCTTCCCACCATTTTTCTTCGATATTATGCCACACCTGATGATGCACATGGTTGATCAGATACTGGAACTGGGCCCCATGTATCTGCAGCAGATGTGGACGTACGAGCAGTTCATGTCGACCCTCAACAGATACGTCCTTAATCGTGCCTACCCAGAGGGCTATATGATCGAGGCATACACAACCGAGGAGGCCGTTAACTGCTACACCACGTACATCTGGGATGGAAGGGCGATTGGCCTACCCGTCCCTCAGCACGAAGGTAGAACCTTGGGAACAGGTTGCACAGGGAGGAAAGTACATACCGATGTATAGTATGAAATGATGCAAGAAGCTCATCACAGCGTCCTCAATCAGCTAGTGGTTATGGAACCATAAGTTGACAAACACCTAGAGGAGATCCGCGCCGCTCATGATGGATAGCGCACGGAGGCATGGGTCCAGAAATAGCACAAGATCAGTTTCACGACATGGATCAAAGAGCTGTAGGACATACCCCATGGAGAGTCCAATGAAGCGAGGCTTGCGTCCGGCCCATCCACCCAAATCACCATGTGGCAAGGGTATGACATCAATGGATACAGGTTCCACACAAAGGAGAAGGACAAGAAGAGCACGGCATAGAACAGTGGTGTTCGATATGAGGGCATCAACGAGTCAATGGGGCAGACCAAGACATACTTTGGGCATATTGAAGAGATATGGGAACTTGACTACGGCGGTGACCTACAGTTAGCTGTCTTCCGTTGCTAGTGGGTCAAACCAAAGGGGGTTATCATGGATGACTTTGGGCTAACCACCGTGGAGCTCCAAAGTGTCAGCTACAAAGATGATTAGTGGGTACTAGCAAGCCGTTGCGCGCAAGTAGCCTACTGGCCGATGCCCAAAGACAGCAAAAAAACGTGGTTGTGTCCGAAAAGCAGAGAATTGTGGGAGCTGATGGAGTCTAGAGCCTTGAAGAATACAACAACTACGCTGAGCTCTCACTCTTTACCAATCATGAACAGAAGATCAAGTTGGTGGAGACCCATGTCAACAAGACCAAGATGATGCCCTGGTTCCGCCCCGACGGTGAGAAGAAGACCGTCGTGGGAACACTTGCAGCAAAATGATATGTGTGCCACACAAATATGTAATAATGTAGTCACTTATTGATTAACAAGAACTTTTATGTAACTGGTTATTATTGTAATGGAATCATATATATATATGACCATGGAAGATTGTAATCTGTACGTGTTAAGTGTTTTATTTTTAAAAATAATTTTGATATTTGTTGAAAGGAATGAAACAAGTATTTCATTAACAAGTCCTACTCTATTACTACTCCTACAACTCTACTACTACTACTACTCCTAGTACTCCTACAACACTACTACTACTACTCCTATTACTACTACTATACTACTACTACTCCTTCAACACTACTCCTCCTAGTACTCCTACAACACTACTACTACTACTCCTATTACTACTACTATACTACTACTCCTCCTTCAACACTACTCCTCCTCCTAGTACTCCTACAACACTACTACTACTACTCCTACAACACTACTACTACTCCTAGTACTCCTACAACTCTATTACTCGTGCACTACTACTCCTATGAATTTTAAAAAGCATTACAAATTAAATATCAATTTTAAAATGTTGTAAAACCAAAATAACCGAGGAATTTCATCAAAAATAAAAAATGCAAAATCTTAACCGAGGCGGGCACCCTAAGTCACCCGCCTCGGTTAATATTAACCATGATGGGCACCTTAAATCACCCGCCTCGGTTAATATTAACTGTGGCGGGCACCCTAAGTCGCCCGCCTTGGTTAATATTAACCGAGGCGGTTACCCTAAGCAGCCTGCCTCAGTAAATCATGGCCTATATATATACACCCCTCTAGCCCCCAATTTTTTCTAAGTCTTTTGGCCATTTCAATTGGACCCCGAAGGGTTGCCCAATTTTCCCGCCACTGCCGCCATCGCCGTTGCCGAGCTTCTCTGCCCCTGCCCCCAACCTCGCCCGCTTAGGCGCCCATCCCCGCCAATCAGAGCCTAGAGCACTGCCGCAGGCCTAGCCCCGAGAGCTCTACCGTGCCATTCGTCGGGCTGCCACGAACCCTAGCTCTACCGTGCCGTCCTCATCTCTGGCCGGCCGCAGCACCGAGGAGATCCTCCCCGCGCCCCGCGTCATCATTCCTAGCGCCATGGAGATCCACCCCGTGCCGCCGCGTCGTCTTTCGTGGACCCGTCTTCGCCAAACCCTAGCTCCACCGCGTCATCTTCCCCGGACCCATCTTCTCACCGAACCCTAGCACCGCCGCTGTCCACTGTTGGCGTGTGCTCCCTCCTCTGCGCTGAGAATCTTCGTCGGCTCTGTCTTCCCCAACTTCTCCCCCGACTCTATCTTCCTCGGCTCCATCTTCCCTGGTACACTGGTTGTGATGTTCATATCCCCGTGCCTTTGATCCGTGATGCCTGTGATGCATTTTTTGTTTCAATTTGCCATTTTGATTAAATGCTGCCTGTGATGCATTTTTTGTTACAATGCAAATGTCACTGCCTAGGATGCCTAATGTATTGGTTAACTGAGCAATTGCCACTGCCTATGATGCCAATTTGATGAACTGCTGTCTGTGATGCAAAAAAATTTAACTATGGCAATGCCACTGCCTATGATGCCAATTTCATATTCAACTGAGCACTTGCCGCTGTATGAATGATTTATTAAGAGATTTCCACTTTCAGATGAATTTGACTAAATTAGGGTCAATTTGAGATGAATTAGGATAAATTTGTGATGAATTTGAGGTAAATTGGGACGAATTTGAGATGAATTTGACGAAATATATGCTACTTGTCTACTTAATTCTCTCTTCTATGCCTGCTGGGTATTGCTCTTATATACTGCTGGTGCTGGCTGCTGCTCTCTGCTACTCCTACAACTATATGCTACTACTAGTGGTATATACTACTACTCATCTACTCCTATAACTATATACTACTACTACTCCTATATACTATTGCTGGTGGTCCTCTACTCCTACTAGTTACTACTCCTATACTCCTGCTACTTACTACTTACTACTCTATCTACTACTACTATTTTCTGGCTGCCTGTGATGCTTACTGTTGGCTTATTATCTGAGGGCGCACATGCCTATTTTGAATTGAGCACATGCTGCCTATTCTTGAATTGAGCACATGTTTACTTGGCTGGCCTATTTTAAATTGAGCACATGCTGCCTATTTTTGAATGAGCACAAGCTGTCTATTTTTGTTGCTTACTATTGGCTTATTATCTTGTTGTGATGCCCTCACTGATGCCCTCCCCAAATTTTGTTGCCCTCCTCTAGTTGTGATTCCCTCACTAAATTTGGCTGTCCTCTACTCCTACAACTACTACTACTCCCACAACAACAAATACTACTCTATACTCCTACAACAACTACTAATACTCTATACTACTTACTACAACTACTACATACTACTTACTACAACTCTACTACTCTTACAACTCTATTGGTGTGTTGGCTACTGCTCCTATTTTTGACTATTGCTCTACTACTCTGTACTACTCTATACTACTCCTACTTCTACTACTACTACTACTCCTACTCCTACTCCTACTCCTAATACTTCTACTACTCTACTACCCTACTCCTCTTCTCTTACTACACTACTACTTCTATACTATTGTCCTACTACTACTCTTAACTACTATCCTCTACTCTCTACACCTACTACTCTTATTACTATCCTCTACTACTCTCTACTTTTCCATCTCCGGTTGCTTCCTTGGGGACGATTTGAGCAGCCCTGCCTTGAATAACCGAGGCGGGCAACCAGGCCAACCGCCTCGGAGCCCACTTGTGAAACGCTGTGTAAAAGAATTTGTGCAGTAGTGCCTTCAGGGTCAATTTGAATTTGAGCTTCTCTGTGGCATATGCAATGATGAACTATTTAAACTTTGAAAAATATGCTGGGGGAGGGGCATTTGCAATGATGTGAACCCTTTTATACTGAGGTAACGGCTATGATGATCAAATGCCCCCCTACAGGTACTAAGCTCCTAAACTAGGATGGCTTGTATACAAGCAACCAGTTTAGAAGCGATGTGATGACAATGGGGTAAATCTGAGCCAACTATGTACATGATTTTTCTCCAAATTCTTAAATTTTGTCCTTTTCTTGTACAATTTTGTACTTTTCTTCACTTTTTGTATCCCTACACCTAATGTATATGAAAAAAGGATGTAATCTTGTTTTCAAATGAATATATATAGTTAATGATTCCTTATATATGTTTTGAGATGAATATAGCATTGTGTTTATATAATTATGAAAAGTTTCTATAACTCTCCCTTCGTCATAGCTATCAATGTCGACCAAGGAGGCTCTTGAAAATTGGCGTGATACTCCTGCTATGAGCGATGATGAAGGCTCATCATCAGATGGGAGTGCCTCGTATGAGAGCGAGGAACTAACACCGAGGCCGGTGAAGAGACCTCGTGGTGAGGAAGAAGATGATCAGGACTTTGATCCGAAGGGCGAGGCACGATGTTCTTGTGCGGAGCCATGATAGCCTCCGAAAGATGATACCCAAGCAACAAGGCATGAGGTACGTAGATGAAGTAGTGCACGTTAATTGACACAACATTCACGGGCCTCACGCAAGTATATAACTAATGCTGGTTCTTGTCCTCGATAGATACCGATGGTGCCTCTTCGTTTGGAGTACCCCGACGGTGAAGAAGGGGAGGAGGAGGAAGCACCTGGTCCCTCCTTGAGCACTTCTTCAACTGCAACGATGGGTAGCAAGAAGAAGTCAGACTTGAAGAGGGGCCAACACGGGAGGCATCAGATTAGCAATAAGAAAGTGCATGCGATACACAAGATAGGGCCAAAAGGAGAGCCCTTAGAGCCAACTATCATCATCGGCACCTTCAGCAACTAGTGTTCCTGTATAGTTAGGGAGAAGGTGACTATAACATATGATGATTAGAGGAAAGTCCCCAAGGACATCAAGGGAAATGTGTGGGGAGAGGTGAAGAGGCGGTTCACATATCCAGCAGAGGGCTATGATGAAGACAAGTGCATGGGGCATGCACTATTTGTTGCAGGCAAAGCGCTTCGCAACTTCAGGTCTATGCTCAATAGGGAGTACATGCAGAAAGGGAGGACACCATTCGAAGACTACAACTTCATCAAGTGTGATGTCTGGGAAGAGTTCGTCGTGAAACAGTCGACCGAAGAAGCAAAGGCTAAGGGCGAGAAGTCTCTGAGCTCTCAAAGAGGAACGAGCTCCACCACCACCTAGGCATGATAGGGTACGCCACAAAGACAGAGAAGTGGCGGTAGGAAGAAAAGGAGGTAGCTGAGACTGGGCAGCCGAATCCATTATAGGGCATTGATGAGAGGTCTCGTAACTACCTCTATGTTCGCAAGCCGAAAAAGCTGAAGGGGGGCAGGACCAAGTACAACGAGCTGAAGGTCGAGGAGGTGGAGAAGAGGATCTTTGAGGTCTCTGTGGCCGAGAAGAGTAGGTCCTTCGAATCACCGAGAGAGGGATGTACTAACCGAGGTGCTGGGAAACCCCAAGCACCGTGGCCGTGGCCATGGGGTTTGCTCGAGGCAGAGCTAGAAGGATGTGGAGGCCTGGCAATCCGATGCCATCTCTTACCACACGAGACAGAGGTACAAGGAAGGGCTCCTCCAGAAAGGTCGTCATAAGGCAGTCAAGGATATGGTCATGGGGAATATACAAGACGCTTTCACGAGCACCGACCCCAAGATGGTGGAGTTGAGGACACAGATGTTTCGCTTGGCTAGCGTGCTGTTGCTACAGGGTCAAGCCACCGCACAAGGGCAGATGGTGCCATAGACCGAACAACTCCCCAGGTACCTAGTCGACAACATCATTGAACCAATGAGCTGCATGCTCTAGGTGCCCTTCGGCAGGGCACAGAGGAAGAAGGACATGGCCACAGGAGTGGCACTGCCGCTCAAAAGCGGCGCCTTGTACGATGGCAAGCCGATCCTACCCAACTATGCGCGGGTCGACGTGATGTGGACCAACAAAGATTTTGACGAGGATGAAATCGACATTCCCACTAAAGAGGGGTACAGGTTCATTGGCGCTACTATTGGCATGCGCATGCTATGGAAGAAGAGCCACATTGTCTTGGACATGCCAACACCGGCGTCATAGCCCTCACAACCGTCGTCGTCTCTCAAATAGCCGACGAGCACCCATACTCAACTACGTTTGAAAGGTATGCTACTAGCAAGCATAGTCAATCTATAATTCATTTCAAGATGCTATCTGCCTTTTCCACTCACTAACATCTCAAGCCCTGGTGTTGCAAGCTGAAAACACCGCCGTTGTTTTGGCCCCGGTCGGATAATTGCCCCGAAAACTATGTGCATGGGAAGTTCATGTTGACCTTGGGCGACCTCCTTGAAGAGAAGTGGGAGGTAAGCAGGTTCCATCTGTGGTACATGGAAGCAGCGAAAGTGGGCCTAGAAAACTTCGTCATCAACATTCTGGCAGAGTACTTCCACACACCCATAGATGGTGAAGTCATCATAGATTTCCACAACATGCATAGACTACTACAGCGAAAGGACCTCGACGTTGCCCAAGTCACCTTATTTGCCCTATAAGTTACTTATGACTTTGACACTACTGCATCGCTATAGGTACTTTAGGAACAAACTAATAATGCCATGATGACTTTTCCTTGCAGGATGCAGGCCTATGTAAGCAAGGAATTGGGCAAGGATATTATCTATCTCTCTCCGATGCTTATTACAGAGACAACCATCGTGGGTTACGATATACTAGACCCTCATGAAAAGCTAGTGAACTTGAACCCGGAGGAGAGAAAGAAATACATGGAAGATCTGGTAATCGAATATAAGTATCGAGCGGGAATGTACATCTATGAGGCCATGAAGAAGGTCCAGGGAAATGGATGCGTCATGGCCTCCCACCAATTCGGGTAAGTCCAAAAGATACTTGGAACATATATATATAGGTACTTGACGGACCAGGGTCCTTGGGGTTCCCCACAGGGGTACTACTTGGATGGGCCCTGGGATGGCCCATGATCTATTGAAGTATGCGAGACAAGGTGGCGTGGACTTCAAGCTATTCTAGATTGACTTATTTGGCTTACTATGAAAGCTAAATTCTGTAATAGCACTAGGACTCTTCTCTTGTAACCGACTAGGACTAGATATGAGCCCTTACCCTCTCCCCTATATAAAGAGAGGTATGGTGCACCCCTTGTAACCCCGAACAATTATACAATTAATCCAACGCAAAAGGCTACATGCCGATTGGACATAAAGGCTATTACTCGACAAGAGGGCTTGAACCAGTATAAATGATTTGTCTCTTTGCATTTATCATCAAGTTCTGTGTACACCGAAGCCCTTCGAATACCATCCTGGATACCCCCGTGACAGGTTGCTGGTCATCAAACATCGACAGCTGGCGTGCCAGGTAGGAGCTTTCGGCGACTTCGTGATCGAGAGCTCAACGGACCTTGATGACATGATTTTCTCAGTGGGTATCACCTTCATCTTTGGCTCCTAGATCTATAAGGAAGACGACAATGGCAACCTCCAAAGTTGTCTCATGGAGATCCTAGTGCCTCAAGCTTCACCAAATGTCTCGACGACCACGCTGGATCAACTCGCCAAGAAGTTTTCGCACCACTCAATCTTTGATTCAACTCAAACTCAGGAGGTCACCATCAACCACGACTCCCGCTCGGACACATCACCTTTGTCCGCGATGGAGATCCCATCTAAAGTCCAACATAAAGACCCAGTTCATTTTCCACTCGGACTCAAGAATTCAGCTTCAATCTATGAAGATATGATCAACTAACTCATGCAGTCTGAGCAAGAGATCCCTCTTATGGGTGCCCAGAGAGGTTTGGTTCTATCCATCACACCGAAAGAAGGCATCATCCATTGGCCGGGTGCTCGACCCAACACTTCTTTAATAAATCCATCTCGTCTAGTTGGCATGGTGGAACTCTTGCCTTATCAGGACGGCTGAACTCTTCCAGCAAACAACAATGATCATGGTTCTACAGAGATCTTAGACATCAGGATGACCGTAGAATCTGGGACTCACTCAGCCATGAGGCACTCTAGAGAAGTCTTTATGGCTAGGCAACCACCTCAGATCCCTATGCCTAACCCACCAGATATCTAAGATGGAGAAGAAACCTTGTCTGACATCTCTCTAGACACTGCACCACCCAATGGAGAAATGAATGAGCAGAAGATGGCTAGGGAAAGGAAGAACAGAGCTCGATAGGCTCGATGTAATCATGCCCAACACCGCATGGAAGAGTGGCAGCGGTATCAGTCGGCTTGTCGAGACATTGAACGATGGCGCTTAGCTATAGAAGCAGCATATGAACAGTGTCTACGGGATGAACAAGCAGAACGACAGTGCCAAGACTGTGATGTTGTTAGAGCCTCTGCATCATGCAACCTTAAGCCTGAGTTCATGGAAGTAGCTGGCCATAGGGTCTTCACTACGCCCTACTCCAACGTCTACGCCCTGGTAGGAGAGATGGCGGCCATAGAAAACCCTACTCCAGATCAGCAATGACTCAAAGTCATTCTAGAATCCACAACCCTTCAGATGCAGGCTACAAAAGTGACTTCCCAAGCTAACCCTTCCTGTGGACCAGAGGCGCGGGCACCTGCTCACTCTCGTCTAGGACCATAGGGTAACCAAGGAGGAGAATAGCGAGTACCAGCCCACTCCCGTCTAGGGCCACAGGGTAACCAGAATAGGAATCGGGGTGCCACACCGTCAGCCAATCATGGGCACCAGTACAGTAACAGGAAAGGCAGAAGTGAGTCCGAGTATAGAGAGGCCAGCATCTCACCGGATAGGTTCCCATATTTATCTAATAGACTACTCTCTGTCCGGCTTCCCTACAAATTCAAGCCGTCTAACCATACCAAGTATGATAGGAAGACAGAACCCAACCAATGGTTGCGAATGTACTCTCAGTCCATCGAATTGGCAGGCAGCGACGACGACATCAAAGTGTTATACTTTCCAATGGCATTTGACACCGTGCCTCTTGCCCAGTTCGATAAGCTACGAGCCAACTCCATCAATACTTGGGGACAGCTCCAGCACAAATTCTATAAAAAAATTTGTGGCGTCCTCACCCACACAAGTACTAGGAACGAGCTTAGAGCTTGCAAGCAGAAATCAGATGAAACCTTCCAGCAATATTATCGCCACTTTGCTGAGTTACGAGCCCAAGTCTATGATATCACAGACAGGGAGGTGATAGATCAATTCGCTAATGGGATCAAATACAAGTGGCAGTTTGAAAATTTTTGCGATGATAATCCAGAGACCGCCGAGGAATTTAAGAGTACAGTACAGAAGATGATTGCATTTGAAGAGCGTACTCGCGAACGATTCCCACGCGGCCAACAAGACAAAGGTTATGACCCCAGAAACAATCAAGGTGGATAGCCTGGCAGAAAAAGAGGACCCAACAACATGCTTGCTTCCATAGACAGGTCCAAGAAGTCTAACAAAAATAACAAGAAGTTCGAAAACCTCAAGAATTTACCCTGCCCTTTCCACAAGAACACTAAGCACACGGCGGGCGAGTGCAGATAACTCCAAGAACTGGGTTTCTACGACAAAAGCAACAAAGGCCAGGGTAAAGCTGATAACAATAAAGATAGAGACAACAACCCTGACCCTGGCTTTCAACAGTCTAAGAGCCAAATTGTTGTAATCTTTCCGGGGCTACCGTCTTCATCAAACAAGCGTTCTGGGAAGTTAGCTCTTCGGGACATCATGGCAGGAGAGCCCTCAACACCAAAATATCTTAATTGGTCCGAGTACCCGATCTAGTTTTCTAGAAAAGATCAATGGACTAGCGTCACTAATGCCAGCCACTATCCACTCGCCTTGGGTCCAACAATAGTAGGCATGATAGTCCCCAAGGACCAGATCGATGGCGGCACAGGATTAAATATAATATTTTTAGATATGTTGAAGAAGATAGGACTGGACTTTACCAGCGTACTCACCCCACTGATGTCCCTTTCTACGGGATAGTACCCGGCAAGGCTGCCATGCCACTCGGACAGATCATGCTCCCGGTAACGTTTGGCAACCCAAACAATTTCTAAACGGAGTTCATCAAGTTTGAGCTACTTGACTTCGAATCATCATACCTTGCTATCTTTGGTCGACCTGCTTTGGCCAAGTTCATGGCCATACCATATTACCCGTACCTCTTGCTCAAGATGCTGGGTCCCAATGGCATACTCTCCTTTTGAGGCGACCTCAAGCGCTCATATGACTGTGACACGGAAGACATCCAGATCGCAGCCAGAACGCAGCAAGTCTATGAAGCACAGGAGATTGCTAACATTACACAACAGACTAAGCCAGAAGACATAGAGATTCTAACTAAAATGGCAGTGTTTACACCAAAATTTGGGAGAAGAGCACGGGAACTCGCAGGCTTCTAGAATTATGCCAATCAAGGAGTCGATGGAGTAAAGGTTGATATCTGCTGGATCTAATGTGACACTAGATCGATTCTTTCCGAATGACGTCAGCAGATGACGATGATGGGATATGATTGGCATTGAAAAAATACATATCGGACTCTACAAAAGGGGAAAGATGAGAGTCCAAGTTATCTTAAGATAGGAATATTTGTTTCATACCAAAGATTGTAACAAATCATGCTCGAGTAGGATTCATGTTTAGCCTCCGAGTATAAATATCAAACCCCGGCTATTGTAAAGGACATCAACCAATCAAATAAAAAGTCAATTACTTTTTTTTGGCTCAAGCCACCCCTTAGGAGTAGGACTAGAGTAGATCTCGGCGAGTTCTTCAGCGAGTACAGCTGCATCGATCCGGTCGACCTCCACTGCTTGTCTGTAAGTACCGTCATGGTTTATACCTCTGTTCATATGGCTGCATCGATCCGGTCGATCCCCACTGTGACTCTGGTATAGGCTAGTTATCGACTCTTGTCTAATTCAAGTATGGCCTATGTGATTCTGCCTCACACCCCACTGCTTGAATTAGATTAAGGTCAAGTTATCGGCTCTACCTTAGTATGACAGTCTTTGGTAGATTCATTAAGTTACCGATATTGCTTATTGCTTTCATTGTTTATCTAATTACAGCAATATCACTCTGCCCGATTGAGATTGATCTGGATCGGCCTTATATCTTATTTAACTCATCGTTTGCTAATCTAAAACTGATCTAATCTACATCTTAAGCGATGAGTTATGTGTTTATCGGCTATTTTGCGTCAATCTTAATCGTGCATTGCGTGCGGTTAAGGCATGTCTGATCTCGAGTAGATCTGTTAGTTAATGAAAACCATTCCATGGCCCGTCAGCATGGCCTGTGGGATTCTACCTCTCACCCCACTATTGGCACCATGGAGTGAGGATCGTTAGTTAGTAGACCTGTTCCTGAGGAGGCATGACCTTAACTGTGCGCTATGCCTGAATCGGCCATTTAGCCGAGATCGAATGCTTTGACGAACAGTTCACATCACGAGACCATTGAAGTAGAGATAACTTAAAAGATATGTTAGCCCCATGATCTTGTTATTGTATTACTGCCTGCATGATTCTACCTCATGCCCCACTGATATTAGTAATGAGTTAGGGTCGTCAAGTCTATTGTTGTTTCTACGGCCTGCATGATTCTGCCTCATGCCCCACTAGTCATGGCGATAGATAAGATCTAACATGTTCATTAGATTTATCTTTATTAAAAGGTTAAGTGGTGTTGAATTGTTTCTTTATATAAAAAGGGGGTCGGTTACTTGTAATCATTGGCTCAGTTTAAACCGATCATCATTGATATCTTATTGCCATTGATTAATTTTTGCTCGAATTATATTTATCCTAGATGATAACCGATTCTCCTTACACAACCCCATGAGCTTTAATCGATTTATTTTTATGAATATGCTGGAATCGACTATTTAGTCGATCTCCTCTCATATCGGCTCTCAGAGCCGCACATTCGGGACTGTCTGGCAACACCGGCACGTTCCGCCCTTAATTACTGATAAGCTTTCTCTCCTTGTCAATTGCAGGGTCAAATTGACTGGCACGTCTTGGGAGGATTGCGTAGGATCGACCACCCTTGCGCTGAAGCTAGGTGGATCTGCTCCATCGAGTGGACCCTTCCGGCTTGCTGCGTGTGTCCTCGGCACGGAGACGAAAATTCTATGTCGACACACGTATTTGGCACGCCTGGTGGGACACCACAATCGTCATGGCGATTCACAACAACGATAGCATCCTTATGGTACATTATGAAGACCTACCTGATGAAGATAAGGATACCATCAACAAAGCTACAGAAGAATTTCAGAAGAAGTGTTTGTTGTCCTACACCAAAACACGTGACAGCACAATTATTCAGAAATTTCCACTACCGAGAGTTCTACTACATGGACAAACAGACACAGTTGAAGTTGAAGACAGGCGTTTCTTTGCGGAAGCCATAGAAAAATATGTTCGTGATGCCATATCAAGCCGCAATGAAGCTTTCGTTGACGCATTTCACAACGCCATGAAAGAGGCGATTCATGGAATTCCAGTTGGTCAGGTTGGATCGACTTGTTACAATATTCCAGATCCGTTGACCTAAGGCGTCTTGTTCGACCTCCTGATCATGCTGACGATGGTGCTCGGCGTGGTGGCCCCTAGCCCCACCCTAGAGGGGCAGTGACTGGTCGGCGAAACAGCTTTGGCTAGGGCAGTGATTGGATCTTGGCGTAGCTGATCGATGAATCATGCTCATCGAGCTCGAAGGTCTCTGATCTTGGCGGATCTCGTTGACCTGGCAGTGCGCCGCTTTGAGCATGGCGGCGACCTTGGCGACCTCAGGAGTTTGCGGGAGCCGGGCAAGCTCGTTGGCAGCCACGGCCAAGTTAGCGCTCGGAGTTTTGTAGACGTCGTGGCCGTCAACGCGGAGGAACTCTTCGTCAAGGTTGCGTTGGAGCGGCCTCCCTTGCGAGTCGAATTGGTTGTCATGAGCGGCTTCGGCCATCACAAGGGCGCGCTTGTTTTCACGGCGCTGTGCGCGGTTGACATTACTGTTTTCATGAGCGACGCGTTCCTCATTGGTTTCGCTGTTTCGAGGGGGGTTGTCGATGCTGACGTTGAAAATTGCGCCACCCCGAAAAGGTGGGAGAGGGGGTTGTTCGGCGAAGGTTTAGGCAAGGGTCTCCGTGGAGCCCTGAGATTCGGAGTTCGGACTTTCCTCCAAGATGGTTTGGAGGGATGCTCCGGGGCATCGGCCGGCGTGCAGCATGTTGACCGTCGGCGGGAGTTGGTCGGCGATTTCATTGACGAGAGGATGGACATCCCCCACCTGGTCGGTGAATTTGCCCCTCAGGGCATCTTGGTATGTAGCGGTGGCTTTGGCAAGCCCAAAGGGCAGGGCCGAAACCCCCAGAGTTTGCCGAGCAGCCTCCGACAAGATCGGATCGGAGGGTGGTCGGCGCTGAACGAAGGTGTCCAGAGCCGACTCGGCGACGGAGAGACAATCGGCGAGCCTCAGATCGACCTGATCAATGGACTCGATTAGATCGTCATTGACGTTGTGCCTCCTCTGGTAACGAGGAAGCGAGTGGTGAGTCGTTGATGAAGACCTTGGAAGTAGTTCCAAGATCGGATCTGCAGTCGTAGGTGTAGGGGTGGTCGGCGCAGAACGGATCTGTGCCGGCTCGAGGAGCTCTCCAACTCCGTCAGCGTTGATGACCCACGAGATGGATCTGACCGTGAAGATCTGGCCAGGCTGTGGGAGGGATGAAGAGCCTGCGGAAAAAGCCATCTTGTTCGACAAGGAAACAACACGCACACCCCTACCTGGCGCGCCAACTGTCGACAGAATATCGTCGGCAGTCCTCCGAGGGGTATCCCACAAAGGTAGATTGATCGGTGGAGGAGCGCGAGATCAAGAACAAGAAGGCAATAGAGACACACGAGTTAGACAGGTTCAGGCCGTCAGTATGACGTAACACCCTACTCCTGTGGTCTGTTGGTTTGTATTAGCTATCGTATGATATGTCGTGATTTTGGAGGGGGTCCCTGCCCGCCTTATATAGTCCAAAGGGCAGGGTTACAAGTCGGTTAGATCTGAGAGGCAACCAGAAAGTAATAACAGATTACAAGAATCATGGGATCGTACATATCCTAACAGATCTCGTAGTATCTTCAGGATATTTTCCTTATGTCTTGCGGGAGGCGCCGAGCAGAGTCGTGCCCCGCAAGGCTTTGTCTTGTGGGCTGGGCCACCCCTGGAGGTGCAACCCATGTGGTCTACCATGGGTATCCAGGGTCATACCCCCCACAGTTCCGCTTTCTTTTACTTTGGCCAACAGTTCCTGTTTCTTCTGTCTGATGGCGTTGGGTATTTCGGCCAAAGTGGACTTGCGATGATCAATGGCAGCCTTCACATTGTTCAGCTCCCTCTCAAGTTCCGCACGCTTGACTTCCAGTTGGGACAACTCTAGATCGGTCCCAAGGGAAGAGGTCTTCAAAGCATCAATTGACTGCGTCAGCTCTTTGACCTCTTGCCTATTGGAGTCCATTCTGGCCAGCAAGGCTTTACAATTGGACAAGTTCCTTTGGATCATTTTCGCCTTCAAGGCCTGATCTTCGAAAATTGGCAAATACAACAAGACCTTGGAAAGAGCTAGAGATGGATCACCCTTAATGGTCAAGAAGACTCTCTGTATTGATTCAGTGTCTTGGACCAAATCGGCTGTGTTCTTCTAAAATATGGGCAGTATATCTTTTAGCCGATTTCTAGTCTCCTCTGACAAAGATTCAGCAGAGGAAGTGGCTGATGATCTGATTTCATCTTCATCAAAATACTCCCCAAGATTGAAAGAACAACTCTGGGCCGGAGGATCGAGTGCCTATATGTAGGGGAAATCTTGATTAAGAGGTTTGAATCGGTTTATTGCAAAATGAATGGTGAAAGGGTACAGTACCTTCTCTGTAGTAGCCTCTATCAGAAGAAGGGGAGTAGCTGACGATACACCAGTAATATCTGGTTGAATCAGCTTAGAAATCTCAACGTCGGCATCTACAACATCGGAAGGATTTTAATTTATGCTCGCCGCAGAGAAATGGACAAAGCATATAGTTTCCTCACCATCAATTGTATGCCGAATCGGAGAATCGACAGTGTGGGTATCAACGATAGAGTTGTTCCCAGCGTTAGCAAAATCATTGTTGGTAGTTGAACTGCTAGGTTCCTGTTCTTGCACCGGTGTTTCCTCAGAGAGTATCTGGCATGATGAGTAGTCGAATAAAGAGTGGAAAACTGAGTAAATCAAGAAATTGAAGGAAAAAAATACTCCAACGAGTGTCAAGGATAGAACTCACATTTTCTTCTGTTATGGAAGTATCGGTTGTTTCAACCAAGATCGGCTCCTTTCGCGGATCAGCCGATGGAGGTTCAGCTAGTGCTAAGTCGAACACCTGAGACAGCAGTTCCACACCTAGGGCAGGTTGGGACGCAATGCTCGATAGCTGAGAAAGAACGAAATCAGTAATTGAATCTCATTTTTTTAGAAGAAGATGAATTGTTTACCTGAGCAGCTGATGGTCTCGTTCTACGAAGTCTTTTCCCAGTAATAGTTTTCTAGGTTGCCCCTGGAACCGCCTTGCGCTTTGGGGATTGACATGTCATGATCATGGGAGCAGCATGGGTTCTCATCAATTTCTTCAGGGAAGGTGCGGTTGATCCCATCCTTGAAACTAGGCATGGCGGTTAGTAATCTATAGAACGCCCTCTCCTATCCAGGCTTGAAGGATCAAATTCGGTGTCCTAAAAGGGTCGTTTAGAGCAATTGGCAAGAGAATTCACCAAAATGATCTCTCGAAAAAGGGAATGAAAGGTTACCTCACTGTCAGAAGCGAATTCCCTGTCCAGAGCTATGCACAGAGGATGGACTGATCCACAAAAAAGATGGGAACTCCAATCTTGCCACCAGGAATCAAAGAGACTGGAAGAAAAGCTGACCCTGACCCAGTCATGTAAGGAATAGGAAGGAAGGTCCGATCCCAATTGAAAGACTCTAGAAGCTTCCAGCACATCGCAGATATCTTCTCTCGGCTTCAGAATGTTCTTAAAGAACAGGTGAGGAGGAAGTTGACCGAGACTAAACTGGCGAGCCACAAAAGAAGGGTTGTAAAACTCATAGGTTGGAGGATTGCCTAGGATGGAGGAACCTTTAATCATCTTGCCACGACCATGACGAAATTCGGCTAGAAGAACACAGGGCTTGATGAAGGAATTGAAGATCGCAGCCGCTGTCTCGTCTGAACAGCCAGATCCGAATCGGAATGTGAATGGAAAATTCAATTCATCATCCTCATTATAAGGTAGCCAAGTCAGGATGGCCGCATCAAACCCACTGTAAAACTTTTTGAAGAGGTGGCCAACATCGAAGTCAATGGTTATGGCCGATGCAGCCTCACCATAGCTCATACACTATCGAGTTCTCCCTCCTTCGCCTCTATATTCTTCATCAAAAGTAGAGGAAAGAAAACTCAAGTCTCTGAGATCAGGCCTTACAATCTTGTGCATGTACAAATTGAGCCACAATTGTATCAGCCACCAAGGGCCGCTGATAGCCTGCATTGGTTCATTCTTCAGTAATTGGGAAGCCACCTGGCACATCAGAAGATAGGCAGCTCCTAGCAGATATTTTTCGAGAGGGATACCCTTGCCTAATGCTAGGTTCTCCACCATAAGTTTGTGATTATAAGTCGGACCACAAGACGACCCACAAAAGACGAATCTCTCCAACCACATATTCAGAAAGGCCACGTATTCACGATCGCTGACAGATGATTCGTCTTCAACATGATTCAGAATGTAACTTGCCCATCTGGTGTAGTCTGCTATCTTGGCCAATCTTTTGGAGCCGGCACCCAAGTACTCATAAGGTTGTACTGGTCCAGTGATTCTGAGGCCGGTCAACATATACACATCGGCCAGAGTAATGGTCATTGGGCCGTGGCCGAAAACAAAAGCATTCAGAGCATTAGACCAGAAATAAGAAGCAGAGATCAAAAGTGAATCATTCCTCTCCATCTCAGACAACGAAAGTGTTAAGCACTAGTTCAGATCATAAAGCTCCCAATCTCTGCCCTTTTTTGCAGATACCCTGCGAAACCAATTTCTCCATCCCTTAGGTGCTTTGGGCCAGTTTCTGAAGGGAGTTTTGTTCTAGGAAGATGAATCTATTGCCGACTGTTTAAAGGGGATCTGGTTGGTTTCTTGGCGGATAAAATCAGATGGATCAGGATCACCCATAGGCCCGAGAAATTAAGCATTAGGGACAACAGCTGATGGAATCAAGATCTTGTTCCTCATTTCCAAGAAATCGAATAAAGTAAGTTCAAGAGGAGAAGGAATACAGGGTAGCGGCCGGCACTTGGAGAGTGGAAATTTGGAAACATACCTCAAGAACATGGTCGTTGGTCACCATTACGATCGGAGCAGTTTCAGATCCGACAAAGGTAGCTTGAAAGATGGCTCGATGGGACGGCGGATTTGCTAGGGTTTGAGGCCTTGGCGATGACGGCGTCGGCTGTTGGAGTTGGTTCAGGGAGAAGGAGAAAGCAAACAGGTCGTGTGGATTGCAAAAGATACTGTTGGGATGTTATATAGAACTTGGGCCAGGGAGTCCGGAGTCACGCATATATCTCGGATAGTGCAATTGCGACGTGGTAAACCAGTGAACTAGAATTTTGGGATAAAATCATTTTATCCCAAAATTGGGGGGCATGTGTTTACACCAAAATTTGGGAGAAGAGCGCGGGAACTCGTAGGCTTCCAGAATTATGCCAATCAAGGAGTCGATGGAGTAAAGGTTAATATCTGCTGGATCGAATGTGACACTGGATCGATTCTTTCCGAATGACGTTAGCAGATGACGATGATGGGATATGATTGGCATCGCAAAAATACATATCGGACTCTACAAAAGGGAAAAGATTAGAGTCCAAGTTATCTTAAGATAGGAATATTTCTTTCATACCAAAGATTGTAACAAATCGTGCTCGAGTAGGATTCATGTTTAGACTACGGGTATAAATATCAAACCCCGGCTATTGTAAAGGACATCAACCAATCAAATACAAAGTCAATTACTTTTTTCGGCTCCGGCCACCCCTTAGGAGTAGGAGTAGAGTAGATCTCGATGAGTTCTTCAGCGAGTACGGCTACATCAATCCGATCGACCTCCACTGCTTGTTTGTAAGTACCGTCATGGTTTATACCTCTGTTCGTATGGTTGCATCGATCCGGTCGACCCCCACTGTGACTCTGGTATAGGCTAGTTATTGACTCTTGTCTAATTCAAGTATGGCCTGTGTGATTCTACCTCACACCCCACTGCTTGAATTAGACTAAGGTCAAGTTATCGGCTCTACCTTACTATGGCAGTCTTTGGTAGATTCATTAAGTTACCGATATTGCTTAATGCTTTCATTGTTTATCTAATTACAGCAATATCACTCTGCCCGATTGAGATTGATCTGGATCGGCCTTATATCTTGTTTAACTCATCGTTTGCTAATCTAAAACTGATCTAATCTACATCTTAAGCGATGAGTTATGTGTTTATCGGCTGTTTCGCGTCAATCTTAATCGTGCATAGCGTGCGGTTAAGGCATGTCTCTCACCCCACTATTCGATCTCGAGTAGATCTGTTAGTTAATGAAAACCGTTCCATGGCCCGTCATCATGGCCTGTGGGATTCTGCCTCTCACCCCACTGTTGGCACCATGGAGTGAGGATCGTTAGTTAGTAGACCTGTTCCTAAGGAGGCATGACCTTAACTGTGCGCTATGCCTGAATCGGCTATTTAGCCGATATCAAATGCTTTCATGAACGGTTCACATCACGAGACCATTAAAGTAGAGATAACTTGAAAGATATGTTAGCCCCATGATCTTGTTATTGTATTATGGCCTGCATGATTCTGCCTCATGCCCCACTGATATTAGTAATGAGTTAGGGTCGTCAAGTCTATTGTTGTTTCTATGGCCTGCATGATTCTACCTCATGCCCCACTGGTCATGGCGATATATAAGATCTAACATGTTCATTAGATTTATCTTTATTAAAAGGTTAAGTGGTGTTGAATTGTTTCTTTATATAAAAATGGGTTCGGTTACTTGTAATCATTGGCTCGGTTTAAATCGATCATCATTGATATCTTATTGCCATTGATTAATTTTTGCTCGAATTATATTTATCCTGGATGATAACCGATTCTCCTTACACAACCCCATGAGCTTTAACCGATTTATTTTTATGAATATGCTGGAATCGACTATTTAGTCGATCTCCTCTCATATCGGCTCTCAGAGCCGCACATTCGGGACTGTCTGGCAACACCGGCACGTTCCGCCCTTAATTACTGATAAGCTTTCTCTCCTTGTCAATTGCAGGGTCAAATTGACTGGCACGTCTTGGGAAGATTGCGCAGGATCGACCACCCTTGCGCTGAAGCTAGGCGGATCTGCTCCATCGAGCGGACCCTTCCGGCTTGCTACGTGTGTCCTCGGCACGGAGACAAAAATTCTGTGTCGACAGGCAGTAATCATTGCACCACCCTCTAAGATGGATACCATTGAGACTGATATGGGTACTGGTGATCCCTCTAAGATGGCTATCATCAGCGCCCACCATTCCAAAGAATATCTTCGCATGGAAGCCAGCTAATATGCCGGGTGTTCTGAGAGAGTTGGCTGAGCACAAATTGGATTTAAACCCCAGCTCAAAGCCAGTCAAGCAACATCTACGACAGTTCTCACCAAATAAGAAAGTAGCAATCAAGAAGGAAATCACCAAGCTATTGGCAATCGGGTTCATTAGGGAAATCCTTCACCCTGACTGGCTAGCCAATCCAGTACTCATCTAGAAGAAGAACTCGAAAGAGTGGTGCATGTGCGTCAACTACACAGATCTCAACAAACACTGCCCAAAAGATCCCTTTGTCTTACCTCGCATTGATCAGATCCTAGACTCTACGGCCGGGTCGGCTCTCTTATCCTTCCTTGTTTGCTACTCGGGTTACCATCAGATTGCCCTCCAAAAAGAAGATCAGAGCAAGACATCCTTCATCACTCCGTTTGGTGCCTACTGTTACACGACCATGTCCTTCGGGTTAAAAAACACCGGTGCAACCTATCAGCGGGCTATCTAGGCGTGCCTAAGCAAACAAATCGGTCATAATGTAGAAGCCTACATGGATGATGTCGTCGTCAAGACCAAGGACCCTTCTACTTTGAAGCAAACCTTTGATAGTCCTCATAAATACAAGTGGAAGCTTAACCCAACAAAGTGTGTGTTTGGAGTTCCTTTCAACAACTGTTGGGTTTCCTAGTGAGCCATCGGGGTATCAAAGCTAGCACGAAACAGATTCCAGCAATCACTCAGATGACTTGACCTTACTGCATCAAAGATGTTCAGAAACTAACAGGGTGCATGGCTGCCCTCAATCGTTTCATCTCGTGACTCGGGGAGAAAGGTTTACCTTTCTTCAAGTTGTTGAAAAAGTCCAGCAAGTTTGAATGGACGGCTGAAGCTGACGAAGCCTTCTAGAAGCTCAAAGAGTACCTATCCACCTCTCCAATACTTACTCCACCCGAGTGACACAAACCACTCCTACTCTACATTGCAGCTACTACTATGGTAGTCAGCACGACAATAGTCATGGAGTGGGCTGAAGAAGGGCACATATATAAGGTACAACAACCTATCTATTATATTAGTGAGGTGCTATCAGAATCCAAGGCCACGTACCCACATGTGCAAAATCTCCTCTATGCCCTCTTGATCACTTCACGCATGCTACGCCACTACTTTGACGAACACAAGGTAACAGTGGTATCCAACTTCCCACTTGGTGACATCCTATGCAATCAGGATGCAACAGGATGCATATCCAAATGGTCAGTCAAACTCGGAGCTCAGAACATCAAGTTCGTCTCCCGTAAGGCCATCAAATCTCAAGTCTTGGCTGATTTCATAGCCAAGTGGACCGAAGCCCAGCAGCCTACTTCGACAGTTATCCTTGACCATTGGAAGATGTATTTCGATGGTTCCCTCAAGCTAGGAGGCACAGGCGCTGGTGTTCTCTTCATATCTCTAGATAGAAAATAGCTTAAATATGTCCCAAAAATACTTTGGCCTACTACCAACAAAGAAGTCGAGTATGAGGCCCTCCTTCACGGCCTTCGAGTAGCAGTCTCACTCGGCATCAAACGTTTGCTCGTCTATAGTGTCTCCTCGGTGGTCATCAACCAGGTCAACAAGGATTGGGACTGCACCAAGGAGACCATGGATGCTTACTGCGCAAAAGTCTACAAACTTGAGAAACACTTCCAAGGTCTAGAAATCCTCCATATTATGCGAGATCTCAATGTTGCACTGATGTTTTGGCCAAATTGGGATCAGATGGAGCCCAGGTACCCCCTGATGTGTTTGTTTAGGAACTCCAAGTCCCTTCAATCAAACAAGAAACCTCCACATCCACCAGTACTCTGACTCCTGATGTCTAGGTACTAGTGGTCAATCCAGCATGGATGCAAGTATTTATAGATTACATCTGAGACCATAAGTTGCCTGACGACAAGGTAGAAGCAAAGTAGATCACGCACAGAAGCAAGAATTATGTCTTAGTTGGAGATAGGCTCTACCGATAGGGCGCATCATCTGGTGTTCTCCTCAAATGCATTACACCTGAAGAAGGGCAGAAGATCTTGGAGGAAATTCACTCCGAGTGCTATGGTAACCACGCAGCCTCCAGGACCTTAGTCGACAAGGCTTTCAGATCCAGGTACTATTGGCCTATAGCACTAAAAGACATAGAAGAGTTAGTGCAATGCTGCAAGGGTTGTTAGTTCTTCGCCAAGCAAGCCCATGTCCTAGCCCACAATCTTATCTGCATCCCTCCATCATGGCCTTTTTCATGCTGGGGGCTCGACATGGTTGGACCTCTCAAACGAGCACCGGGTGGTTTTGATTACATCTACGTGCCTATTGACAAGTTCACTAAGTGGATAGAGTACAAGCCACTCGTCAAGTTTAACGCTACAAAGGCAGTCAAGTTCATGCAAGACATTATGTACCATTTCGGTATGCCCAATCGGATCATTACAGACCTCGGCTCACCCTTTACAGCTATCGAGTTTAGAAGTTGGGCTCAAGATTGCGGCATCAGCATCCACTATGCCTCCGTAGCTCATCCTCAAGCGAATAGCCAAGTAGAGCAGGCTAACGGACTACTTCTAACCAGACTAAAACCCAGGCTATTCGACGAGCCTAAAGACTACGGCAGCAAGTGGATATACGAATTACCCAAGGTAGTTTGGGGACTACGCACTCAGCAAAGCAGCGCAACATGGTACTCACCCTTTTTCCTGGTTTATGGCTCAAAAGCCATCTTGCCATCAGATTTGATATGGAACTCACCCAGGGTTAAATAGTACAGTGAAGGCAAAGCAGATGAAACCCAACGGCTAGAAATTGACAGTGTCGAAGAAATCAAGCTTAACGCACTCTTCTAGTCTGCCAGGTACCTACCGTAACACCCTAGTGTTAAGCATTGCATTTGGCATCTGCATTTCATGAGCACAAGCATCATCCAAGCATTCATGAACATGAGCATATGAAATTTCATCTCATTCTTATACATTATCACATGAAATGTTGATTTTATATATATGCTTATGTTTGCAATCATGTATGACCAATGTATGAAATGGTTGGGAGGTCATGAAAACACCTTAGACACATCTAGAATGATAAATGGAACAATGTTTGTATTCATGACATGGGCCAATTTTGCTTCTAACTGTTGGTTTCATTTGAAATGCCATTTTCATGATACTAGTTTGACCAAAGTTGAACAATAGCTTAGAGTGTTTGCATGGCTGTGTGACCTAAATAGAAGTTGTAGTACTTGACTAGGGTAACAACTTTTTTTTGGGTTAATACCTAATTCAGTGCCTAACATGGTCAAATAGAGCTCACAAGTATCAACAAAATGTTGTTTTCAAAACTTAAATTTTTACTGTGTTGAAACTGTTTTCAGTTTCAAAGTACCTCGCTTTGGAGCAATGTAGTCTGTAAACTAGTGCAAATTAGATGATGGTTCCTAAAGCAAAGTTGGAGATCTCATATAGCTCTACAATTGTTATTAAGGAAGTTTTTTCTAATTCGCCATGGATTAGGAGTTAGAGAATCACTAAGTTACGGTGTCAGTCGGATTCAGTGGCACTGAATCGGCGCCACGCGCGCGCGTCATGGCCGACCAGCCACAGGCCGTGGCCGCTGCATGAAGGCCACCTGCCGGTGTTAGGCCCACGCGTCAGGCCAACACAGGCATCAAAACGGCAGTGAAGCGCCCTCCCTCCTCACTCGCTCTCACTCGCTTCGCTCTGCCTCTCCCTCGCCTTCGCCGCGCCTAAGCGGAACTGAGCGCCGTTGGCATCGCCTCAGCACCACCGCCGAGCTCGCACGCCACCACCACCACGCCATTGTGCAATAGCTCATGCAGATAGCTCCGCCACCACCTCCTCCACCTTGCTGACCGGCTAGCACCACCATTCAAGCAAGGGTAAGGCCGCATTACGCGTCGCCGTCGCCGCCATGGCCCCGGAGCGCCGCCGAGCTCCGAGCTCACCGTGGCCAGTCTTATCCACCGCTCCTCCTACCTCTTTCTTCCTGGTTTCGTCATCGCCTTAGGCCATAGATGCTCACGTCATTGTTGTTTAACCACTACTGCCGCCGTCACGCAGGAACGCGCATCGTCGTCGTGCGCGTCCGCCATGGCTGCAAGCACATGCTGGCCACCGCCGACTTCACCGACCACCCATAGCCCACTCTGGTACCCGTTACTGTGTCGCCCAGAGGTGTTGCACCTTCCCCAATGATGGAGACCTACCTTCGGCCACCATCTCATCGAAACGGTGACACCATCGCCGTGCTCTGTGCGTCGTCGTGCCGCCATGCACGTGGCCGGAGCTCACCGCCGCTTCACCATGCCTCAATCCACATCGTAGAGCTCCGCTAGGGTTCATAGATTCTATAACCACGCTCGCCTAGCCATGCCGTTGCTGGGGATGGTGGGAGCACCACTGCGGGCCGCCACCGAGCCGCCATGCTCGCCGGCATGCTAGCTCTGGTGATCCTCCGAGCGAACCGAGGGTACCTGTAGGTGCGGAATAGGATGGGGAGTTGGTGCCGACCTCGTCGCCGGTGACCTCGCCATCGATGAGCTTCTCGCTGGTCAAGCCGCACCTCTATTCTGTGTCGCTGACATGTGGGTCCCGTTGACTCGTGGGTCCCAGCTGTCAGTCGGTTTTTTAATTGTTTTCTGGATTTATTTTCACACATTTGATTGCAAACTTCAAAAATTCATATCTAGGGCTAGGAGTGTCCAAATGGGGTGACCCAAATTTTGTTGGTTTCATATTGAAGTATACTATTTGATAAAAATATGAAATATACTCTATAGGGTATTTTTCTAGGAGAATAAAATTGAGCAAGATAAGTGCTTTTAAAATAGTTTCTATCTTGTAAATTGCATGACTTGAGCTAGGAAGGTGATAAAATTATGATTCCAATTTTGCTGGTCTTGTGTTAACATGCTCTAGCTAAGGAAAATATTAAACCTACAGTAAGCATGCATAAAATATAGTCTTACTATTTAATCCTAATTAATTGCTAGTTTCTAGTGAAATTAATTGGGGTAAAAATATATAACATATGAGCATATAAATTTTTACATAGTATTCTTATGCTAGGAGGAAAGTAAGAAAAATACTAAACTATTATTTGGCACTTTTCACTATGCTAAACTATTTTTGGTAAAATAAGCCTATGTAACTTGTCATTTTTGTATAGGTAGCTATACGTATCCAAATGATATGAAATTTATACAGTAGACTATTAAGGTCATTTGTAGACTACTGTAATTTTCTCCTAATTTATTGAGCTTTGGAAATATTTATCCTTTAAATCACCTAATTATCTAAGGAAATTAATAAATGGATATAAATAAATTAGTTATATTTAACCAAGATGTTTTGTGTGGTGCTTGTGATGTATATGATCTGTTGATGTTATTAGTTAGGCTTAGAAGTAATTGGTTGTATGCAACTAGTTACTTATCGCTTTATAATTCAACTAAAAGGCTGTATGTATAGTTTCTGTTGTGGTGATGATTTCATGATGTTAATGATCTTTTCTATAAAGATGGTTAATAACAAAGTTGTAGATAACTTACTTATATACCTTATGTTAAATTTTCAAAGTCATAGTCCTTATGGTTTAAGAATTATGGCTGTTAGAACTCTGCTGCCAGAAATGCTTGCTCTCTGGACAGATCTGAATGATTGAATTGTTTGACCAAGATAACTGCTGAATCACTTTGAGATGATTAAAAGAAAGTTGTAGGCAATTTCATAAGATTTACAGAATGTCCACAACCATATTATTTTGATGTGTATAACTCTAGTTATGGTCAAAACAACTGGCTACTGTCTTGTAGTCCAGAGAATGATTCACATAAGTGTTTGTTTTAGTTACTAGAGAAGAGATATGCACCTACTCAGTAAAAGAAAATATAACTTGTTATCATCTTAATGCAATACTATTGAAAACACTTATGTAGATGCATTCATCATATCATATTATACATCTCATTATATATGCATTCGTGATATCTTATTTCATACTCATGCATATAGGATCATCCAAAGGGATAACTCTTCTGGAGTTCAACGAAGAAGAAGAGGAGGATCAACAAGAGACACCTTAGGCCATAGCTCTAGGAAAAGAGGAGAAAACTCTCAAGGACCTCCCTAAGTGCCCTGACCATTGGCCAACCTCTTTCCTCAAAGGCAAGCCCCCCGGAGCATTATAAGTCTCCTATGTTTTACAAAATATCACTTGAGTCCTTTATATTGGATGCATTAGGTTATAAGAGTTGATTGAAAACACTTGATGTATAGAAATACCTTGTCTAGTTACATATACCTTTCACCCTATGTAGGTCCAGGATCGAATATATGCTTAGCCATGCTTAGACCGGTAGAAGTCAGGTGATTTCCTATCACCTGCGAGATATAGGTGGATACCGAAGCACGGTTGGCTATATTTGCTATCGTAGAAAAGAATCATGGGGAAATGTAAATGGAGGATGGGCGGAGTCTATGTGTGGGTGGACTCATGTGATTCTGTCTGTGCCGGTTAAGGACCGCACCGTTGTTGGCACTTCTGACAAGATTGAACGCATGCCTCTGACTTAGCTGGCCGGATAACTCGTTCCGACCACGAAGCCGAGTAGATCAACTCAGGCCGAGCCCCGTTCTGTAAAAGTGTGCACTCTGGATGGTAGTAAGGATGTGCGGGGAGCCAGACGTGAGCCCAAGGGCAGGCTGACCTAAACGTCCTAGCAGCTGGTGGTCCCTGATTGTGCGGCGCTGATCGAACCCATGAAATGTGGACCTGAGTTGTATCAAAGGTGACCTAAGGTGACTGTTAATCTAGTCTGCCTAGGTTTGTGTTAGGAATAAATTCCCAGCTGGTTGAAATCAATTCGAATCGCCGTCTCTACCGGACAGTGAGAAACTTGGCTAGCTCCAACATCGTAGTAACTGTATTATGGAATGATGGTTATGATAAACTTGGAATTATTATACCAACTATGGTTACTACTATATGCTACTAAATGATATACCGCATGTTGACCTGAGTTGTACCAAAGGTGACCTAAGGTGACTGTTGATCTAGTCTGCCTGGGTTTGTGTTAGGAATAAATTCCCAGCTGGTTGAAATCGATTCGAATCACCGTCTCTCCCGGACAGTGAGAAACTTGGCTAGCTCTAACATCGTAGTAACTGTATTATGGAATAATGGTTATGATGAACTTGGAATTATTATACCAACTATGGTTACTATTGTATGCTACTAAATGATATACCACATGTTTGGCACAGGCTAGTTGCTAATCTAGAGATGAATAGCTATAATTAACTTGATGACCGAATTATAACTGTATACTTGAATTGGTAAGCTTTTTATGCAAAATATTATCAAATTAGCTCCACTTATAAAGCCTTGCATAATCCTTGGAGTCACTTTATTTTTGGTTTATGATGGGTAACTCTAGCTGAGTACCTTCTCGTACTCAGGGTTTTATTCCCATTGTTGCAGATGGTACAGTGTATCATGGCTATTGATGGCTATTGCAAGAACTGCTTCTGTCCCACCGTGGACGAGGAGTGAACCCTAGGCAGGCATCTCTTATTAATCCCTCTCATCTGCTTTTGTGGAAGTGTGATCGTGGGCTGGCACTATATTTAAACAATGTTGCAGATGTTGGTTTCAAACTTTTAATTTGCTTCTGCTACTATTTTACTGAACTCGGTTTGTAATAACCTAAATTCGTACTTTGATGGATGAACTGTATTTATGAACTTTATGTAACATGTGACATGTATGTTGAATCACGTATGATCTTGGTTGTATGTTGATGGTTAATCGAGACCCTTCGTGGTACTTGATGGACTACCGGGTTTATATGGGCTCAAGTATGACAGTGCGACCGCTTGCGGGCTGCCATTGTACTTGTGCTCTTATAAACTGGCCGGTTCTGCTACAGCTGCAAGGCCTATGACGTCTCTACGACAAGAACGTGCGCACCCGTACCTTTCAAGTCAGAGATTTAGTCCTCAAGCGTATCCAGAATACCTCAGGACGACATAAGATACTTAGCTCCTGGGAAGGCCCCTTTATCGTCTCCAAAGTTACTCGGCCAGGCTCCTTCGAGTTAATCACAGAGGACGGCAATCCCATGCCTAACTCGTGGAACATCAATAAGCTACAGAGATTTTATGCTTAATACTATTAAGTAGTTTTCCTGCTTAAGTAAATTCAGTGTTCTAGCTTCTGTACTTAAGATTCTTTGTTAATAATACAGAGTCAATGTTCTTCGCTAGATGAATCTATCTTTTCGCTTTTGCGCAAGATACACAACTATTCCAGTTGTCTCTCTTTGTTGCAGCCTTTATTATATCATATACGAGATATACAGCTGACTAATTGCATGGCTACACATCTCTCAATATGATAAAATTACTCGACACATAGTTCTTATTCTGTATACTGAGTACTATGCTATATTATACGAGATACGCCTCCTACTCGGATGGCTTACATCTCCTTGACCAGGAGCCAATTACCGACATTTAGTTTAACTATTGCATGTTGTCCTAGGTAGGGTGATTCCCAGAAGCAAGTAACCTTATTTGTTGGCTACGGGACAGGATCCTAACAGCAAACAATCGTTATAAGGGTTCCTTGAACAAGTGACTTTGAGCACTTAACATCGATGGGAGGGTCTAACATGATTCTAATCATAGCGACTACATTGATCACTTTTTACTTGGCTACTCAGTCTTACGCACCTTTCTCAAGGACTCCACAAGATAAACTTATAGCCTAAGCAGACTACAATCTTAATCAAAAGATCGTCAAGACTAAAAGATGCTAACTTTGCACGGACAAGTTAGCTGGAATAAACTGTCTTTGACGTTTAAGTACCCCAACAAGACGCATTTCTTACAGGCTAAGTTTTTCATTCAACTAACGATCAATGCAAGCAAAAGAACATTGTTTCTTACAACGTGCCTACCCGGCACTCATGCTTAACAAGTTTTTATCAAACTTACACAGCCTATTCATCAGGCTTCTCCATCCTAAGGTCTAATTCATCTGTTATGGTGGTTGCAAGTCCATCGAGTTCCTCCTTAGCTCTTTCCACGGTAGCGAGATGGCTTTCATCATCATAGTATGTGGCTACTTGATGGAGATCCATAGCTGGGTATAGCACTCAGAGCGTACCGAGTACATTCTAGACACAGACCTTGGTGGCTCCACGTACATAGCTCTCGAAGTGGTTGGGTTTGTCTTTCACTATATCCAACCACCTTTTTTCACCATCTTCTGGCCTATGGAAGAGGAGGGCGAGTGGCTTCACACCTTCCTAGAGCGTGTTCCGCTCCGACTATGCCCTCTCTAGTTGGGCCTTCATGTTGGTCATCGATTTCAGAGCCTGCATCAGATCATGATCAGCTCCTCGTTTTATTAGCTTAGCTCGAGTGAATTCTTCACTCGCTCGCTCAGTTACCTCTTCAGTTTGATTGTGCTTGGTTCTCAAGGCTTCATTTAGCTCCTTTACCTCACCTTCTAACCGCTGGGTCCTGATCTGCTCTTCTGCAAAGAGGACCATACACGATCATTATCATGATCATCGACTACTACATGTCAAGAACTGCAAGGAAGTCATACAGTTCTCTTACCTTTTAGCTTAGTATCAAAGATCTCGGCCTTCTCTATCATCTTTAGCAAAGAATCAAAGGCGTCATTCTTTCTAGCTTTAGTGGCTGCCTTTTGGCGCTCAGCCTCACCAATTTGAACCCAAAGGATGCAGAAAGTCTCTTCATGTTGTTTCTGCACTGACATCAACTCAGCTTTCTTCTTGGCCTGCTCCTCCTTCAACTTGGTGAGCTCTGCCTAGGCTTCCTGAACCTTGACGAAGGCTTTTAGCTCCGCGTCCTGGGTATATGACTGTTCCAGAGATGAGAACCTACAAAATATCAACACATAAGAAGCAACAAAGTACAAGACTTACCCTCAGCTAGCCATCAAAGATAGAAGCCTGGTTCAGCAGCCCGGACCAAGACCTCATCAACCCGGTGAACTCCAGACTATATGCATGGAGCTAGGTACCCGATCCGATAACTAGAATGACATCATCCTCCTCCTCTTCCTGGGCGCTTGTCGTTGGCACATCTAGGGATGGAGCACCCGGCGCAGCGGCGCTTGGGTCAGCCCTCGCGCTCTGCACATCTTCATAGTAGTAGCCTCCATAGGCTCCGACTCCGGTGGCTGGTGCGCTTCATCATGAACAAACATCGCTGCCTGTGGCTGCAGCACGTCCACACCCTCTGCAGTACCCAGCTGTGTAGGTTGCTCTGCTTCACCATCAGCGGACATTGGCCCCTATGCCCGTGGGGTCTTAGTGGACCTAGGTGGAGACATAGGCCCACTTGCCTAGCCTTTTTCCACCCGGTCACTATCAGTACACAGGTTCTCTTCAACCCGGGGCTCTTCACTCTACGCCTGGGTACTCAGTGCCTTTTTTACCCTAATATGAGTAGGAGTCAAGTGATGTCCTAGGAACAAAGTGACTTATAGAGGAAACTTTGATACTAACTTGGCACTAGATTTCTTCTTTAGGGTGGGCTTTCCTAGTGATATACCACTAGATGATCGACCTAGCTCCTGGCTTGATACTGATGTTGACAGCACTGAGTCCTCCTGATAACTCACAGTGATAGCATCTTGTCCAAGTGCGATCCTGTCACCCTAAGTTGGCACTCGGGTGCTCAACAGGTTTGGTGGCGGCATCCTGCCAATAGCAAATAAATATCACCAAGTATACCTATGTCATAATTTAGTAATAGAATTTTACTCGGAAAGAATACTTACTATCTGATAGAAAACGAGGTGTCTTCCTCCTCCTCTTCTGGCTGTTCCTCCACAGCGTCATGTGTAGTAGCTATTCAAGAATTGGATTTAACACAAGGTAAAATTCAGACTACATGGAGATAGTTCAGACATCTTTTAGCTGGTCTTAGTGTGCAAGCTCGACGGGGCCTCTTGGACACTGCCTCGCTCCCGGTGGCAACATCGGCCTCCAACGACCGTTTCCCACCAGCAGCTCCCTGCCTAGCACTTGGGTTTGCCTGGACTATGAGGACGTCCAAGCTCCCTTCAGATTCACCCCTAGCTTCTTGGTCCATAGGGACGGCGGAGGTGGCGCTCCCTCCGTCTGCTCCGCCGGACGCCGCTCTGCTTTCACCAACTCCTCTAGAGTCAGGACGCGGAGGACGGGTAGGCAAATCATTAAAATTCTGCCCAACTCCTGCATCAACACACAGGAGTTAGTTTTTCACAGTATTAAGATATATACATATCACAATGTCAATATACTTACAGCGGCTGGCGGATTCTGATGATCACGCTCTAGGTACTGGTATGGTATCACCTGTACCGATGCAAGCACATTCTGAATTCTCTCCAGAACTTCATCCTCCATCAGTTCATCAGGGGTTACTCAGGTAGGGTCCTCTGGTCTAGTGTACTCGAACCCATAGTGTATCCTCTCCTGCAGAGGCTATACTTGGTGCCTGATGAAGCTGGCAACCACTCTGACTCCACTAAGGCCTTGGTCCTTCATGGCTCGATTTGCTTGAGGAAAGGATGAATACCTTCAAGTTCCATCGCACTCATCATCTCTTTATCCTAGCAATTGTTGGGTACTGGTGCGGTGTTGCTATACACCTTTAGGGGGGCACATGTTCCCCACATAAAACCACTCGGCCCTCTAGTTCTTTACAAAATCCACTAGGGTATAGTGGACATACTCGTTCTTCCTCCCCACGCGGAATTGAATACCGGCACCCCCCAACACACTTGGATTTGTGGCGTCCGGGTGTGGTTTTAGTTTGGAAAAATAGCGAAAAAGAGTGATAGACGGGGGGTGCCAAGGAAAGTTTCACAGAGATAAACAAAAATTGAAAGATGCAGGATGGAGTTAGGGTTCAGATGATTCAGGGTTATGCCATAATAATGCAAAAAACCATGCAAAAAGGGACAAGCAGGCAACCCTAACCCATGCTGGATGAACAGCACAAAGAGAACAATCTCATCCGGCTCAAGATTCGGAATACGGTGCTCTCCAGGCGCCTTCCATTCCCCAAGTTTCTGCTCTGGCGGATAGCCCTGTTCATGGAGCTTTAAGAGATGCTTCGGCTTCATGACCGGCGCTGGCCAGATCTAAGTAGCGGTGGCCATCTCCGGCACCTCCAACGCCCTCTTCTCGATGACTTTCTTGGCGGCGACGCTCGAATTCTGGCCCTTACCCATCGAGCAGAGCTTTTTACCGATCTAGGGTTTCAAGATGTGAGATTGGCAGCGCTCACAGTGGCTCAGGGGCTTAGGCAGAAAGCAAATGGAGAAGAGGAAGATGATGCACAGGAACGGTTCCCTTTTTATAGGGTTTTCACCGTGTTGTGGCCCGATAATCACACCAACAGGCACAGCATTTCAGTTTTCCTTCCATTTTAATACGTCTACGCCGTTGATACGATAGTTGCACGCCTTTTTAGGATTTTCAACGCATCACAATGTGTTTAGACTTATCCTTTGGATTCACTCCTTTTGGGTACCTACCACTCTACAAAAATTATCTACATGGCCACATCATGAAGTAGCCAGATGATTGATGCAGTACTCAAACAATCGCTTGATAGTATGCACTAAACATTGCAGTACTCGGATGAAGATTTTTTATTCAGCAATAGTTCAACGGATACAAAGTTGCACACTTTATAAGATTCAAGACCACTTAGAATAATGAGCAACTATTTGTTTAGAGAGCTACAAGTATTAGGTACAAGATCTTTTCAGTCAATAACAAAGACAACACCTACTCGGATAAAATGGAGTACTCATACTCTAAGTGCTTCTCAGTAGGAACTTTCGTACCCGATGCACCTAGATCCAAGATGAGAAGAGTAATGCATCTAGGTAGATAACAGAAGTGCAGTGTGTCCTAGCCTAGAACTAGGGGTAGACTGTCCGACTATGAACATTTGTTGGTCGACTACCCCTGGGAGTATAGCTACTGCAAGAGTAAGCCTGCTGGCTGGTCTAAAGGATGAGCTACTCGCACATCTTGCCACCCAGCTGACGCCATCTGTACACATTTGGGTCCAGGAACGACCCTTCATGGATAGACATCGACAGGCACCCTAGAAGAACTGACATGGGACTGCTGGATGTGCCACACTACCAACCATCACAAGACATCTTCTAGTTGTAGCTCTAGACTACTCTACTATGCACAAATGCGGGTTTAGCTTACCTCTAAACCCTCTCACAAGAGTTCTAGTCACTACAGCTCTTGGTTATACCAACTGAGTACTCCCGGGGGCTGGTCTACTTCGCTCACCACCATATTTGCAGGCTTCCACCTCTGAACTACTTTGATTCTTCTACAACTGAGGTTCAAGTGCTCGCCAGGAGGGTTTTTATAGGCGTCTTGGTGTTGTCCATGGACTAAGTTCACGTGGAATACACGGACAAGCTACTGACCCCTACACAAGTTCACGTGCTACACTACAAGGGTACAATGCATCCCACTACACCTTTTCAGTGTATAGACAGCCTTTTTCTAGCACATGTGAAGTCACAGTACACCCGGTAGCACCTTTGATGGCATATTTCCCCGAATATCCTGAGCATCTTTGGACCAACTGTACTAAAGCTTTGCATATGACTTTGATATGTCTTACCTGCTTTTGTACAAGCAGACAAGGCAATAATTTTTGCTGACACTCTCATCTTCGAGTATATTCTTTTCATATCCCTATCTCAAGTTCGAGTACTCGAACATAGGCTTGGGGGCTACAGGGTACATATCCTCTATGGATGTTTTTTTAGACCCTCTAACACTTTGTTTTGCAAACAGCAAGAGGCTCAGGGCTACACTCAGTGAGTGCACTTTTCTAAAAAAAAGTGCACATCACCCGGAGGCTTTACAGAGCACCTCATGGCTTCACTCACAAAAGCACTCGAACTACGCTTGTTTCTACTCAGCAAGATCAGTAGGAACAAGAAGGCTTCCAAGTTCAACCATGACATGCTCAGGGCCTTGACGGACCAGGGTCCTAGGGGTTCCCCATAGGGGTACTGCTTGGATGGGCCCTGAGAGGGCCCATGATCTATTGAAGTACGTGAGACAAGGTGGCGTAGACTTCAAGCTATTCCGGAGCAATTTAGTCGGCTTACTATGAAAGCTAGATTATGTAATAGGACTAGAACTCCTCTTATAACTGACTAGGACTAGATACATGCCCTTACCCTCTCCCCTATATAAAGAGAGGTACGGTGCACCCCCTTGTAACCCGAACAATCATACAATCAATCCAACGCAAAAGGCTACACGCTGACTTGACGTAAAGACTATTACTCGACAAGAGGGCCCAACCAGTATAAATCGTTTGTCTTTTTTCATTTACCGTCGAGTTCTACGTACGCCGAAGCCCTTCGAACACTGTCCCGGGTACCCTGTGATGGGTTGCCGGTCATCAAACACCGATAGTACTAGGATCATGACATCTCATATTTGAACATTTCTAATCTATATTGTGTGAATGGTGCAGCTAGGGCATCATGGGCCACTAGATTGCATTTATAATCTATCCTTGGGATGGAAGGGCCTATATATTTGACTCTTTGTGGGATACAAACAAAGCAGGGTACAAGCAATTTGAAAGCTGTTTGAGATAGTAAGTGACGGAACTTATTCATTTACAGTTAACATACTTATTGAAAATGTCGTTGACACTAGTGGTTTTTCATATAGCGCTTATAAGAAGTACGTGAAAGATCCCGACTGCTATGATCGGAGATCTAAGAAGAAGAAAATCAAGAATGGCACAAAACTGAAACTTAGGCGTGAGTTCCCGGTATGTACCAATACTACTACTACTGCTCTATTCTACTCTAGTACTCCTACTACTACTACTCCTTCTACCAGTACTACTACTCTACTCTACTCACTACTACTAGTTTTACTACTCCTACTGATTGTTTATTATATATGCTCTAATGATTGTGTATTATACATCGTGTAGTGCTCTAAACAACCCTATGGCTTAGTCCTATGTGGATTCTACGTTTGTGGATACCTGAGGACGTGCAGCAGATTCAGCAGCAGCTGGCAGCAGCTCAAGAAAGCACAAGGATGGTGGCAAAGGGAGAAGGTCGACCAAGACTTCAGACAAATAGTAGCAGACATATGTAAGTTGTCACAAAGAGCGCGCATGAAGGGAATACGTTCTTCAACCGGGAAAGCGAGTTAGCTCTGGATCCGAAGTTCGATAGGATCAGAAACTGGAGCACCAAGTTACAAATCTCGGATTACATTCTGCCGGACCTCTTTTCCGATAAAAAATGATATGTATGAATGACCTTAGTTGCTGATGTACGAATGATTTGTGTTTGTGAAACAATGATGAAGACATCATTAATGTAACAACTTAATGTTAGTTCGTCGAACGAGAATGAATGTAATATATGTTTGTCATCTATTTTCTGCTTTATTTGTGTTTTCACCAGTGAAATTTTAAATTCAAATTTAAAAAAGCATTTTTTAATCTAGAAATCATTAACCGAGGCGGCCAAGTAATAAAAACCATCTCGGTTAAAATCTTAACCAAGGCGGGCGCCTTTATTCAACCGCCTCGGTTAAAATCTTAAGCGAGGCTGGCGCATTACGACAACCGCCTCGGTTAATATGTATTAACCGAGGTGGTTAGCATATGATTCTCGCCACGGTTAATCTATTAACCGAGGCGGTTGGAACCGTGACCTTTGTGTCGAGGCAGTTGGCTTGCCCGCCTCGGTTAAGCTAAAATGCCCGCCTCGGTTAAAATTCGTGTAGTAGTGTCCCCGGCGACGTCCTCCTCGCGCCCGCGCCCCACCGCCTCCCCACACTCGCGCCCATGTCCCTACCCACGATGAGCTCACCGGCCATGGCGCACCCACCGAGGTAGGCCTCATCCTCCTCCTCCTCCTCCTGTGTTAGGGTTCCAGCGAGCCCCTCCCTTCTTCCCAAATTTCGGCAGCCTTAGAAGGAAAGGGGGTTTGGGGAGGAAGGCCGGCCAGGTGGTGGGGATGCCAGCGGCTGGTTTAGGGGCCCTGGCGGTGGTGGAGGCGGCCGGGCCAAGTCAGGGCGAAGACGCCATGGCAAAGGCGGTAGTGGTAGCAGCGGTGGGGGCGGGGGAAGGGGAAGAAGGTGGCGCCGCGGACGAGCTAAGGTTTCGCCGAAGCTCCACGGCCGTGGAGCTCCTGCGAAACCTAGCTCACCACGGTAGGGCGGTGGGCAGCAACGGGGGTGAGGGCACCAGAGTCGAGGAGGAAGAAGTTGTTGTGCTTTTTTTGCCAAGAAGTGCTGTGCGTGCGGGCGTGTAGGCGCACGACCGTGCGTGCGTTGGTCGTGTCCAAATTCGAAGAGGGTCGGGTGAACGGGAGAAGGGGGACGACTCTGTGTGTTTTGGATAAGGGTCTTTTTTCCTTTTTTCTTTTTCCCAAACATTTTTTTCTTGGTCCTGATTTATCAGCAACTCACGGAGTTCAGAAGCAGGGGCAGACGGTAGCGTAGGTTTCGAAAAACAAGAGCAAACATGCAAAGTTTAAAAAATAGGGGCAAACGTGCAGTTAGAGCTCAAAACAAGGGCAGTTATGCAATTGTACCAATTATTTTGTGACAATGAGTAATTATAAACATTAGTTTTGATGTCCCCTCCTCTCATTTATGTTCTCTTTTCCTTTTTCCCTTATTTTGTGACCACCCGAAGAGCTAAAAACTGTATAAGTGTTGGGCTATCCCTTCATGAACGATGCATTTGAACCCAGCAAAACAGCCCACAAGCCCAATGTCTGTGCACCGTTCATTTGGTGTCTAAATCAACGGTCGCTTCTTAGGAAAGATAAAGCAAAAATCCTAGCCTCCCTTTGCTTCAGCTGCTGCTGTGTTGAGAGAGCCGGAGGTGACAGCAGAACATACACACCACAACATGAGAAGAGAGGAAGAAGAAGGATAAAAGGAAATATGTCTATATTTGGTGGCTCCGAACCTGTCATCTTAGAGTCGGTGATTGGGGCTTAAACGTGGTTGGATTGGCACCAAACTTAGTGAGCTTGTTCCTCACTTAGAGTACTTTGATATGTTAAGTTGGTTTGAGGATTGGTTAGTAGAGCACCAGATTTGATAGGGTTTTTGTCAGTTTAGGTCATTGCAGTTTTGGAATAGAGCAGTTTTGGTAGATGATTGATTTGGGTGCCGAAACGATAGATGTCCGATTGAGTTGAAATTTAGTCAGTGGTTACGGGACTCATGAATCTACATACCTACCAAATTTCGTGCACAATGAAGTTGTAGTTGTGAGATATGAACTGATTAGCAAGGGGTACAAAATCTGTGACTTCTCTGTTCGGTTGTTGTTATTCCTCTTGTTAAAAGGTTGTTGTTGTAGTTGACTCCAAGTTTGTAACTTGCGTTGTTTGTGGTGTAATTCTTTAGATGCTCTACAGAAATTCCTTGTACGCAGATTATAGTGAAAGCTTGGAGTAGACAGGATGATGGTCTTATGATTTTTACTCTCACATCTTCAGGAGATTTTCCGTATAAATTAATGTGTCTATTGTGCATGTGGCGCAACTTTTCCTTTTCCCAAAAAAGTACGAATGTCTAGTCCTTGAGATCGTCGGAATCTGATGACAATACTTTACACTATCTTTTTTTCCACGTGAAATGTAATTTCTTCCACGTTTTGATCTTTTGCGGCGATGCAATTTGTTCCCACTTCCACGCGTGAAGAAGACATCAATGGATGGGCTCGCAATGGCTAGTCGCTAGCCTCGTGCTTGGAACAGGTTGAGCACGTGGTCTGATTATATTATCATTGCGTGCTGTCGTGCGTCCTCCTATTAAAATGCAGACATCTCCAGTCCACTGCAAGTGCAAGTGCCAACAGCAGTAGCTAGCATAGTTCATCGACCTCGAGGCCGGCAAGCAATCTCCCGAAGCTATCAAATCATGGCGCCTCGCAGCCGGCTCCTCGACCTAGAGAGGCACGACGTGCTCTTCTTCTACGGCGACGATGGCACCTACCAGCTGAGCGATCGCGTCAGCGTAGCCACCTATGGGATCGTCTTCTGGCCCGTCTTCCTCGTGGCTGCCCTGCTCCTCCACCTGATCGCCCCGTTCCCGCACGCCGCTGCCGTCTGCGGGGCGCTCTACGTCGCCTACTGTTTCCTCCGGGAACGCGCAGCGCAGGCGAGCTCGTGGCCTTCCGCTGCCGCTGCACAATGCTCCGCCGGCAGAACCGTCTCGCCCGACTACCCGGGGCAAGGTGGAAGCCAAGCAAGTAGCTGATGGCTTGAGACTTCCCTCACGCACGCGTAGTGTCCGGATGTGTACTGTATAATATATATATATATATATATATATATATATATAGAGAGAGAGAGAGGGGGGGTTAGTTTTCTGTACACCCGGGAGTAACTACTCTCTCCTCCTAACGGCTACATCAGAAATCCAATAGGGAAGACGGCTCCATGGCACATTTGATTGTCACCCGAAAATATCGGTACAATAGATTGGAGTACGTGTACTCCCTTTAAAATATAGTATTTATACATAGTACTTTTTAAAATGGAGTATTTGTACATAATTTTTAGGATATAGTATTTATATATACTTTTTGGAATGGAGTATCTGTACATACTTTTTTAGAAGAATGGAGTATGTGTACATACTTTTTGGATTAGAGTATTTATACATACTTGCAAACATACGCAAAGATTTAGATAGTACAAGTGCATACTAAACCACAAACGATCGGAGTATGTGCATACATTCACACATGGAGATATACAAAACAACGAGAGTATGTATTCATACTTATTTTGAGAGAGAAAATATATGTGCATTCTTTTGTGAGAAGAGAGTATGCATATATAGTAGTTACTCATCCCACCATAGCCCACATCCGTTTTTTCCGGTAATTATCTAGACACAGGCCTTTTTTTAATTCGCGTATATACGTCCAGGTTAATATGGCTGCTGTATAGCCATCGCCACCGGTCCAAACGGGTCCGTGTTTCTCCGCCCGTTAACCAGCCCCGACTCCTGCTTGATTTACATGGTTAGGAGGAGGGAGTAACTACTTCTAGAGAGTAGAAATTTTTTTCCATATATATATTCACGTCAAAATAGGGTCACAGTTTACAAATCGGTCTGATCAGTCTGGAGATATGTAATCTCACGCGCAACTCTTTGCCTGCAATATGAATGGATTGGACGGTTTTCTTTCGATGTGTTCCTAATTGCAGTGTCCACTAGTCAAGAGCCATTCGGTCATCCGTAATGCTCAGATGCGGGCGTTTGGACGGATGGACACCCCGTTCCGAGAATGTGCGTACTCTGCTCTTTTGCGTGCCGCCGCTACAACCTCTATCCACATTTTGCGTTGTCGCTGCCGCCCCGCCCCACGCCCACCCCACCCTCTGCGCCACCGCTGTTGTCCGCACCCGCCCTCTACGTTGCCGCTCCGCCCACACCCACCCTCTATGCCACCGTTGCCGCGCCCACCCGCCCTCTGCACCACCGCCGCCCGTGCCGCCCCACCCTACCTTCTGTGCAACGCCGCTCAGCTCCGCGCTGCCGGCGAGCTCTACACCGGTGATCTTCACGCGCCGACAAGCCTCCATTCGCCGAAGTAGCAAGGAGATCGCTGAAAGTGCATGTTGCAAACATATGTTTCAAGTGTTTCAGGTGTTTCATGTCGATGTTGCAAAGTTGATCGGGATGTTGCACATGTTGCAATGGCTATACACGTATGTTTTAAGTGTATGTTCGAAATATTTCATATGTTTCAAACATATATTGGAATTGTTTCATTTGGATGTTACAAAAGTAAATCTGGATGTTGCATATACATGCATGTTGCAAGCCTATGTTTTGAGTGTTTCAGGTGTTTCATACATATATTGCATGTGTTTTATTTGGATGTTACAAATGTTTGCAATGGCTACACACGTATTTCAAGTTTTCCTGGTGTTTGCAAGTGTTTCAAACGTATGATGCAAGTGTTTCAGCTGCTTTAGACGTATATTTCAAGTGTTTCATCTGGATATTGCAAAAAATAGATCTGGTGTTGCACATGTTGCAATAGGACCTATCTGTCGCAGCTACTGGGGTGCTGCCGAGCTGATGGTTCCACATGCATGCGCGTGGGAAGCGGAGAGGGCACGAACGGTCCTGTCGGGCGGTCGGGCGGCGTGGGCAACATTTGGGCGACGCAGGCCCTCACATGGGCGCGGCCATGGTAGCGTCCGACGGATCAGTAGACATTATATTTCTCATGGTAACAAATGTTCTTCTCAGCGTTCAACCGCGCTTGATGGTGGCCAAATCGGCAAATCGTGAAGCTTTGTCAGAAAATGCCTTGGTTCATTTTTGTGCGTCGACGAGCGCGTGGCGACTACAGGCTGTCCGAGGTCGGCCTGACCATTGTTATGTAAGTTCTAAATCAACAAATCACTCTCATCAGTTAAATTGATATGAGTGATTTTGGCTACTAGCTCTTCCCATTCATCATGTTTACCCCACCAGAGCTCTCTGAAAAGAAATATTCAGTGGTGTTGATCTCATAATATTGGCCACTGTATCATGTGTACGATTTGTAATATTATATAGTGTTGGATAAAGGTCTTTGAATGGGCGATTGCCTACCATGTGTCTTCCTAAAATCTTGGTTGTGATCCATCATTAATTTTGAAGGATCCACAAGCCAAAACCTGATCTTTTACTTTCAAATCAGACCCTTCAAAAAATGAGAGTCATTGGTTTTAACATGGACTCTGTGAAAGAGATTTTGAGCATGGTCGGTTTTTTTCAATCACGTTCAATGTTGGTCCAGCACTCCCAAGGCCCCAACCCAACCGAAATTGTTTTCCTTCTTGAACTTGGCTAATCAATCACGTCACGGCTGATCTCCTGAGTTAATCTCGGGAATGCAAATCTGCGTTCTTCTGAACCGGATAGAACTAGGTACCTCGGCCGGGATGTCTTGCTGTAAACATCGATCAGCCCTATGCGGCAATTCTTAGCACAATTTGGACTCATATGGACTCGTCAAGTATGTTCACGTTTGTTGGCATACATACTACGTGAACATCTTAAAATACATCACAGAGCACTATATGTATACTATGTAAATATCACGTGCATACCATATACCATAGAATATAGAAAAAACAAAAACATTGAAAATAAAAAGAAATCAAATAATTAGTTAGAGTAAAGTAAAGAAGGAGAAAGGGAAATAAGAAAGTATCAAAGGCAATGAATATGTAGATACAAATTATTTATTTATTTAAATAGAAAATAAATTAATAAAAACTTGAGCAGAACATAAGGGAAAACTAATAAAAAGGAAAAAACCGACATAATAGAAGAAAATAAAATATATCACATAAATACTATTTGAACAAACTAATATATACCACAATAACATCTCACGAGTACTACATGAGTACTTAAAAGTAATTATGAAATATCTCGTTTATAGTATGTGAACATTTCTAAAATAGATCATTGAACATCACATTTATACTCGGTAAACATCACGTATATACCATGGAATATAGGAAATAAAAAAGCAAAACATGAAAATTAAAAATAAAATAACTATTTAGAGAAAATGAAGAAGAAGAAAAAAGAGAAATAACAAATGCTATAAATATATAGAAATAATAATTAACTTAAACAGAAAATATTTCATAAAAGATTAAAGAGGGTGGTGGTGTGTGTTGGAGGTAGACGAGAGGGAACGGTTGCGGAAGGAGAGGAGGAAAGAAGCTGTGGTGGCGTGAGGAGGCAACGTGGTGTGGAGGAGGGGCGCACGAGCTAGAGAGCGAGAGGGGGGAAGAAAGAGGGAGAGAGGATCAGTTACTGAAGGGGAGAAGGAAGCATTAGCAAGCTTGGTGTGGAAAAGGGACAGGACATCTCTTCTCTGTGGTGTAGCGGTGACACTAGAGGAGAGAGGAGTTTTTTTAACACCACTAGGAGCACTGGCATATCATATAAGACTCGTATTGAAAATCTATACTTACCGCACACTCAAGTACAGATGAGACTGCCCAAGAAATCTCGGGATGCGTCTACACGCGCACACACTATTCACACACCCGCTTGGTTCCCTCAGGGGGAAAATCCCTGGTGAGGCGAGCGAGTTCATCCCAGCCAGGGGTCGAGGGAGAAGTATGAGAAGGTATATGGCCGTATGGGTGAGGAGGGAGGTGGGCATAGCTGCAAAGGATGAGGCGGTATCAGAGATGAGTAGGAGGCAACTGTGCTACTGAAGAGGAGGGAGGATAGTGGTGGAGCTAGAAACTCTTTTAGAGCCTAGGCATGCTCATTGTACAAAAATATTTAAAATGTTTCTTTTTAGTACAAAGAATAAATTTCTTTCCGCTTCACCGAAAAGGCCGAATAGTGATCTAAGGTTGTCGGAAGGTGGCTCCGTCAGCAAGGGAGGAGGAGAATGCGTTGCTAGGAAGAGGGCAGCCACGACGCTCGCGTGAAGAGAGATGGTGTTGGGGAGGAGAGAGAGTTCTGACGAATAGGATTGTCATTGATATTGGCAAAATCACCAATTGAAGTAACTCAGTAGCCACATTTGAATGGTTTTATAATAGTATAATGACTAATGATTTCTGATTTTCGAGTTTGATGGTCAAAATCAAACTAGAACGATGCTTGGCAAACAAACAAAAAATCAACCTAAACCGAACAACGCGGCAGACACAATGGATAACGGTCACACACCGCTGCCGTAGTGCCGTCGGCCTCCCTCCCCCCAAAGCCCCAAGCCATATCCGCCATGGCTATGATCGGCCGCGCAGGCCTCACACCAATTGCCCCTCTTCCACCCATCGCCACCGGCGCCGGTGGCGCCGGCGTGGAGTTTCGCCGTAAGATCCATTTCCTCTCTTCTGAGCTCCACCTCGACCCGTTCCCGCTCCTCGACATAAACCCCGTGCTCCGCTCAGCGCCGCTGCCGCGCCTCCGCGACTCCCTCCGCCTGCTCACCTCCCACGGCCTCACAGCCAGCGACGCCGCGCGCGTCTTCTCCGCCTTCCCCTCCCTCCTCACCTCCCCGCCCGAGGAGCCCCACCGCTTCCTCTCCGCGGTGGTCCGGTCCCCACGCCTCCTTGCCGCATCCGTTCCCGACACGCTCCGCCCGGCGCTGCTCTTCCTCCGCCGTCGCGTAATGCTCCGCCGGGAGCCGCTCCCTCTCGCCGCCGCGCTGCCCCTGGCGTTCTCTGTTAAGCGCACCCTCCTCCCCAAGCTCCTATTCCTCCGTGACGCCACGGGGCTCCCCGACTCTGCCGTCTGCGCGGTTCTCAGGCGCGCGCCCGCCATCCTCTCCTACGGGATCGAGACCAACCTCAGACCTAAGCTCCAGTTCCTCGCCGAGCGCATGCGGAGGGACCCTGCCGCTGAGCTATCCGAGTTCCCGCACTACTTTGCATTCAGTTTGGAGGGGAGGATCAAACCGAGGCACGAGGCATTGAGGGAAAGGGGCATCGAGATGCCACTCAAAGACATGCTAACAACCAACGATGATGATTTCAGGGAGCGGCTTGTCAATGTGGCAAGGCTGTGAGCTGGCATTCAGATGCACCCTATGCTTTTTTACTGCATTGATTATGAAATGGCAGTCCTTTGAGTTTGGGTTCAGTCAAGCAAGATTATCCTATCACGTCACCAAATGGAACCGGCAACACATGCCATTTCAAAGCTCAGACTTGTAGTGCTGAGATACATGGAGTTCACCTGGAGAAGCCTGATTGAATCTCTGAATGAATACTCATACTCACTTATCATATAAGCAGCGATGGTAGGTTAAAGTTGATGTACAGCTAAAGGTCCCATCGAACTCCAAGTTATGTTTCCTACATCGTGGAGTAAGAATGGGCCTGAGGCTTAGTTGTTGGAGAACAAAGGACAATGATGAGCAGCTGTGGATCTCCCTAACCATAGGTGCGTGGTAATCAGCCAGAGGAGTTTAGCAATAGCATTTTGCTTCTTCTTTTCTTTCTTTGAAATTTTCCTTATGGGCATGAATTTAAGAATGAATACGAACAACTTGTTTTTTCATGCTTCTTTTTGGATAGCAGGATCTCTGCCTTTCTATTTAGGAAGAACAAAAGAAGCTTAAGTTACCAGTCCTATTTCCAAGCCCCAAAGGTTTAAGGGTGGAGTGCACAAGAGGAGAAAAGCAAGAACACTGCAAAGCTGTCTCGAGTAAGGATCAATGCAAAAACAGTGCACGCTACTTTTTATTATGACATTTTTTTTCACCATATCTTGTACTGCAATTGCTGCATGGTTTTATTTTGGCATCATGCAGTTGGCAAATTTTAAATCTGGAATACTTGATTATAGCTATAATCCATGTTCCCTTGTGGCTAAGGACCAAAGGTTCTCAGTTGTTATGGTTCATGTTTAGCTTCAGACGACTTCTATGCTAAAGATTATCATTGTAGTTTGCTAAAATGTGCCCTCAGACTGCAAGTAGTTTATACACCTGGAGTGCTTATATCCCCATAATGTTAGAGGGAACAAAATATTAAATTTCTCCTGACTTTTAGTACCTCCTAAAAAACATTCTCTGGAAATATAGATAAGCTGGGATGAGGTGAACTAACTATATCTGTGTAATTCATTGAGTTTAGTTACATTAGTGCTGCGCACCAGAAAAAAAAAAATGATGTTAAAGGCTTTTTTGTTGTTATCGCAAAGTTAGCGAGTGGCCTGATACATAAACTGGGCCAAGATCTAAGCATTTAAGTTCCTTCTCCAATACTTGGTACTGCAGCATTCTGCTTGTTGTGTCGTTAGGAGCTTCTCCCACATGCATAGCAGATGTCTTGGTTCTTGGTAGTGAGCAACAACGTACCCATCATTGCAGCCGTCAATGTTAATTCTCTTGTCTGTTTCGTATTTGACTGGTAATCCATCTTTCTTCACATCATTTACCCATATGCCCATTGCTACATCCTCTAGTTTGAACATCTGCAAAAAAACATTTGGGTGCAAATAGCATTTAATTTAGCTCTTCTAGTCTGATTACCATCTTCTGGAAGCAGGAGTAAAACACATCAGATGACAAGCTAACTATTAATAGAACTGAAGTCACCTTATATGAGTTTGCAAGAATACAAGTTGGACGCAGGACACATGCTGTGATATTCATTCAGAACATTTAGGGAAACAGAAAAGTGAAAATGTGGACAGTTTGTGCACATAACTAGGCTTGTCTATGGCTTTGCAATTTGCATGGATATCATAGCTTATATTTTCTTTCTGGACAGGATTACTTTGAGTTACTTGTTTACGGGCTTATAGCTTGGGTCTTTCACATGAGGTATAGCTTTTGTTTGCTAGGGCATAGAGCAGTTCATTTTTTCTGTGCAAACAAGCATGCCTTCAGATACCTTGTTCTGTAGCTTGAGGGATCTTAGAAGGTGATTTTCCATTTTGTATGTACAAGTCACAGATTATGTTTCCACTTGAATATACATACCTTTAAACGACTTGCTCTATACCAATTGTTGATTGCCCTTGCAATGTCTTGTGAAACTACATATCCTGGTCCATGAGCCCATGGTGGGTATTTCTCTTCAGGCCATTCCTGGAGAACATATCAGAAATGTTGGCATTTACATTTATTGATGATGATATTATAAATAACGTGTATGTGACTCCTTGAGTTTCTGTTATGATAGCAATATGTTGTAAATTAACCTGCATAGATGTCCTTTGGCTACTAGATTCATCTGAAATTCAGATAAAAAAGCATTGCAATAATTGTTTTTTTTTCTTTTACCATTTATGGCAGGAGTCTGAAGTTTTAGATTTTGATTGTGGTAAACCCTTTTATGTGAAGAACTTACCTCTTCGCTTATGTACCATTTGCTTTCAGGATTTCTGTGGGGACCGGAATCAGAATTTATGCGACCATAAAGTAGCCCATGGCTGACATTAAGCTGTTTTACTGTGGATTGGATCTCATCTACACGGACAAAAGCATCATCATCTGTTTTCATCAGATACTTGGCTGATAGTGCACTGGTCTGGTCAAACAAATCGCAGTTAAGCACAGAGAAACATAAGAAGTGGAGACTGGAGAAGTATAGCTTAGTGATGGTAGTGTTTTACCCCATAAATGCATATTGCGAGTGTCTTCCATGTTATCAGGCTGTAGTAATCAACAAAAGGCAACACCTGGATGTCACCATACGTGTGCGCCTCATTCCAGAGTTCCTCATTTACCATGAGGTTCGTATGCTTTATAAAACAAAACAAAACAAAACAATTAGTCTGAAAGATAACTCTTGTTAGTTTACTATATACCGTATTACTTAATGCTCTTAGTGTTTGACCAGGCCAACAAAAAATCGGACTGCTACCGCTCCTTGGCGCACAGTGTCATATTGCATCCATGTCCTTCGAATTGCCATCTTATGTTGGCCCACAGGATCACCGGCACGGGTGAGTCGACCATTCACCAGCTTCGCCGACCACGACTATCATTGTCCGACCACACACTGGCTAAAGGTAGAAGAAGGGAGGGAGAACAGAGCATGCACAGCACGAGCACCAGCGTTGGCCGGAGCTCTGTTGAGGAGATGGCAAAACTGAACTCGCTCTCTTTACTGAGTTGCAGTGGCAAACTATAAACTATATATACAACTCTACCCATCTAGTCATAGTACAGCTGCCATGTTGCTACAGTGACTAGATGTGACAGCAGGGCTGACTTTAGCGCATGCCCCTGCTGCGGCTACAGTGCGGCAGGTGAGCCGTTCGGCACCTGCCCCTACAGGCTGCAGTGGCTACAGTGCAGCAGCAGGGAGCCTTTTCGGCGCCGCCTATCCCTTCCGCGTTCACACAAGGGGAGCAGCAGATTACATAATAATTCTTTCTCTAATCCTGCTGCTAACCCTAGAACCCCCTCCATGCCGATCATCTTCTTCAGCTCTGAAAGCATCTAGGCCCCTAATTGGATTTCGGTGATTAATGATAACACAAGATTACTATGACTAACGTGTGTTTTGCAGAGGCAATTTAAGTTAGGTCATGGTAATGGCAATTGATTGGGTAATCATGGTGGTCATGCCCCTAACAATGGAAATCGTTTTGGTTTTCAAAGGATGGTCGACAAGGTTAAGGACGGACTAGTTCTAAGTGTCGTTTGGCGTTGGAGTGACACTTAGAGTAGTTTAGGACTTTGTTTTTTCTTTGATCGTACTATTAAGGGGGATATGGACTAGTAACTTGACATAGGTGAGTCTAGTGGGTTAGCTGTGGTGCACACTTGTCAAATCTAGCACTAGATAGCTCAGGGATAGCCCTAATATCAATTGGAGCAAACTTCATTCACATAGGATTTTGAGTTGGAAGTGAATAGAGGGTCAAATATTGACCCGACGCTGGAGGGAGAGTCCGGTCAGTTCATTTGATCAACTAAAGTCGTCTGGTACTGATCGGACGCTAAGTGAAAAGTGACCCGACGCTGGGTTCCTGCGTCCGGTCAACTCCAGAGAGATTCCAGAGAGGGAATTTCGTGACCGGACGTGTGGCAGAACCTCCTAAATTATAGGGCCCACATGCACCTGTCACTGTCCAACGACCTTTGACATCTATGCATATGCTACCGATAACTTAAGAAGACTATCGGGTGTCCTCGGGGAACCCCGAATCATCCACGATTTCCGAGCAGGATCACATTACAGAGTCATTGCAGTATTACAACAGTGTATTCAAATAGATACCTCAGAGTAAAAGTAGCGGAAGACTTACAATAACATAATTTACAAACCATTTGTTTTAAACCAAACAACTAAGTTTGATAGTTATTACAAACCAAAGTAGTTGAGTGGCATTATAATATATTACAAAACACACAATTAAAGCTGCCCTGCCCAAGGGCCACACATTTACTTATCGTCATCGCACTGAACAACAGTCATGCAGCACGATCCAAAACAGATCTGCTCATGAACATCACCTGCAACAAGGGTCAACGAACCCTGAGTACAAAAGTACTCAACAAGACTTAACCGAAATAAAACTGATAGAATTCAGGAATGCAGGCTCATGGGATTCAAGGTATGGCTTTAGCAATAATCAAAGTTCTTTTGCGTAAAAGCTCTTTAACAAAATTCTTTATATCAACATTTAAAACTTCATAAGATCATATACAAAGCTGACACGATCCGCAATGAGATCATGAAACTTCGTATCCAATACTTAATCAAACCATCCTCAAGTTCCAGTTATTAATTACTACGATGATGAACAGTGAGTTGAGTCTCCATAACCGAGGAGCAACGACGATTCGAACCGATTATAACCCAGCTGGGAATTCCAGAACACACGACATATGTAGGTCCCCGACTTACATATATCAACCTACCCTCGGATCCTCTAAAACAAGAACGGGTCCGCGCCACCCGAGAATACAGTACTCCACACTCCAGCCCATTGCCACGTGGGTACACGTTATTCCCGCCATCTCTCCACTCCCAGTGCGCGAGTAGCCATTCTCGTAATAGAATAGCCAAGTTAAGGCTTACCGAAATATGTGGTTAGTACTACAAAGTCTCACCTCATGCAATTCAACAACGGTACGGGCCTTAACCGACACAGGCGGAAAGAACCCGCTCACAAGACCTCCATGTCTTCTAGCTCACATACACCGAGTCCGCCCGGTCTAGATTTATTACTCCACATTCCCATATCACATGATAACATAAGTAACCAAAGTTCCATTTAAAACTTGTAGATGACAGATAATCACCCGACTTTCATCGTTTTAAGCAGAGCTAAGCATAACTAGGCATATACGAAGTAAAACTGGTAACAAGGTAGATATAGCAAAACAAGGTTGGTAATGCATCAATTAGGTTTTCACTTGACTTCTAATTACTTAATGCAGTAAAGAAAAGCAAAAGCGAAATCAATTTGTAAAACACAAGGTAGGGTTGTATGCATCCGGGGCTTGCCTTCGTTGACGGACAAGTCCGGGTCCGGAGTCGTTCCACTGATATCAACACCAACCTCCACAGACGGATCAACCTCCTCAACTACTTGATTAACTACCACGTTTTCAGCTTCGTTCACTACACGTAATAACAATGCCATGTTTAACATGATGCGGAATACGAAATATGATGATCGATGATGGATGCAAAATTAACAACTTAAATACAACTTTCCTTCGCGGTACAGTTACAAGTTAAACTAACTAAACCATTTTCGCAACACTCACAACAATTGCCAAGGATCATCACCAACTAATGACCCAAGGACATCACTTAATCAAAAACTCAAACAAAACCTAAATCACTAAAGGTTACTATTTGCTTTTATGAATTAATTAATTAATTAAGAATTATGAAATAAATCAACTTGCTTCAATTGATCTCAAAATTTTTGAAAATATTCATCACATGATAACTAAGTGACAAAACAATTTTTATAATTTTTAGATACATAAATAAGCCTAGAAAAATCATGGAAATTCATTTATTAATTAATTGAGAAATTTTTATCACATTCAAAAAGTACTGAAAAACAACATTTCATATTTTTCCTAAATAGTACACATCACAGAGAGTTCACACAAAAATTTTCATAATTTTTGGAGCTCTAAATAAATCTACACAAAAATAACAAAAACAAACACTATTCATTTATTCCAGAAAATAGAAAAAATCATTTTTCAAATCACCCGCTCACTGACAAGGTGACCCCACCTGTCATCCCCGACCTCCGCGCGTTGACCACGACGGCGACGGCGCTGACCGACGCAAACTCGTCGACGGTGAGTCCAACAACGACAGCCAAAGTACCAAAACGATCACCAAGACTAGGCGCATCGATTGACGTCCCTATCAGTACTGATTACGGCCCTATACTAGCTCGACGGCGGCCATGGCGGACGCGGTGGCATGGCAGCGCTACGGCGGCGACGTGAAACCAGTAGAGCTTAAACAAAGGATCCAGGAAGCACCAGTAGCTCACCCCGAACGCGTGGAAACAAGGAGCGAGGTCGGAGAAGCAACGGAGAGGCGTGACGATGACCACGGTGATCATGGCGGAGCAAAGATCGTCGGTGAGGAAGAACTGACGACTGTAGTGATCAAAACGAGCAAGCAACACAGGATTAAGAACCACAGCATCGAGACGAAGCCGTAGGTACACCGATCAAGGCCAACGGCTCACCGGAGTAGGCTGGCCGCGGTGAAATGGAATCTTGGGTGAGGTTGCCGGCCGCGAGGAAGAAAGCGACGAACGGCGAACTCACGGTGAAATCAATCGACCAGAGCTAGCTGGCTAGGTGCGCAAGGAGTAGGCGAAGCTATCTAGCGCTATGCCGCGACGGCGCAGGCGCTGGTTCGACGACGAGGGCTCAACGGAGCAGCGGCGGCGGCGACTGAAAAAACAGAGGAGAAGAGAAAGCGAAGAACGGCGACGGTGGCTGGCTTATAACGCGACCAAGGAAGCGCAAAGAAGCCACGCGGAAGCCTTCACCGTGCCAACGCGACGCCCAGACGACCACGCGCGCGACTGGAAGCAAACCGAAGCTCGCCGGCGGTGTAGCTTCAGCGGTGAACACTGTTCATCAAAATTACAGAAATGCCATTCGCCAAATTTTACAAATTACTCCCAAATTTTCATAACAACTCAAAAATCTCCAAAAACAAAAGTTGTTCAAAATCAAAAGCTCTGCAACTATGCTTTTGAAACCATACCCAAATTCGGCCTACATTTTGAAATGAACTTTTAAATTCAAAACGGGGATATTTAAGGAATTTTGCCTTTTTAAATAACTTCAAATTTTACTAAACAACTTGAAAAACTCCAAAAACAAACTTTGTACACGACAAGCTCTACAAATTTGCTTTTAGACTCAACGCCAAAATGTGCTTCGATTTTTAAATGGGTTTTCAGGGTAGGATTTAAATATTGAAAATCAGGGTTTTCGGAATTTTAAATCAATACAAAGATTTCAAACTTGAATCAAACAATACCAATCAACACTTATAACATAAATGTAAACTTGTTTTAGTGAATGCATATCAAAGTTTGCAATATGACCAACGCCTTGCAATGCATATGATGATATGGCAGTCTTAGTATTTATAACACCCGGGGTGTTACAGGACGCGTCCGATCAGTACTGACCGGATACTGATCGGACGCAGGTCAGAGTCCAGTCAGAACTTAACGGCTCTTTCTGACACAGTGGCGGGGATAACTGACCAGAGCGTTCGGTCACCCTGACCGGAGCGTCCGGTCACCCCGGAGAGTGCTGACTCAGCCTCCCAACGGTTTGATTTGAATGAGGGGGTATAAATACTTACTCCATTCATCTAATGGATGTCTCTTGCCCATTTGATCAGCTGAGAAACACCTTGAGAGTGCCAAGGAGAACAAGACCCTAGTGAGGTGATTGAGATTTGAGAATCCAAGATTAAGGAATCATTAGTGCAAAAAGAGTAGCAAGTGTGCATTCACCCTTCTCATTAGGCTTGTTGTGGTTAAGTGAGAGTTTGTGCTTGTTACTCTTAGTAATCATCATCACCTAGATGGCTTGGTGGTGGTTGGGAGTTTGGTGATCATCTGACGAGCTTGTGGATGACCCAACTCAAGTTGTGAGCGGTTGTGGGCGATTCATCGCGACGGAGTGTCGAAGAATCAGCCTATAGAGAGCACTTGATCCTTACGCGAATCAAGGGGGAGCTACACCCTTGCGCGGAAGCTCCAACGAGGACTAGTGGGGAGTGGCGACTCTCCGATACCTCGGTAAAATATCACCGCGTTCCTTTCTCTCTCTTTACTTTGAGCATTTACTTTTGAGCAATTCATTTTAAGTCTTTACATTCCTAGTATTATCATGCTAGAGTCGAATTGGAACTTAGGGTATAAAAATTTTGTGCGGTAGAACAATAGAATCATATTCTAGGCACAAGGGGTGAAGTGGGCTAAGTGTAGGACTTAATTATTGTAAAGAATTTAGAATTAGCCCAATTCACCTTCCCCCTCTCTTGGGCATCTTGATCCTTTCAATTGATATCAGAGCCTCGTGCTCACTAAATTAGGCTTAACTACCTAGAGAAAGATGTCTCACGGGGATGGATCTCCTCCTATCTTTGAGGGAGATGACTTTTCTTATTGGAAAATCCGCATGGAGGTTTATTTATAAGCTTTAGATGTTGGAATTCTTAGAGCCACCTCACAAGGATTCCCAAAACCTAAGGATTCCACAAACCTTCAAGACAATGAAGTAAATTACGAAAAATAGAATGCAAAGGCTAGAAACACCATCTTTAGAGGCCTTTGCAAATATGTGTTTAACCGTGTGCAGAACCACAATGATGCCCATGCACTATGGTCGGATATTTGTGTGCTCCATGAGGGAACTAAGAGTGAGCGTGAGGAACGCTATCATCTTGTTATGAAAAAGCTTAATTCATTTGAGATGCTTCCTAAAAAAAGTGCTAATGAGATATATTCATGCTTAAATGTTCTTGTAGAGGAAGTCAATGGGCTTGGACTCACACAAATGCAACCATCTGATGTTGTAAGAAAGATCTTGAGTGTCCTCCTCATTGATAAATATGGACATATTGTGACCGTGCTTCATCAAGGTGATCTTTCCACCGCTACACCAACTCAAATATTGGGAAATATCAATGCACATGAAATTTATATGCACATCACACTACAAGATGGCTCTTCTTCCACCAAGAAGAAAGACTTGGCATTCAAGGCTTGCCAAGAGAAGAAGGGCAAAGCAAGAGTTGATCATGAGAGCTCAAGCGATGATGAAATTGATGATGCAAGTCTTGCTCTCATAGTGAGAAAGACCGTCAAGATGCTTAAGAAGCTCAACAAGATCGGTGTCAAGTTTGATGGCAAAAATAAGAAATTCTTCACTAGCAATAGAAGGAAGCTCATCTCGAAAATGGATTGCTACAATTATGGAGAACTTGGTCATCTTGCACATCAATGTCCCAAGACAAAGAAAGACAAATACAAGAAAAAGTACAAGGGCAAGAAAGATGACTCAAGTGATGAAGATGATGATGAGAAGAAGAAAAACGAGTCATATAAGAAGAAGGATGGCAAGAAGAAGGATTTTCACAAGAAGAAGAATGGCAAGGCATACATCGTTGGTGATTGGCTCACCGATATTGATTCATCAAGTTGCTCATTCGATGACGAAAGTGAGAACGAGAAGGTGGTCGCTATTGTAATTAACTCTTCACTATCTTCACCGACACCACCGCCGTTATCCTCTACACATCTATGCCTTAGGGCCAAGGGTGATCATAAGGTACAAAATGATGATGATAGTAGTGGTGATGATCATGCTAGCAATGATGATAGTGATAGTGATGATGAATTTGAATCATCTTCCTATGATGATCTTGTCAAGTTGCTCAATCAATATACTAAAATCATTAGAAAGACAAGAGCTAAAAATGAAAAGCTAGAACTTGAAAATGGCTCACTCTTAGCTAAATGTGACATAGCTGAAAAAGCTAGTGTTGAGCTTAGAGAAGAAAACAAAACTATGTCATCCAAATTCAAGGAGCTTAAATCCTCTAAAAAGGAGCTCAAAGAAAAACATGATAAACTTGAGGGGATACATAATGAGCTCATCACTAGCTACAATATGCTAAAAGAAGAGTACACAAATCGCAAGGTTAATCATGATAATCTTGTTGTCTCTCATGAGCTATTATCCAATGAGCCACATGATGCTACTAACCATGTTGTTAAGATTGATATAGCTTTATCATGTGATGATTTGATTATTGAGAGCATTGAGCAAGGTTCTAGTGACAAAGACAAGAAAGTGGTTGAGACTGACAACTATGATGAGTATGTCAAACTCAAGCCTGAGAATGAAAAGCTAAAGCAAGATATTGAAAAGCTATCAACCACCAACACTATTGTGATAGAGAACCTTGATCATGATTATAATATAGCTCTTAAGAATGAGATGCTCAAAGAAGAGAACAAAAGACTCAAGATGGAGAAAAATCATGATGAGCTCAAAGAAGAGAACGAGAAGCTCAAAGAAGAAAACAAGAGACTCAAGATGGAGAAAACTCATGATGCACTTAAAGAAGAGAACAAAAAGCTCAAGTTGGAGAAAGAACATCTCAAGACCAGGTTGAGCAAATTCACAAGAGGCCAATATCTCCAAAGTGAGCTACTCATGAACACCGTAATGAAGATGGATAAAAGTGGTATTGGGTATTTGGCACATCAAGAGAAGAAAGCTCAAGCACAACACCAACAACAACATAAGTCAAAGCCAAAGCCAAAGAGATGTGTTGAATGTGGACAAGAAGGTCACTTTGTCCATGAGTGTCAATCTCCACCACCATAACCCTTGCCTAAACATGCTAGACCATTTGCTTTCAATGCTCATTACATTCTTAGAAAGGACTCTAGTGGAAAAAATAAAAGTCATGTTCTTAGTACCTCCCAACAAGAATAGGCCTAAGAAAAATTAGGTTACAAAGTCATTAGTAGAGAAAGTCAAGGGCCCTCATCAAGTTTGGGTCCCTAAACATCAAGCTTGATCTCTTGTGTATAGGTAAACTACAAGACCGGTGGAAGTCATTGGGTTATTGATAGTGGTTGCACACAACATATGACCGGTGATCCTCGTATGTTCACCTCACTAGATAAAGAAGTAGATGGCCAGGAAAGAATTACATTTGGTGATAATTCAAAGGGCAAAGTTTAAGGATTGGGCAAAGTGGCAATATCAAATGATCATTCAATCTCAAATGTGCTATATGTTGCTTCATTGAGCTTCATCTTGCTATCCGTTGGTCAATTATGTGATCTTGACTTTCAATGCTAGTTTACCGAGAAGGAAGTAGTTGTATCAAAGAAAGATGAAGATCAAGTTATATTCAAGGGATTTAGATACAATAACCTATATCTAGTGGATTTTACCTTCGAAGATACCAACTTGAAGACATACCTATTCACCAAATCATCATTTGGGTGGCTATGGCATAGAAGACTTGCTTATTTTGGGATGAGCTCACTCAAGAAGCTAATGAAGAATGATTTGGTGAGAGGGTTGAAGGATGTGAAATTTGAGAAGGACAAGCTTTGTAGTGCATGTCAAGCCGGCAAGCAAGTTGCAAACACTCATCCTACAAAAGCTTACATGTCAACAACAAGAGTGCTAGAGCTCCTCCACATGGATCTATTTGGACCAACAACTTAAAAGAGTTTAGGAGGAAATCTCTATGGGCTTATGATTGTTGATGACTACTCTAGATATACTTGGGTATTCTTCCTTCATGACAAGACCGAAGTGGCATCATGCTTCAAGAAGTTTGCCAAGAGAGCACAAAATAAATTTGAAGTGAGGCTCAAGAAGATAAGAAGTGACAATGGAAAAGAATTTGACAACACAAACATTGAAGCTTATTATGATGAAGTTGGGATCAAGTATGAGGTCTTCGTAACATATACTCCTCAAAAAAATGGTATGGTTGAGAGAAAGAACCGGACACTTATCACACTTACAAGAACAATGCTTGATGAGTACAATACACCCGAAGCTCTATGGGTGGAAGCTATCAACACCGCATGCTATGCATCCAACCGCCTATTTCTTCAAAAGTTTCTTGGCAAGACCCCTTATGAGTTGCTCAATGGGAAGAAGCTAGACATATCATTCTTTCGGGTGTTTGGTTGCAAATGCTACATCTACAAGAAGCGGCAACACTTAGGGAAGTTTCAAAGACGTTGTGATATTGGCTTTCTTGTTGGCTACTCATCAAAATCCAAAGCATATCGAGTATTTAATTATGCCACCGGCTTGGTTGAAGAAATATATGATGTGGAGTTTGATGAATCTAACAGCTCCCAAGGAGCACATGAGAATCTTGACGATGTTGGTGATGAACTATTGAGGGAGGCCATGAAGAACATTCTAGTTGGAGACATCAAGCCCAAAGATGATGAAGTTGATGTACAAGTGATTGATCCACCTACTTCATCAAATGTGCCACAATATAGTGATAAAGATGGGAGAGTAGAAAAAGAAGGTACTCATGTCTCTCATGATCAAATGGTGGCACGAGCACAAGATGTTGATGCTCCACAACCACCCCCTCAAGTGGTTGATAGAAGAAATTCACCTCTACTATAAGCACATCCACAAGATCTCATCTTAGGGAGTCCCTCAAAGGGTGTAATGACTCGCTCTCAAAAACTTGCTTCATTTATTGAACATCATTTTTTTGTGTCTTGCTTTGAGCCTAAAAAGGTAGAAGAAGCTCTTCAAGATCCGGATTGGATAAATGCCATGCATGAAGAGTTAAACAACTTCACTCGCAATGAAGTTTGAACTCTTGAAGAGCGACCACAAGGTGCAAGAGTCATTGAAACAAAGTGGGTGTTCCGCAACAAGCAAGATGATCAAGGCATTGTTGTGAGGAACAAGGCAAGACTAGTTGCAAAGGGGTTCTCTCAAGTTGAAGGATTGGATTTTGGAGAGACCTTTGCATCGGTAGCAAGACTTGAAGCCATTCGTATCCTCCTTGCATATGCATCGCATCATGAAATCAAACTATATCAAATGGATGTTAAAAGTGCTTTTTTAATGTCTTCATAAATGAACTAGTCTATGTTGATCAACCTCACGGGTTTGAAGACCCTAGATATCCAAATCATGTTTATAGGTTGTCCAAGGCGCTATATGGGCTTAAGCAAGCCCCAAGAGCTTGGTATGAGCGCCTTCAGGATTTTCTCATTGAGAAGGGCTTCACCATTGGGAAGGTCGACACCACACTATTCATCAAGAAGCTTGATGGAGAAATCTTCATTTGTCAAGTATATGTTGATATCATATTTGGATCATCAAATGAAGATTATTGCAAAGAGTTTGGTGAATTGATGTCGAAAGAGTTCAAGATGTCTATGATTGGAGAGCTTATATTCTTTCTTGGTTTTCAAGTCAAGCAAATGAGAGAAGGGATTTTCATCTCTCAAGAAAAGTATACCAAGGATCTTCTCAAAAGGTTCAATATGGATGAATGTAAGCCAATCAAGACACCAATGCCATCTAATGGACATCTTGACCTAGATGAGGGAGGTAAATCAGTTGATCAAACTCTCTACCGCTCTATGATTGGTAGCTTGTTATATTTGACTGCATCTAGGCCCGATATCATGTTTAGTGTGTGTATATGTGCTAGATTTCAAGCTAGTCCTAAGGAGGCTCACATGGTTGCCGTTAAAAGAATCCTTAGATACCTTAAGCACACACCAAGCATTGATCTTTGGTATTCCAAAGGAGCTAGATTCTAACTAGTTGGCTATTCCGATTTGGACTATGCCGGTTGCAAAATTGATAGAAAAAGCATATCCGGAAGGTGCCATTTGCTTGGTAGATCACTAGTGTCTTGGACTTCCAAAAAGCAAAATAGTATGGCTTTGTCCACCGCTGAAGTGGAATATATTGCCGCGGGTGCTTATTGTGCACAAATTCTTTACATGAAGCAAACTTTGCAAGACTATAGTGTAGTTCTAGAAAAGGTACCTCTTTTGTGTGACAATGAGAGCGTGGTAAAGCTTGCTAATAATCTGGTTCAACACTCTCGCACTAAGCACATAGATATCTGCCATCACTTTCTTAGAGATCATGTTGCAAAAAATGATATATCACTAGAAGGTATAAGGACCGAGGATCAATTGGCGGATATCTTCACTAAACCGCTACATGAGGCTACATTTTGTCGGTTGAGGAATAAGCTCAATGTACTTGATTTTAGTAACTTCACTAGAAAATGAGCTTATGTTGTCCCTTGCATTGCGTTGTTATATAAAACATGGTTAATTTTTTGTAATGCATTTAGGGCTTGTCTAACATGGTTAAGATAACTATTGAAAAGCATGTGAAGAAACTTAACCTTGGATCAAACTTGACAAGCAACTAGAATTACTTTCAAAGTATTGCGTTGCATAAGCATGGTTGTTGTTTTGTCGTTTCTTTTTGGTTATTTTTTGAGCATCCGCCGTGTTTGTTCACAAATAGGGAGAGCATTTGAAGATTCCATTGATCATAAAACCCTATTGTGTGACCACATGTTGCTCCTCGCCTCTTTTATTGCACATTTTCTTAGAAAGAATTATAGCTGAAGGCAAAATATTTTAAAAAATTTGAGGGTTTGAGAGAGATCACTCATATCAGTCCCAATTGGTGTTTATTTGAGTCTTATTAAAGTTGGGACTTGATTGGGAACAAGCAGCGCGAAGGAACTTTTAAAGAATTGCTGAAAAACGGCGACCGGACACTGCACCGAACTCTGCTTACAGCGTCTGGTTAGTTCACATGAGGTGAACCGTTGCTGCACAAGAGTGCCCGGACATTGAAACAGTAGTCATTCTGCGTTCGGTCAAGCGAAGAAGACAAACTCAGGATCGACCGGACTCTGGCTACGTCCGATCAGGGGTAATCGGACGCGTCCGGTCGTGACTTGAGGTGTTTTGGACCTCTCTGTTGTCGACCGGACTTCAGGTGGCAGCGTCCGGTCGTTGGCATCAGAGCATCCGGTCAGTGGAAATCATGTGGATCTCCAACTCTATTCCGTTTCCTTGTCTGTCACGTGGGGCCACCATAAATAGCTCGTCTTCCACCCACGCCGCGCCGCTAGTTCTTACCTCGCCCGCGCCCGAGCCCTAGACGTGCCTCCGCCGTCATGCTCGCTCCGCGCGCCCATACCCTAGTCGTGCCACCGTGCTCGCACTGCAGCAGCGTCGCCTTGCCAGCGCCACCTCGCCCGAGCTGAACTCGCTCGCACCCGCGCCGCCATGTCCGCCACTGCCGTGCTGCTCTGCCCCGCACACCCGTGCCATCTCACTACACCGCTCCATGCCTACCTCGTGCCGTCGTGTCTGCGCCAGCATCGTGCCACCGCGCCACAGTGCCTCTGACCTAGCCGTCGCGCCACCGCACCAGAGCCGCTTTCGACCTCGACGTGCCCTAGCCGCGACCTTGCCTGCACTTCAGCCGCACTGCTCCTCCACCGCAATAGTGACTGCGCCATCGTGATTTCGGTCTAGACGCCATCAAACCCTAACCCTAAGCATCACATTGTCAATTCCGATGGTGCCCAGTGATCCGTTCCTTTGCTCGTCGGTCGTCGGTTCATCAGGTAGCAAGCCATCGCTTTCAATTCCTTATCCATTGCTTGCTTCTTAGGGTTTCGTACCTCTAGATGAATATTATGATTAGTTATATATCCTATCTATTCTATCGTACAGCGAGTCGGTGCTCTTGTGGTTGTCTTTGCAGTTGTCAGTGAACTCGGGGCCAAGCCCGCGAGTATGGATTGAGGCTAAGCCTCGCGAGTGTCAGCTGACAGTTGGTTCTCGTTCGTGGCAGTAATTCTCTTCAGCTCCAGCAATGGCACGAGTCAAGAATGCTGTAGGTGGTCCAGGTGATGAGGATCCAAGGCCTCTGCCTCGCCTGATAGCTTAGGAAAAGGGAAAGGTGAAGAAGACCACATCGAAGAAGCTCAAGTTTGTAGATGCTGAGATAGAGAGAGCAGCAGCAGTGGCAGCCGTCGCAGAGCGAGCGGAGAGAGGTGGACCTAGGAGTGGTGTCCGTATTGCCGATCAGCTATCACTAGCTTAGAGGGCCACTGTCGAGAGGGTTGAGAATCGTCATGGTAGTCCAGCTGGGACAGTCATGCTTGGAGGACGGCATGTCGCTTTAGAGGAGAGTTAGCCTCAGGGGGAGACTGGTGAGCAGCAGACACAGCCAGTAGGGCAGTTAGAGGATACTCAGCAGGCAGAGCAGACCAAGGAGACAGAGTAGGTACCACAACCATAGCTTCGACGCTCTGGCCCTACTCGTACTCAGGTGACACCGAGGCCCGAGACACAGAGGAGGGGCTCTCGTCCGTCTCCTAGACCATAGGGTCCGCCTCCAGTGGTTCACCTTGACCTGAGGGCAGCCACAGCCAAACAGGTGCATCAACTTCAGTTTGTGCAGTTTGAGGACTGGTTTCCGCCGAGGCGGGATGAGCGTGCTTCAAAGGGATTCTATACAGTATTACAGGAGGATTTCTATCATGCTTATCTGAACAGTGGGGTTGCCTTCAGATCCTAGAGAGTCTGCTCCATAGAGTCACTTGTTGCAGCTGCAGGCGAGCAGATTCATCCTCGTCTATCATATCTGCTAGGGTTGCTAGATCTTTTTGGATGGACTGGCCGATACGTTCCATCATGGGTCCGTGAGTTCTATTCTTCTCTTTGGATTGACCCAAGGCACAGACTTATACACTTTGCTTTCAGAGGCCGTGACTATAGGCTCCAGAGCTCTAGGGTCAGAGAGATTCTCAGGATTCTAGAGTCACTTATTTGCATTCACGAGGTTTGTTATGGACAGACTGAGCCTCTGAGACGCCCTAACGGCGGACTTGTGCCACCCACAGACCTTGTCAGATTATGCTTCACAGAGCCATTTGGCGAGGGGTCGAGCAGGACACCACGGGATCTTACTCCTACAGCTCGACTTCTTGATGCTATCATGAGGACTTTGCTCCCGAGGATGGGTTACCGCGAGGGCTTGACTCGCATTCAGTTATGGCTACTATATCACCTTGTGTCCCAGACAACTTTTGATATTTGGGATGTGATACTCTCTGAGATGGAGGACACACTTACAGAGGGCTTTAGGGGTCACCGTCAGCTGCCGTATGCTCATTGTATCACCTTCTTGATTAGAAAGGCAGTTACACAGAAGTCCCCTAAGACTATGGCAGAGTATACTGGTGCTACTACTGAGTTTTCGCCATATAACATGACCCAGATGCTCCGCCACAGTAGTGCGAGAACACCTAGCTAGCCGAGCCATCATCCAGAGGTGCCAGAGACAGCTACACATCAAGATGAGGTCATTAGAGGCATTGCAGCTACAGAGGAGGAGCTTGATGCATAGCAGGCTGATGTGATTGAGAGCGACCCTAGCGACAGCTCTAATGATGACTACCAGCCTATTCCACAGATGGCTCCTCGACCACATGATAGAGAGGCCAGTGGCTCCAGCTCTGCTCCACCGCAGACAGATTTAGCTCTTCTAGCAATACTTGAGCAGATGAGGCAGGATTAGGCACGCTAGGCCCAGGAGACCGTAGCTGCACTTGCACAGGTTCAGGCTCGATAGGACGAGTTCTAGAGGCAACAGCAGCAGCAGCTCATGATTCAGCAGCAGTTACTTGGCTTTATGCAGCATGTTTTCATAGCTATTGAGGTTGCTCCTCAGCAGTCCAGACTTTAGATAGGCCAGCCTGCTACCACCACTGTAGTGACTCCAGCTATACCGCCTAGTGGGCTTCAGAGTCAGGGACAGCCAGCTACTCAGTTTGCTTCACCTATAGAGTAGGTGTCCTAGTGGTTTGCTTCACCAGTGACTGCCCAGGGTCCCCACTTTACACCTCTTGTTACGGGCTTCACTCCACCTCAGAGCTCTTCAGTGCTAGTGGCTGACACCCTAGTTTCCAGGAGTCTCGGTGCCACTTTCAGTGAGCTTATAGGGCAGCCTACACCTCCAGAGCTATGAGTCCCTATTTCTACCATAGTTGCTCCAGTTATCGGGACTACTGAGATGCTCCCATTGTCTGTTGCATCTTTAGAGCCACCTCAGACAGTCACAGCGACTGTGATAGCGGCAGATGTGGCTCCACTTTCTACTATGATCCTTCTCGAGTCATAGGCCACACCAGCTCCTGAGCAGACCCAGACCGCTTCACCTACACTTCCAGCGATAGAGGGTCAGACCACTCCGAGCTTAGGGTTAGAGGATGATGATACACGGTTCTAGATATCTCACCGCACCTCCGCGCCCGACTCGACTGTTCCTACCCCACCGTCCGACCCTTAGGTTTTGGTGCTTGATGCCAAAGGGGGAGAGGGATCGAGTATGTTAGATCTAGGGGGAGCGTGATATCTAGGGGGAGCTTGTGATTCATTTTGTTTGGTTCTTTATGTGTGATACATTATGCATTCACGTTTACCTTCATGCATTGCAGTACATACTTGTGATGGTGATACTTATGTGACATGTGTGCTCTCTACATTGATATTCATTTATATGTCATGTCACTTGTTTATGCTCATTTGCTTTGCTTCCATGTTTTACTTCGATTCAAATGAGCTTTACTTCATGTACTCATGCTTAATTCATATCTATTGAGTACACCATGTTGGCTTGGGTCATATAAGCATGTCTAACTCTTTTGCTCTTATTAGCAAAAGCTTATATGAACCAAGCATGTTGAAAACCTCACTCATATCTTCTACATACTCGAGGTAGTGTTGTCATCAATCACCAAAAAGGGGGAGATTGAAAGCATCTAGGCCCCTAATTGGGTTTCAGTGATTAATGACAACACAAGATTACTATGACTAACGTATGTTTTGCAGAGTCAATTTAAGTTAGGTTATGGTAATGGCAATTGACTGGATAATCATGGTGGTCATGCCCCTAACGATAGAAATCATTTTGGTTTTCAAAGGATGGATGACAAGGTTAAGGACGTACTAGTTCTAAGTGTCATTTGGCGTTGGAGTGACACTTAGAGTAGTTTAGGACTTTGTTTTTCCTTTGGCCGTACTATTAAGGGGGGTATGGACTAGTAGCTTGACCTAGGTGAGTCTAGTGGGTTAGGTGTGGTACACACTTATCAAATCTAGCACTAGGTAGCTCAGGGATAGCCCTAAGATCAATTGGAGCAAACTTCATTCACATAGGATTTTGAGTTGGAAGTGAATGGAGGGTCAAATATTGACCGGATGCTGGAGGGAGAGTCCGGTCAGTTCATTTGATCAACAGAAGTTGTTCGGTCAACTCCAGAGAGGTTCTAGAGAGGGAATTTCCTGATCGGACACGTCCGATCGGTGCTGACCGGACGCTGGTCAGGATCCGGTAACTGACCGGACGCTGAACAGCAAAGTGACCGGACTCTGGGTGCCAGCGTCCGGTCAACATCAGTAAGGTTTCAGAGAGCATTTTTTGTCACCAGACATGTCCGGTCAGTACTGATCGAACGCAGGTCACAGTCGTGTCAGAACTTAACGGCTCTTTCTAACACAGGGGCGGGGATAACTGATCGGAGCGTCCGGTCACCCTGACCAGAGCGTCCGGTCACCCCGCAGAGTACATCCACTGATGGTCATCCATCCTCTAACATATGTATCAGCGAGTAATGTAACCATCAATTGCATCTACATGGTGTTCCTACTATCTAATAGGTGAGGATAGGTCCTAATCCCACCCGCGAATGCGTAGATGAGGTTAGTTTCCATGCTCTACTCCTATCTGAGACAGAATTTCGGTAGCACCTCCCCGCTGTTCTCTAGATACACGTCCTACCAAAGAAGAGTGCGTATCCAGAGAACAACAGGGAGGTGATGCCGAAACTCTGTCTCGGACCGGAGCAGACCATGGAAACTAACCCATCTACGCATCTGTGGCTGTCCAAAAAACGTGGACAATCCAAAACAGATATGGTCATAGATATGCAAAGATCTGCATACCTCCAACCGTATCTCTTTCGAACAGGAGACGCCTAACTGGGTTACGCGATCTACGACCATGATACGGAAAGAGGGGTTATACCTAGGGTGACAGCGGAGTCAGGCTAGCGGGGCCATGGCGGGTCGGTGTAGTGGCGAGGCGACGCGGTGCAGGCAGACCGGCACGGCGACAGGAACTCCGACTCGGCTCCGACGGGCTCTTCTCTACAAAAATGAAACAAAATACTGTCACTTAAAAAAATCGGCAGAACCTCCCCTGCACGGTGAGGTTTCCAAAACCTGCAAAAAACAACGGCACGATGGCCGACAAGCACATATGTCTCAAGAGAAGCCATGTAGTTTGGATATCAATCCATGCAGAAGAATATATCCAAGTAGTACCACTACTTCTACTACTACTTCCACTATTGCTACTACTACTACCACTAGTTCTACTACTACTACTACCACTATTGCTACAACTACTACCACTAGTTCTTCTACTACTACTACTACTACCACTACTTCTACTACTACTACCACTAATTCTACTACTACTAACACCACTAGTTGTACTACTACTACCACTACTTCTAATACTACTACTACTACCACTAGCACTACTAGTACAACTAATACTACTACAACTATCACTACCACGACAACAACAAGAGAGAAGGCATACCGTGGTCAACGGGTAGGGGCGGCGGCAGCACGAGGTCGGGTCGGGTCACGGAGTCGAACGGGTCGGGCACGGCGGGCGTCAGGTATGGTCCGGTCCAACCTGGCCGGGGTATGGCGCGGGCGGCATGCCGAGCCATGAGTGATGCGCTGGCGGGCAAGCAGCAGCGCCAGCGTGAGGGTGTGGCTGGCGGGCGGCGATGGCGAGCGTATGTGTGTGCGTAAAAAAAGGTAAAAGTGCGTGCGTACGCCCGGGGTTAAATCCATACTTTGCCGAGTGCCCGGTTTTTTTTTAAAAAAAAATTCCTTGCCGAGTGTCCCATATCTGGCACTCTGGCAAATATGTTTTTTGTTTTGAAAATACTTTGCCGAGTGCCCCTGACATGGCGCTCGGCAAAGAATTTTTTTTTCAAAATGTCTTTGCCGAGTGCCCCTGTGAAGCCACTCGGCAAAGAGTAAATTTTTTTAAAAAAAAATTCAAAACAATCTTTGCCGAGTGCCTTATTCTTGGCACTCGGCAAAGACCCCATTTGCCGAGTGCCATGCCCCGGCACTCGGCAAAGTTTTTTTTGCCTCCAAATTTTTTGTGCAGCCCTTTTAAAGTACCAGGAACTCCTAGTCACGACATCTCATCAAATTTCATGATTTAAGGACTTCGTTTGCTTTTATAGAATTTAAAAACACTTCGCACGCACGGGTCCGTTCCTATATACGGCCTCACACTACACTCAGCAACATGACTATCATTTTTTGAATCATTAAATTCCATTATTCGTACCACGTGCAGTTCAAATTTATATTTTTTGAAAAAATTCAAGTAAACGAAATAAAGTAACTAAATATATCAAAAAGCCACAAAAATTCTTTAAATTCTAACTAGGAGTTCCTGGTACCTTAAAAGGGCTGCACAACAAATTTGGAGGCAAAAAAAAACTTTGCCGAGTGCCGGGGCAGGGCACTCGGCAAAGACTAAGGCACTCGGCAAAGATTGTTTTGAATTTTTTTTAAAAAATTTACTCTTTGCCGAGTGCCTTCACAGGGGCACTCGGCAAAGACATTTCGAAAAAAAATTCTTTGCCGAGCGCCGCGTCAGGGGCACTCGGCAAAGTATTTTCAAAAAAAAATATTTGCCGAGAGCCAGATCTGGGACACTCGGCAAAGAATTTTTTTTTGAAAAAAAATCATTTGCCGAGTGCCAGATCGGGGGCACTCGGCTAAGTATTTTCCAAAAAAATCTTTGCCGAGTGCCAGATCTGGGACACTCGGCAAAGAATTTTTTTTTAAAAAAAACTTCTTTGCCGAGTGCCTAACAGCAGCCACTCGGCAAAGAATGACGTGGCCGAACACCGTTACGCGAGGCAGCCTATGCCAAGTGCCGTGCTTTTGCCGAGAGTCTGGCACTCGGCAAAGAAGTCCTTCCTCGAGAGCCTTTTTTTGCCGAGTGCCCGGCAGAGTGCAATTCTTTGCCGAGTGCGGCACTCGGCAAAGAAGGTCTTTGCCGAGTGCCCGATTTTTAACACTCGGCAAAGCGGTTTGCACTCGGTAAAGATCCCGTTTCCAGTAGTGAAGACGAGCCAAAGCCACTACATGAATCAAGCAGCCCTTTACTTTCTTGTACCCTTTGTCATGTATAGTACGCCAACACTTATCAGCTTGTTCAATGGGACTTAGAGCGACTTTGGCTTTACATGAAACTAGCATTTTGTGTTTGACAAAGTTAATATAAAAATATCATATTTATTGAAACCAAATAAGTATAATTTATTTTTTTCCATTTTAATTCTTGTGTTATACATATAGATACTCTTTTGAATTTAATCAAACTTTAGATAGTTTGGCTAAATATAGAAAACTGAAGTCGTCAGCACTTGGAGAGAGCCGTCAGCACTTGGGTAGCAGGACGTGATTCTTGATTAGGTCGTCCAGGTTGATCAACGCCCTGCCGCCAGGCAGCGTCCTTGAACGGCGGCCTCCTTCCACTCGTCCGCCCTCCGCTTCATCTCCCTCCCTTGTCGCCGGCCATTGCCTCTCGTATCGTTGCCTCCAGAGCCTCCCGCCGCACGTCGCCGTCGACCTCCACCCCCACACCCCACTCGGTGCACCCGTACCGACGGTTGGTCTGCTGCTCCCCGAAGAAGGGCCAGCACAGCATGGGCACGCCCGCGCTGAGGCTCTCCGTCATGGAGTTCCACCCGCTGTGCGTCAGGAACACCCCCACCGCCGGGTGCCGCAGCACCGCCTCCTGCTCGCACCAGCTCGCCAGGAGGCACCTGCCCTTGGTGGACTCCACGAACTCGGGTGGCAGCACGGCGGTCTCGCCCTTCACCAGGTCGGGCCGGATGATCCACAGGAAGTCGTAGCCGCTGCTCGCCAGCCCCCACGCGAACTCCACCAGGTCCTGGTTCGACATGGTGGTGACGCTCCCGTAGTTCACGTACACCACCGACCGGGCCGCCCTGCCGTCCAGCCACCGCAGGCACGTGTGGTCTTCCTTCCAGAGGCTGGCGCGGACCGTGCCGAGCGCTGCTGCGTCGACGACGACGCCAGGGTCAGGGACGGCGGCGGCCAGCCGCTCGAGGAGGAGACTGAGCGGGCCGATGGTGTAGACGGGCGGCAGGATGGCGCGCATGGCATCGAGCGCCGTCGGCTCGAGCTCGTCGAAGGTGTTGAGGATGACGGCGGTGGCGGCGTTCGTGCGCGACACCTCGTGCATCACGAAGTCGAGCAGGATGTCGCCGCGCTGCATCGTGTAGATGAAGCTCGGGAAGTCCCTGAGCCGCATGTGCTTGCTCATCCCGCGCGCCCACCCCACCGGCGTGTCCAGGTACCCGTTCGTCAGCTGCGCTTCGTCTGCAGCATGCGTGCTCTAATCGATCACAGACATGACGACGATATGCGTATATCCGAAATGTAAGTTCCTTGTTTCGCCTAGCGCATCAGTCATCAGTCATCACTAAGGGACGAACCTTTGAGAGGCGCGAGGCCTTCGTCCATGAGGAACTGGAAGTGTCGGTAGCCCATGTAGCCGCAGGCGCTGGCCGTCCAGAAGAGCAGGCACGGCACGCCGATCTCCTTGGCAGCGTCCACGCCGAAGCTCATGACGTTGTCCGCCACGACGCACGTCACCGGCGGCACCCCGCCATCGCCGTCGTCGTTGAGGCGGTCGAGCAGGCTCTTGAGGTGCGGGAGGCAGGTCTTCATGGTGTAGTCACAGAGCGCGGCCGGGTCCTGCGTGGCATCGGCGTCCGAGTGCGGCAGGCCGTCGGGGATGGTGGCGAAGCGGAAGCACGGCAGGCCCGCGACGGCCTGGGGGCCCCGGGACCGGATGAGGCGGCGGTGGTTGTACTCGGTGTTGACGAAGGTGACGTGGAAGCCCTTGCGGTAGAGGACCTTGGCCAGCTTCATCATCGGCGTCACGTGGCCCTGCGCCGGGAACGGGACGCACACCGCGTGCGGCTTGTCGCCGGCTGCCATCTCTCGTCGGCCGGAAAGGAGAGAGTAATGCTGCGTGCTGTGTTCAGGAATTTTCTGTGGTGTGAATGAGTGATCTATCTTCTGGATTGCTGGCGCTAATATAATACAGATACAGACGTGACGTTTTGAATCTCTCTTGCATTGGCAACTACTAAAGCTACGTTCGTTTGTTACAGAATGGTGACCAGGAACAATTCTAGCAGTAGCAGGATTCCTAAGCTAATTTATATAGGCTTTGATGACGTGAAATGAATCCTGGGCAGGAATTGGGCTAAACGAACGAGTCCTAATAAAGAAACAAAGACGCTGATATTATCTGTTGGTGCAGCTTAGTAGAAAGGTTATTTTCTTAGAGTTCTATATTTTAGGCACTTGAATTTCAGCAAATAATTTTAGACAACCAAATAGTACAACTAAAAGCACAACTCATAAAAAATAACTTAATTTTTTTATAACCAAATAATAACAAAACTACATATTACATGAATAACAATAAAAACAGATACCTAAAATATATGAGAAGCAATTTTTTTAGTTCGAGATAAGGTAATCATTAGATTTTCTTGATGCCTTTCCCTTAAAAAAATACTCCTATATCCCTCATAAATGACCATGTTGCTTGTCCGAAATAATTTTTTAAACGAACATATAGAAACAAAAGTTTTCAACGTACAAACATTTATGATTATACGTACATCTCAACAACTATTTGCTGTCAAATGGACCAAAACCACATCTGCATATATAGGCGCATAACTGCAAATAGGGATGCAAGCGAACTATATATTGCTAATTTTATAGATCAACATATCAAACTTATATATAGGTTTATTATGGGCTAACCCGGTTACATCTCTAGCTGCAAAGTCTTGAAATGAGAGAGGCCAAGAGAGGGGACCTTCGATTCAGCTGCTAACTTTTGTCTTATTTTGGTCCATCGGCAGTCGATCTTCTCGAGAGCCATAGTAGAGGCACAAGTAATTGAGCAGGAAAATCTCGCGCGCCGTAATTTGGATCCATTATATTGATATCATGTCATCGTTACCTGTCAACCGAATTTTATTGATCATAATAATAAACTACTGATGGATCGATTGGTATCATGTCATCGCTATCCTGCTGCCACGCACTCCATCGCTGATAGCTCAATCAAATATAAAAAAAGGCCGGCGTGCATACCACGCCGCTTGTGAATGAAATTGACAGCCATGCCAATGGTATTCAAAGTCACAACTGATTGAGCTATCAACGGAAAAAAAGAAGAAGAAAGAAAGAAAACTAGCACAGCACGGGACACAGGTAGGGCACCAAAAGGCTGTAGGGGACTCAAACTTGTCGAGCGGTTCTTTTAAGGAGCGTAACAATTAGAACAGAGGAATTATGAGGATAGATAGATGCGGGGAATGAAATTATAATATAAGCCTTGCCCTTTATTGTGATTTATTTACTACAAGTAGTTCTTGGTGTTACCGCTAATTTTTATTCCTATGCAAAAATGCTGACAGAGAAGGCGAAGGCTCTCACAAGACAACCAACACCACTGCGAACTGAACAAGACAATCGATCAATAGCCGATTAGCCTTCTTCGCATTTTTTGTGAGCAGCCTGCAACTGGAACCCAACACCCCACGTGTCTGGAAGCGACCCGTCAGGACGAGCGCGCGGCGACTACATGCTGTCCTAGGTCGGCCTGACCGTTCTTACGACCTTGTACACGCGTATATGCTTTCCGAAACCAAACAAAGCTGTCGTACCTTACATGCATGCACGTACAATGGCTCTCCATCTTTGCCTCTCTTGCATGCACATGTTGACATGTCTTTTTAAGACAACAGAAGAAACTTCCCGCTTGTGCGTCACCGCATACAGTGTTTACATTATTTCAGCGATACCGCTGATGATTCAGGGAAACAAAAAATGCAAAAAAAATGCATGATGAAGTCTACTATTAAATTTCCATCCATAGTGAATAGCTCCAGCACGGTGGCCTCTAATTTTCGGGTCGCTAACCTAAAAGACCCCATTGTTTCATTATCATGCTGCAGTAGTGCCTAAAACTGTAGCCAGTATGTTCCCCTAAAAATACCATGCGTAAAAGATATATATTTGCAATTTGAAAAATTAAATCATTACGACACATCTCCAAATTGCCCAGCATAAAGCAGCTACCCCAACCAGAATATATTTCTTCTCTTTTAATCAAAATTTGATAGCCAACTCCCTAACATGTGGGATATAGAACTGGGAGGGGTTAACCCAGTAGCTATATAGACAGTCCTCCATATTGTCATGGCATGATGACAATAAAGAAAAGATGTTTAATAGTGAAAGCATCTAGGCCCTAATTGGGTTTCGATGATTAATAACAACACGAGATTACTATGACTAACGTGTGTTTTGCAGAGGTAATTTTAGTTAGGTCATGGTAATGGCAGTTGATTGGACAATTATGGTTGTCGTGCCCCTGTCGATGGAATTTGATTCGGTTTTCAAATGATGGACGACAAGGTTAAGGAGGGACTAGTTCTAAGTGTCGTTTGGTGTTGAAGAGACACTTAGAGTAGTTTAGGACTTTGTTTTTCCTTTGGCCGTAAGGGCTGTATGGACTAGTAGCTTGACCTAGGTGAGTCTAATGGGTTAGGTGTAGTGCACACATGTCAAACCTAGCACTAGGTAGCTTAGGAATAGCCCTAAGATCAATCGGAGTAAACTTCATTCACATAGGATTTCGAGTTGAAAGTGAATGGAGGGTCAAATAAGTGATCGGATGCTGGTCTGGTTGTGACTGGACACTGCAGGGTGAGTCCGGTCAGTTCATTTGATCAACTGCAGTCGTCTGGTACTGACCGGACGCTGAGTGAAGGTGGACTGGACGCTGGGTGCCAGCGTCCGGTCAACTCCAGAGAGGTTCCAGAGAGGGATTTTCTTGACCGGACGCGTCCGGTCGGTGCTGATCGGACACTGGTCAGGATCCGGTAACTGACCGAACGCTGAACAGTGAAGTGACCGGACTCTGGGTGCCAGCGTTCGGTCAACATCAGTAAGGTTTTAGAGAGCGTTTTTCTTGACCGGACGCTTCCGGTCAGTGCTGACCGGACGCATGTCAGAATCCGGTCAGAGCATAAAGGCTCTTTCTAACATAGTGGCGGGGATAACTGACCGGAACATCCGGTCACCCTGACCGGAGCGTCCAGTCACCCCGCAGAGTGCTGACTCAATCTCTAAACATTATGTTTTGGATGAGGGGGTATAAATACTTACTCCACTCGTTCAAAGGAGCTCTCTTGCCCATTTGTTCAGCTGAGAAACACCTTCAGAGTGCAAGGGAGAGCAAGAGCCTATTGAGGTGATTAAGATTTGAGAATCCAAGATTAAGGTCCTCATTAGTGCATAGAGAGTAGTAACTGTGCATCCACCCTTTTCATTAGGCTTGCCGTGGTCAAGTGAGAGTTTGTGCTTGTTACTCTTGGTGATCGCCATCACCTAGACGGCTCGGTGGTGATTGGAAGTTTGGTGATCATCCGGCGGAGCTTGTGGATGACCCAACTCAAGTTGTGAGCGGTTGTGGGCGATTCACCGCGACGGAGTGTCGAAGAATCAGCCCGTAGAGAGCACTGGATCCTTGCGCGGATCAAGGGGGAGCTACACCCTTGCGTGGGTGCTCCAACAAGGACTAGTGGGGAGTGGCGACTCTCCGATACCTCGGGAAAATATCGCCGCGTTCATTTCCCTCTCTTTACTTTGAGCATTTATATTTGAGCAATTCATTTCTTGTCTTTACATTCCTAGAATTACCATGTTAGAGTAGGATTGGAACCTAGGGTGCAAAACTTTTGTGCGGTATAACAATATAACACATTCTAGGCACAAGGGGTGAAGTGGGCTAAGTGTAGTGTTTAATTATTACAAAGAATTTAGAATTAGCCCAATTCACCCCCCCCCTCTTGGGCATCTTGATATTTTCAATTGGTATCAGAGCCTCATGCTCGCTAAATTAGGCTTAACCGCCTAGAGCAAGATGTTCCACAGGGATGGACATACTCCTATCTTTGAGGGAGATGATTTTCCTTATTGGAAAATCCGCATGAAAGCTTATTTAGAAGCTTTAGATGTTGGAGTTCTTAGAGCCGCCTCACAAGGTTTCCCAAAACCTAAGGATCCCACACACCTTCAAGGCGATGAAGTCAATTACGAGAAATGGAATGCAAAGGCTAGAAACACCCTCTTTAGAGGCCTTTGCAAAGATGTTTTTAACCGTGTGCGGAACCACAAGGACGTCCATGCACTATGGTCGGACATTTGTGCGCTCCATGAGGGAACTAAGAGTGAGCGTGAGGAACGCTACCATCTTGTTATGAAAAAACTTAATTCATTTGAGATGCTTCCTATAGAAAGTACAAATGAGATGTATTCATGCTTGAATGTTCTTGTAGAGGAAGTCAATGGACTTAGACTCACACAAATGCAACCCTTCGATGTTGTAAGAAAGATCTTATGTGTCCTCCCCATTGATAAATATGGGCATATTATGACGGTGCTTCATCAAGGTGATCTTTCCACCGCTACACCAACTCAAATATTGGGAAAGATCAATGCACATGAGATGTACATGCACATCACACCACAAGATGGCTCTTCTTCCACCAAGAAGGAAGACTTGGCATTCAAGGCTAGCCAAGAGAATAAGGACAAAGCAAGAGTTGATCATGAGAGTTCAAGTGATGATGAAATTGATGATGCAAGTATTGCTCTCATGGTGAGAAGAACCGTCAAGATGCTCAAGAAGCTCAACATGAATGGTGTCAAGTTTAATGGCAAGAAGAAGAAATTCTTCACTAGCAATAGAAGGAAGCCTATCTCTAAGATAGATTGCTATAATTGTGGAGAACTTGGTCATCTAGTTCATCAATGCCCCAAACCCAAGAAAGATAAGTGCAAGAAGTACAAGGGCAAGAAATATGACTCAAGTGATGGATGATGAGAAGAAGAAAAACAAGCCATACAAGAAGGATGGCAAGAAGAAGGAATTCCATAAGAAGAAGAATGGCAAGGCTTACATTGTTGGTGATTAGCTCACGGATATTGATTCATTAAGTTGCTCATCTGAAGATGAAAGTGAGAACGAGAAGGTGGCTGCTATTGTAATTGATTCTTCACTATCTTCACCGACACCATCGCCATCATCCTCTACACACCTATGCCTTATGGCCAAGGGTGAACGAAAGGTACAAAATGATGATGATAGTAGTGGTGATGATAATGCTAGCAATGATGACAGTGATAGTGATGATGAATTTGAATCACCTTCCTATGAAGATCTTGTCAAGTTACTAAACCAATACACTAAGATCATTAGAAAGACAAGAGGTAAAAATGAAAAGCTAGAACTTGAGAAGGACTCACTCTTAGCAAAATGTGACATAGCCAAAAAAGCTAGTGTTGAGCTTAGAGAAGACAACAAAATTATGTCATCCAAACTCAAGGAGCTCAAATCCTCTTAAAAGGAGCTTAAAGAAAAACATGATAAACTTGAGAGGATACATAATGAGCTCACCACTAGCTACAATATGCTAAAAGAAGAGTATACCAATCTCAAGGTTAATCATGACAATCTTGTTATTTCTTATGACTTATTATCCAATGAGCCATATGATGCTACTAACAATGTTGTTAAGATTGATATAGCTACATTATGTGATGACTTGATTGTTGAGAGCATTGAGCAAGGTTCTAGTAGCAAAGGCAAGAAAGTGGTTAAATGCGACAACTATGATGAGTATGTCAAGCTCAAGAATGAGAATAAAAAGCTTAAGAAAGATCTTGAAAAGCTATCAATCACCAACACAATTGTGATAGAGAACCTTGACCATGATTGTGATATAGCTCTTGAGAATGAGAAGCTTAAAGAAGAGAATAAGAGACTCAAGATGAAGAAAAATCATGATGAACTTAAAGAAGAGAACAAGAAGCTCAAGTTGGAGAAAGAACATCTCAAGACCGGCTTGAGCAAGTTCACAAGAGACCAATATCTCCAAAGTGAGCTACTCATGAACACCATAATGAAGATGGATAGAAGTGGCATTGGGTGCTTGGCACATCAAGAGAAGAAAGCTCAAGCTCAACATCAACAACAACACAAGTCAAAGCGTAAGCCAAAGAGATATAGTGAATGTGGACAAGAAGGTCAATTTGCCCATGAGTGTCAAACTCCACCACGACAACCCTTACCAAGCATGCTAGACTCTTTGCCTTCAATGCTCATTACATGCTTAGAAAGGATTCTAGAGGAAAAATGAAAGTCATGTTCTTAGGTCCTCCCAACAAGAATAGGCCTAAAAAAATTTGGGTTGCAAAATCACTAGTGGAGAAAGTCAAGGGCCCCCATCAAGTTTGGGTCCCTAAACAACAAGCTTGATCTCTTGTGTGTAGGTGAACTATAAGACCGGTGAAAGTCATTGGGTTATTGATAGTGGTTGCACTCAACATATGACCGGTGATCCTCGTATGTTTACCTCACTAGATGAAGAAGTAGATGGTAAAGAAATAATTACATTTGGTGACAATTCAAAGGGCTATATGTTGCTGTTGATGTTGGTAAAGAAATAATTACATTTGGTGACATTTGGTGACAGTTCAAGGATTGGGCAAAGTTGCAATATCAAATGATCATTCAATATCAAATGTGTTATATGTTGCTGAAAGCATCTAGGCCCCTTGTTGGGTTTCGGTGATTAATGACAATACAAGATTACTATGACTAACGTGTGTTTTGCAGAGGCAATTAAGTTAGGTCATGGTAATGGTGATCGATTAGGCAATCGAGGTGGTCATGCCCCTACGATGGAAATCGTTTCGGTTTTCAAAGGATGGACGACAAGGTTAAGGATGACTAGTTCTAAATGTCGATTGGAGTTGGAGTGACACTTAGAGTAGTTTAGGACTTTGTTTTTCCTTTGGCCGTACTATTAAGGGGGGTATGGACGGGTAGCTTGACCTAGTTGAGTCTAGTGAGTTAGGTGTGGTGCACACTTGTTAAAACTAGCTCTAGGTAGCTCCTACGAATGCCTAAGATCCTTTGGAGCAAACTTCATTCACATATGATCGAGAGTTGGAAGTGAATGGAAGGTCAAATGCTGACCGGACGCTGGCCCCGGTGCGACCGGACACTGGCCACAGGGTCCGGTCAGTTGATTTGATCAGCAGACTACATTCGGTGTGACCGGACGTTGGAGAGGTCATGTGACCGGACGCTGAAAGGCAGCGTCCGATCGACTCCAGTAAGGTACCAGAGAAGGGAATCTGCGACCAGACGCGTCCGGTCAGTACTGACCGGACCCTGAGTGTTCCGCGTCCGATCGAGTCCAGTAAGGTTCCAGTAAGGGTTTAATGCGACCGGACGCGTCCGGTTAGTGCTGACCGGACCCTGCCAGCGTCCGGTCAACACATTCTCACTGGTTCACGGGTTGAACTGACCGGAGCATCCGGTCAGTACGACCGGAGCGTCCGGTCACCCCGCAGAAGCTCATAACGGTTCGTTTTTCAGGCTGCTTTATAAATAGAAGCTCCACTCGTGTGTGGAGTGACTTTTGATCATTCCAACAGCTGAGAAACACGTTTGTGAGTGTCAAGAAGAGCAAGGTCCTAGTGAGGTGATTGAGATTTGAGAATCAAAGAGAGTAGCCTCATTAGTGAATCAAGAGTAGACAAGTGTGCATCCATCTTCTCATTAGGCTTCGTGTGGTCAAGTGAGAGTTCGTGCTTGTTACTCTTGGTGATCGCCATCACCTAGACGGCTTGGTGGTGATTGGGAGCTTGGTGATCACCCGACGGAGCTTGTGGGTGACCCAACTCAAGTTGTGAGCGGCTTTGGGTGATTCGCCGCGACGGAGTGTCGAAGAATCAACCCGTAGAGAGCACTTGATCCTTGCGTGGATCAAGGGGGAGCTACACCCTTGCGCGGGTGCTCCAACAAGGACTAGTGGGGAGTGGCGACTCTCTGATACCTCGGCAAAACATCGCCGCGTTCCTTTCTCCTCATTTACTTTGAGCATTTACTTTGAGCAATTCAATACTTGTCTTTACATTCGTAGAATTGCCATGCTAGAGTAAGTTTAGAACATAGGTTGCTAGTTCGTTGTACGTTAGTTTATTAGAAACACTTTTCTAGGCACAAGGGGTTAATTGGGCTAACCGTAGGATTTAATTATTGCAAGAAAATTTAGAATTAGCCCAATTCACCTCCCTCTTGGGCATCTTGATCCTTTCAATTGGTATCAGAGCCTCGTGCTCATGTTTTTTTAAGCTTAACCGCTTAGAGCAAGATGTCTCACGGGGATGGACCTCCTCCTATCTTTGAGGGAGATGACTTTCCATATTGGAAAATCCGCATGGAGGCGTACTAAGAAGCTCTAGACGTTGGTATTCTTAGAGCCGCCTCGCAAGGCTTCCCAAAACCTCGGGATGCTACTAATCTTCAAGGCGATGAGGTTAATTATAAAAAATGGAATGCAAAGGCTCGCAACACCATCTTTAGAGGCCTTTGCAAAGATGTGTTCAATCGTGTAAGGAACCACAAAGACGCCCATGCTCTATGGTCGGACGTTTGTGCGCTCCATGAGGGAACCAAGAGTGAGCGTGAGGAACGCTATCATCCTGTGATTAAAAAGCTAAATTCATTTGAGATGCTTCCCAAAGAATGTGCTAATGAGATGTATTCATGTTTGAATGTTCTTGTAGAGGAAGTCAATGGGCTTAGACTTACTCAAATGTCACCATCCGACATTGTGAGAAAGATCTTGAGTGTCCTCCCTATTGAAAAATATGGGCATATTGTGACCGTGCTACACCAAGGTGATCTTTCCATCGCTACACCGACACAAATCTTGGGAAAGATAAATGCTCATGAGATGTACATGCACATCACGCCACAAGATGACTCATCCTCTAACAAGAAGAAAGACAAAGACTTAGCATTTAAAGCTAGCCAAGAGAAGGGCAAGGCAAGACTTGAGTATGAAAGCTCAAGTGAAGATGAAGTTGATGAAGAAAGTCTTGCTCTCATGGTGAAGAAGACCGCCAAGATGCTAAAGAAGCTAAACAAGAGTGGCATCAAGTTTGACGGCAAGAAGAAGAAGTTCTTCACTAGCTCAAGAAGAAAGCCAATCTCCGAGATGGATTGCTATAATTGTGGTGAACTTGGCCATCTAGCTCATCAATGCACAAAGCCCAAGAAAGGCAAGTTCAAGAACAAGAACAAGAACAAGGGCAAGAAAGATGACTCAAGTAATGAAGATGAAGATGAGAAGAAAAAGAATAAGCCATACAAGAAGAGAGATGGTAAAAAGAGGGACTTCTACAAGAAGAAGAAGAGTGGAAAGGCCTACATTGTCGGTGATTGGCTCACGAACATTGATTCATCAAGTGGATCATCCGATGATGATAGTGACAATGAGAAGGTGGCCACCATTTCTATTGATCTTGCACCTTCACCGCCACCATCGCCATCATCCTCTACACACCTATGCCTTATGACCAAGGGTGAACGCAAGGTAACCAAGAATGATGATAGTAGTGATGATGAGCAAGCTAGTGATGATGATAGCGATAGTGATGACGATGATTCACCTACATATGATGATCTTGTCAAAATACTAAGAAAATACACTAAGATCATTAGAAAGAGTAGAGCTACAAATGAAAAGCTTGATGCTAAAAATGATTCACTCTTAGCTAAGTGCGATACATTGGAAAAGGCTAATGATGAGCTTAGAGAAACTAATGATGCCATATCATCCAAACTCAAGGAGCTAAAATCTTCTAAGAAAGAGCTTAAAGATAAACATGATAAACTTGAGTGGGTGCACAATGAGCTCATCACTAGTCACAACAAGCTAAAAGATGAGTATACAACTCTTAAGATCAATCATGATACTCTTGTCATTGCTCAAGAATTCCTACCAAATGAGCCACATGATGCTACTAACCATGTTGTTAAGATTGATATAGCTACATCATGTGATGATTTGATTGATGAGAGCATTGAGCAAGAATCTAGTGGTAAAGGCAAGCAAGTGGTTGAGTACAATGACTATGATGAATATGTCAAGCTCAAGAACACAAATGAGAAGCTCATGAAAGATCTTGAAGAAATAAAAAGCCACAACACCATTGTGCTTGAAACTCTTGATCATGATGAAGAGTTGATCCTTGAGAATGAGAAGCTCAAAGAAGAGAACAAGAGACTCAAGGAAGAGAAGAATAATGATGTTCTCAAGAAAGAGAACAAGAAGCTCAAGATAGAGAAAGAACATCTCAAGGTTGGATTGAGCAAGTTTGCAAGAGGCAAGCATCTTCAAAGTGAGCTTCTAATGAACACCGTCATGAAGATGGATAGAAGTGGCATTGGATATGTGACACATGTAGAGAAGAAGAAGGCTCAAGTTCAACAACAACAATCAAAGCCAAAGCCAAAACCAAAGAGATGTTTTGAGTGTGGACAAGAAGGCCACTTTCCCATTAGTGTCAAACTCCACCACCACAACCCTTGCCCAAGCATGCTAGAGCCTTTGCCTTCAATGCTCACTACATGCTTAGAAAGGACTCTAGTAGAAAGATGAAAGTCATGTTCTTAGGACCTCCTAACAAGAATAGGCCAAAGAAGATTTGGGTGGCTAAGTCACTTGTTGAGAAGGTGAAGGGCCCTCAACAAGTTTGGATTCCTAAAGCTTGAATCTCTTGTGTGTAGGTGAACTACAAGACCGGTGGAAGTCATTGGGTTATTGATAGTGGTTGCACTCAACATATGATCGGTGATCCTCGTATGTTCACCTCACTAGATGAAGAGGTAGATGGACAAGAGAAAATTACATTTGGAGATAACTCAAAGGGCAAGGTTAAAGGATTGGGCAAAGTGGCAATATCAAATGATCATTCCATCTCAAATGTGCTCTATGTTGCCTCTTTGAGCTTCAATTTGCTATCCGTTGGACAATTATGTGATCTTGGCTTCCAATGCTTGTTTACCGAGAAGGAGGTTGTTGTATCCAAGGTAGATGACAATCAAGTGATATTCAATAGATTTAGATACAACAACTTATATCTAGTGGACTTCACCTCCGAAGATGCAAATTTGAAGACTTGTCTATTCATCAAAACAACACTTGGGTGGCTATGGCATAGAAGACTTGCTCATGTCGGGATGAGCTCACTCAAGAAGCTTATGAAGAATGACTTGGTGAGAGGGTTGAAGGATGTGAAGTTTTAAAGGACAAGCTTTGTAGTGCATGTCAAGCCAGCAAGCAAGTTGCAAATACTCATCCAACCAAAGCTTTCATGTCAACCACAAGAGTGCTAGAACTCCTTCACATGGATTTATTTGGACCAACAACATACAAGAGTTTGGGAGAGAATCTCTATTGTCTTGTGATTGTTGATGACTATTCAAGGTATACATGGGTATTCTTTCTTCATGACAAATCCGAGGTTGCATCTTGCTTCAAAAAGTTTGCCAAGAGAGCTCAAAATGAATTTGAAGTGAAGCTCAAGAAGATAAGAAGTGACAACGGAAAAGAATTTGACAACACAAACATTGAAGGTTATTGTGATGAAGTTGGGATCAAGCATGAAGTCTCCGCAACTTATACTCCTCAACAAAATGGTGTAGTTGAGAGGAAGAACCGGACTTTGATCACTCTTGCAAGGACAATGCTAGATGAGTACAACACACCCGAAGCTCTATGGGCGGAAACAATCAATACCGCATGTTATGCATCCAACCGTCTATTCCTTCAAAAGTTCCTTGGCAAGACACCTTATGAGTTGCTCAATGGGAAGAAGCCGGACGTCTCTTGCTTTAGGGTGTTTGGTTGCAAATGCTACATCTACAAGAAGCGGCAACACCTAGGTAAGTTTCAAAGGCGTTGTGATATTGGTTTTTTTGTTGGTTACTCATCAAAGTCCAAAGCATATAGAGTATTTAATCATGCCACCGGCTTGGTTGAAGAAACATATGATATGGAATTTGATGAATCTAACGGCTCCCAAGGAGCACATGAGAATCTTGATGATGTAGGTGATGAACCATTAAGGGAGGCCATGAAGAACATTCCGGTGGGAGACATCAAGCCTAAAGATGATGAAGATGATGTACAAGTCATTGATCAACCTTCTTCATCAAGTGTGCCACAAGATGGTGAAAAAGATGGGAGAGTAGAAAATGAAGATACTCATATCTCCCATGAGCAAATGGTGGTACAAGCACAAGATGTTGATGCTCCACAACCTCCTCCTCAAGTGGTCAATAGAAGAAATACACCTCTCCTACAAGATCATCCATAAGATCTCATCATAGGGAGTCCATCAAAGGGAGTGATGACTAGATCTCAAAAACTTGCTTCATTTATTGCTCATCACTCTTTTGTCTCTTGGTATGAGCCTACCAAGGTAGAGGAAGCTCTCAAGGATCCGGACTGGATCAATGCCATGCATGAAGAGTTGAACAACTTCACCCGCAATGAAGTTTGGACTCTTGAAGAGCGACCAAAAGGAGCAAGAGTCATTGGAACAAAGTGGGTGTTCCACAACAAGCAAGATGATCAAGGTGTTGTTGTGAGGAACAAGGCAAGACTAGTGGCAAAGGGGTTCTCTCAAGTTGAAGGTTTGGATTTTGGAGAGACCTTTACATCGGTTGCAAGATTAGAAGCCATCCATATCCTACTTGCAAATGCATCACATCATGAAATAAAACTATATCAAATGGATGTGAAAAGTGCATTTTTAAATGGCTTTATTAATGAACTAGTCTATGTTGATCAACCTCTCGGGTTTGAAGACCCTAGATATCCTAATCATGTTTATAGGTTGTCCAAGGCACTATATGGGCTTAAGCAAGCCCCAAGAGCTTGGTATGAGCGCCTTCGGGACTTCCTTATTGAGAAGGGCTTCACCATTGGGAAGGTCGACACCACGCTATTCACCAAGAAGCTTGATGGGCACATCTTCATTTGTCAAGTATATGTTGATGATATTATCTTTGGATCATCAAATGAAGACTCATGCAAAGAATTTGGTGAATTGATGTTGAAGGAGTTCGAGATGTCCATGATTGGTGAGCTTACATTCTTTCTTGGTTTTCAAGTCAAGCAAATGAAAGAAGGCATCTTCATCTCTCAAGAGAAATACACAAAAGATCTTCTCAAGAGATTCAAGATGGATGAATGTAAGCCAATCAAGACACCAATGCCTACCAATGGACATCTCGACCTAGATGAGGGAGGTAACCCGGTTGATCAAACTCTCTACTATTCTATGATTGGTAGCTTGTTATATTTAACCGCATCTAGGCCCGACATCATGTTTAGTGTGTGTATGTGTGCTAGATTCCAAGCTAATCCTAAGGAAACACATTTAATTGCCGTAAAAAGAATCCTTAGGTATCTCAAGCACACACCAAGCATTGGCCTTTGGTATCCCAAAGGAGCTATATTTGAATTAGTGGGCTATTCCGATTCGAATTATGCCGGTTGCAAAGTTGATAGAAAAAGCACATCCGGAGGGTGCCATTTGCTTGGTAGATCACTTGTGTCTTGGTCCTCCAAGAAACAAAATAGTGTGGCTTTGTCCACCGCCAAAGCGGAATACATTGCCGCGGGTGCTTGTTATGCACAAATTTTATACATGAAACAAACTTTGCTAGACTATGGTATAGTTCTAGAAAAGGTACCTCTTTTGTGCGACAATGAAAGTGCGGTAAAACTTGCAAATAATCCGGTTCAACACTCTCGCACCAAGCACATAGATATCCACCATCACTTTCTAAGAGATCATGTTGCTAAAAATGATATATCACTAGAAGGTGTAAGGACCGAAGATCAATTAGCGGATATCTTTACTAAACCGCTAGATGAGGAAACCTTTTGTAGATTGCGAAATGAGCTCAATGTACTTGACTTTAGCAACTTTACAAAAAATTGAGCTTGTGTTGTCCCTTGCATTCATTGTAATATACAACATGTTTAATTTTTGGCAATGCATGTAGGGCTTGTCTAACATGGTTAAGATAACCGCCGAAAAGCGTGTGAAGAAGCTTAACCTTGGATCAAACTTGACAAGCAACTAGATTTACTTACATAGTATTTCATATACATGGATGTTGTTTTGTCGTTTTGTTCCATTTGCCCTCTTATTGCCTATTTTCTTAAAAAGAATTATAGCCTAAGGTAAAATATTTTGAAAAATATGAGGTTTTGAGAGTGGTCACTCACATCAGTCCCAATTGGTGTTTATTTGGATCTTATTCATGTTGGGACTTGATTGGGAACAGACAGCGTGAAGGAACTTTGAAGATTTGCTGGAAAAGGTGCACCGGACGCTGCACCGGACACTGTTGTCCAGCGTCCGGTCAGTTCACAGGAGGTGAACTGCTGCTGAAGGAGTGACCGGACGCTGCGTTTGTGCGTCCGGTTAGGAAGGGATCCAGCGTCCGGTCGTTTGGAGAAGGAATAGGCTGTACTGATCGGACCCTACCTGCGTCCGGTCATGGACCACCGGACGCGTCCGGTCCCGATTCCAAAGGAATTGGACCTCTCTGGAATCAACCGGACGCTGGGTGGTAGCGTCCGATCGCTACCACCGGAGCGTCCGGTCAGTGGATCTCGCGCGGCTTCAGGACTCTTTTCCGTTTCCTTTCTTGTCGCGTTGGGGGATCTATTTAATTCAATCGGCCGTACCTATTCCGCCGTAACCTAGTCCCTGCTCGGGCCGTCGTCGCCGCCGCAGCTCTCCCACGCCCAAGCCACCGCACCTCCGCAGCCGAGCCCGCAGCCGAGCACCTTGCGTCAGCCTCGCACGCCACCGCACCTCCCCTGCCTGCGCTTGCCCCTGCTCCGCGCCACCGCAGCCGTGGGCCCTAGCCACCGCGCGCCTCTCGTGAATTAGCAACGCCGGAGTCAAGCCCGTAAGTCCAGCGCCTCCAGTCATCCTGCTGCTCCATCAAGTGCCATTCAAGTCCTAACCCTACCTCCTCGATTAGTAAGGCACTTTTCTACCAATTCATCAGTGTACCCCACGTTTGCGCAGCAACCCTAACTTCGTCATTGTCACTGATCCACAGCCAATTCTTCGCAGAGCTTCACAACCCTAGCATCAGCCGGTTCCGAGGTTTCCCCCGCGTGACACGTCCCTCTTTCTCTTGGATTGCTGGTTCGTCAGGTAGCTTTCCCATCGTCTCAATCTCGCACCTACATTGCTTGCTTCCTAGGTCTTTCGCATCTATTAGATATATTGTATTTATGTGTATATCCATCTATTCTATTATGCAGTGAGTCGGTGCCGTTGAGGTTCCTGTGGCAGTTGTCAGCAACTCGGGGCCAAGCTCACGAGTACGGATCGAGGCCAAGCCTCGAAAGGGTCAGTGGCAGTTGATCTTGTCAGCGACAGTTCATCTTCTTGTCAGATTAGATGGCTCGCACCAAGAACGTCGGAGGTGGTCCAGGGGATGATGATCGGAGGCCCCCGCCTCGCCTACCCACAGATCCAAAAGGCAAGGCAACAAAGAAGGTTGCATCCAAGAAGCGCAAGTATCCAGATGCTGAGACCGCTAGAGCAGCAGCAGTTGCAGAGGCCGCAGAGCGTGCCGAGGCAGGAGGACGCCAGAGTGGAGTTGTCATTGCTGACCGGCTTTCACCAGGAGCTCAGGATAGACTTCGGCAAATTGAGGATCTTCATGGTAGTCCACCAGGGACAATGATGATGGTAGGACGACGTCTTCCCATTGTGGAGCCTCAGCGCCAGGGGGAGTCCCAGCAGGAGCCACAGCACCAGCCCCCACCAGCAGAGCCTCAGCCAGCTCAGGAGACACAGGAGGGCCAGCAGGCCAAGGAGACCCAGCCGGCACCTCAGTTACGCCGCTCTGGTCGTACCAGTGCTACAGTTCCACCGAGGCCAGCTACACAGCGCAGGGGTTCATGCCCACCGCCTAGACCACAGGGTCCGCCTCTAGTGGTACATCTTGACTTGAGGGCCGCCACAGCTAGATAGGTTTGCAGGCTGAGGTTTGTTGAGTTCGACGTGTGGTTCCCTTCGAGGAGGGATGAGAGAGCAGCAGAGGGGTTTTACACGCCACTGCAGGAGGATTTCTACAATGCTTATCTCAACAGTGGGGCAGTGTTCAGATCTCAGAGAGTCTGCAGTATAGAGTCTATTGTGGCAGCAGCCGGAGAGCATATCCGCCCCTACTTGTCATATTAGCCGAGGCTTACAGATCTGATTGGCCGGACAGGAGTATATGTACCATCTTGGGTTCGGCAGTTCTATGCATCGCTCTATGTTGACCCACATCATAACTTCATTCATTTTGCATTCAACGGCAGAGATTATAGGGTGATGAGCCAGAGGGTCAGGGAGATACTGAGACTACAGGAGCAGCCTGTTAGATTGCATGAGGTGTGTTATGGACAGCAGGAGCCTCCCAGGCGTCCTCATGGAGGGTTGGTGCCCCCTACTGATCTTGTGCGCCATTGCTTTAAGGAGCCCTTTGGTGAGGGGTCGAGGAGGAACCCCAGTGACCTGACTCCTACAGCTCGAGTACTAGAGGCTATCATTAGGAGGACACTACTTCCCCGGTTGGGATACAGAGAGGGTCTAACTCGCCTACAGCTCTGGCTCCTTAATGCCCTAATGCAGCAGACCGTGTTTGACATTTGGGACCTCCTTCTATCAGAGATAGAGGATACTATAGCTAAGGGTTTCAAGGGTCGCAGGCAGCTTCCTTATGCACATTGGATCACATTCTTGATGCTCAAATCTGTGCAGGTCAGGACCCCAGAGATGGTTGCCGAGTACAAGGGTGCCACTACTGAGTTTCCAACTTATAACATGGCACAGAGGATTCGGCACAGCACACCACAGTCACCTACTAGGCCCAGTCGTCGTCTAGTTGTTCCAGAGTCAGCAGCTCAGTAGGACGAGATTATCCGAGGCATAGCCGCTACTGAGGAGAAGCTGCTTGAGGCACAACAGGAGATGACCGAGTCTAGTGACAGTTCGAATGATGACTATCAGCCGATTCCTCATATGCCTCCACGCAGACATGATGCAGAGGCCGGCAGCTCCAGCTCAGCTCCACCTGCACCGCAGACGGACCCCGCTCTTATTGCCATACTTGAGCGGATGCAGCAGGACCAGGCTCGCCAGGCACAGGAGACAGCTGCAAACTTTGCATAGTTCCAGGCTTGTCAGGATGAGTTCCAAAGGCAACAACAGCTTCTCCAGCAGCAGCAGCAGCAGATGCATCAGCAGCAGTTACTTATGCAGCAGCAGCTCATGGGATTCATGCAGCATGTAGTGACAGCTCTTGGGGCTTCATAGCCACAGCCTTCGCCCCAGCTTGCTCAGCCTGCCACCACTATGACGACTCCAGTAGTACAGCTCAGTGGGCTTTAGAGTTAGGGACAGCCTCCAGCTCCTTTTGCTTCACCCACAGTTCAGGTGTCCCAGTGGTTGTCCTCGCCAGTTGTAGCCCCGCAGTTCACTCCATTACAGACAGGCTTCACTCTGGATCAGTCATCCTCGCTATTTGTGCCTGACACATCAGTCTCTAGGAGTCTTGGAGCATCCTTCAGCGAGTTGACGGGGATGCCTACACCGCCGCATATGCATGCCCGGGTCCTTCTACTCCAGCTCCAGTCGCCATGACGACACAGAGGCTTCCCAGCTCAGTTGCTTCCTCAGATCCTACGACAGATGTACCAGCAGCTTCAAAGGCAGCACCAGCCCCAGCTCAGACCCAGACTGCTTCAGCGACACTTCCTGCTTCAGAGGGTCAGTCAGTACAGAGCTCAGGGTCAGATGATGATGGCGCCCAGTTTCATCTTGCTCCACGTACCTCAGCGCCCGGCTCATCCGCTGCAGCCCCGTCGACCGACCCTTAGGTTTTGGTGTTTGACGCCAAAGGGGGAGAGGGTTCGAGTATGTAGACTAAGGGGGAGCGACATTTAGGGGGAGCTTGTTATCTAGTATTAGCTTATTATATACATTTGGAGTTTTGTTTGTGTGATACACTATTACTATTATGCATTCGTGTGTTACTTTCATGCATACTATTATATCTATGTGATAGTGATACCTACATGATTGTGATATATGACATGTGAGCTCTCTACTTTACATTATTTATATGTCATATCACTTGTGTTATGCTCATTTGCCTTTGCTTCCGCATTTATACTCCGATGCAAATGAGCTTTGTTTCTAGTACTCATGCTTAATTCGTATCCTTTGAGTACATTGAGTTGGCTTGGATCATATAAGTTTGACTGACACTTTTGTTCTTATCGACAAAAGCTTATATGAACCAAGTCCGTCAAAAACCTCACTCTTTCACATACTCGAGGTGGTATTGTCATCAATCACCAAAAAGGGGGAGATTGAAAGCATCTAGGCCCCTTGTTGGGTTTCGGTGATTAATGACAATACAAGATTACTATGACTAATGTGTGTTTTGCAGAGGCAATTAAGTTAGGTCATGGTAATGGTGATCGATTGGGCAATCGAGGTGGTCATGCCCCTACGATGGAAATCGTTTCGGTTTTCAAAGGATGGACGACAAGGTTAAGGATGACTAGTTCTAAATGTCGATTGGAGTTGGAGTGACACTTAGAGTAGTTTAGGACTTTGTTTTTCCTTTGGCCGTACAATTAAGGGGGGTATAGACGGGTAGCTTGACCTAGTTGAGTCTAGTGAGTTAGGTGTGGTGCACACTTGTTAAAACTAGCTCTAGGTAGCTCCTATGAATGCCTAAGATCCTTTGGATTAAACTTCATTCACATATGATCGAGAGTTGAAAGTGAATGGATGGTCAAATGCTGACCGGACGCTGGCCCCGATGCGACCGGACGCTGGCCGCAGGGTCCGGTCAGTTCATTTGATCAGCAGACTGCGTTCGGTGTGACCGGACACTAGAGAGGTCATGTGACCGAACGCTAAAAGGCAGCGTCTGGTCGACTCCAGTAAGGTACCAGAGAAGGGAATCTGCGACCAGATGCGTCCGGTCAGTACTGACCGGACCCTGAGTGTTCTGCGTCCGGTCGAGTCCAGTAAGGTTCCAGTAAGGGTTTAATGCGACCGGACGTGTTCGGTCAGTGCTGACCGGACCCTGCCAGCGTCCGGTCAACACATTCTCACTGGTTCGCTGGTTGAACTGACCGGAGCGTCCAGTCAGTACGACCGAAGCGTCCGGTCACCCCGCAGAAGCTCATAACGGTTCGTTTTTCAGGCTGCTTTATAAATAGAAGCTCCACTCGTGTGTGGAGTGACTTTTGCTCATTCCAACAGCTGAGAAACACGTTTGTGAGTGTCAAGAAGAGCAAGGTCCTAGTGAGGTGATTGACATTTGAGAATCAAAGAGAGTAGCCTCATTAGTGAATCAAGAGTAGACAAGTGTGCATCCATCTTCTCATTAGGCTTCATGTGGTCAAGTGAGAGTTCGTGCTTGTTACTCTTGGTGATCGCCATCACCTAGACGGCTTGGTGGTGATTGGGAGCTTGGTGATCACCCGGCAGAGCTTGTGGGTGACCCAACTCAATTTGTGAGCGGCTTTGGGTGATTCGCCGCGACGGAGTGTCGAAGAATCAACCCGTAGAGAGCACTTGATCCTTGCGTGGATCAAGGGGGAGCTACACCCTTGCGCGGGTGCTCCAACGAGGACTAGTGGGGAGTGTCGACTCTCTGATACCTCGGCAAAACATCGCCGCGTTCCTTTCTCCTCATTTACTTTGAGCATTTACTTTGAGCATTTACTTTGAGCAATTCAATACTTGTCTTTACATTCATAGAATTGCCATGCTAGAGTAAGTTTGGAACATAGGTTGATAGTCCGTTGTGCGTTAGTTTATTAGAAACACTTTTCTAGGCACAAGGGGTTAATTGGGCTAACCGTAGGATTTAATTATTGCAAGAAAATTTAGAATTAGCCCAATTCACCCCCTTCTCTTGGGCATCTTGATCCTTTCAGTTGCTTCATTGATCTTCAACTTGCTATCTGTTGGTCAATTGTGTGATCTTGGCTTTCAATGCTTGTTTACCGAGAAGGAAGTAGTTGTATTAAAGAAAGATGATGATCAAGTTATATTCAAGGGCTTTAGATACAACAACCTATATCTAGTGGATTTCACATCCGAAGATGCAAACTTGAAGACATGCCTATTCACCAAAACATCACTTAGGTGGCTATGGCATAGAAGGCTTGCACATGTTGGGATGAGCTCACTCAAGAAGCTAATGAAGAATGAATTAGTGAGAGGGTTGAAGGATGTGAAATTTGAGAAGGACAAGCTTTGTAGTGCATGTCCAGCCAGCATGCAAGTTGCAAATACTCATCCTACAAAAGCTTACATGTCAACAACAAGAGTGTTAGAGCTCCTTCACCTGGATCTATTTAGACCAACAATTTACAAGAGTTTGGGAGAAAATCTCTATTGTCTTGTGATAGTTGATGACTACTCTAGATATACTTGGGTGTTCTTCCTTCATGATAAGACCGAAGTGGCATCATATTTCAAGAAGTTTGCCAAGAGAGCACAAAATGAGTTTGAAGTGAAGCTCAAGAAGATAAGAAGTGATAATGAAAAAGAATTTGACAACACAAACATTGAAGCATATTGTGATGAAGTTGGAATCAAGCATGAGGTCTCCGCAACATATACTTCTCAACAAAATGGTGTAGTAGAGAGAAAGAACCTAACACTTATCACGCTTACAAGAACTATGCTTGATGAGTACAATACGTCCGAAGCTCTATGGAAGCTATGAACACCGCATGCTATGCATCCAACCGCCTATTTCTTCAAAAGTTTCTTGGCAAAACCCCTTGTGAGTTGCTCAATGGGAAGAAGCCGGACGTATTATTCTTCCGGGTGTTTGGTTCACAAATGCTACATCTATAAGAAGCGGCAACACCTAGGGAATTTTAAAGACATGATATTGGCTTTCTTGTTGGTTACTCATCAAAGTCCAAAGCATATCGAGTATTTAATCATGCCACTGGCTTGGTTGAAGAAACATATGATGTGGAATTTAATGAATCTAACGGCTCCCAAGCAGCACATGAGAATCTTGATGATGTAGGTGATGAACCATTGAGGGAGGCCATGAAGAACATTCCGGTTGGAGACATCAAGCCCAAAAATAATGAAGATGATATACAAGTGATTGATCTACCTTCTTCATCAAATGTGCCACAAGATGGTGATAAAGATGGGGAGAGTAGAAAATGAAGATACTTATGTCTCTCATGATCAAACGGTGGCACAAGCTCAAGATGTTGATGCTCCACAACCTCCTACTCAAGTGGTTGATAGAAGAAATTCACTTCTACTACAAGCACATACATAAGATCTCATCATAGGGAGTCCTTCAAAGGGTGTAATAATTCGCTCTCAAAAACTTACTTCATTTATTGAACTTCACTCTTTTGTTTCTTGCATTGAGCCTAAAAAGGTAAAAGAAGCTCTTCAAGATCCGGATTGGATAAATGCCATGCATGAAGAGTTGAATAACTTCACCCGCAATGAAGTTTGGACAAAATCATTTAGAGATGTTTAAGCACAAAATCAAGGCTGGTTGACATCACACATGTTTACTATATTCACAAAGGTGATTTAAAACAAACATGTATCGTATCATTTCCTGCAAGAGTTTATTACCAAGCATAGGAAAATTTATTCATTAAGTTTTATTAAGTCTTAAACTATTGTTAAACAAGTACGTAACATTGGGGTGTTACAACGGTGACCCACGACGGCACCCCAGCAGCAGTAGCAGGGCGGTTACGTTACGTCAGATGAAACATGTGATCTCCCAAATCTGCTTTTAAAATATCCAGATGAAACACTTGCAACATACATCTGAAACAGATAAAACACTTGAAACATATGCTTGAACCATGTGTGTATAGTCATAGCAACATATGCAACACCGAGATCTACTTTTGCAACATTTAGATAAAACACTTGCTACATGAGTCTGAAACATGTGAAACACTTGAAACACACGCTTGAAACATGTGTATAGAGCCATAGTAACATATGCAACATCGAGATAAAACACTTGAAACATACGTCTGAAATACTTGAGGCTTGCAACACATGCAACATCCAAGATCTATTTGCACAATTCAGATGAAACACTTGAAACATAAGTCTGAAACTCTTGAAACACGGCTTCGTTGGTGGCCATAACGTACCTGATGGGGAACTCCGGTAGCCAACAAGCTCGGGTCCAGAGGACGTCGAGAGCAACGGTCAAGCATACACCCCAGGCGCAGCCCCCTGCCTCTCCTTCTGCGACAGGGCGAAGTGGATGGGGGCATGGCGCGGGGTGCGGAGCAACGCGGGATGTGGGCGGGCGTAACGGCGGAGAGAAAGATGGGCCGGAGGCACGGTAGAGCATGGTCGCGGCGCTGCAGCGATTTTTTTTTAAGAAATTACGGTGCCTGAAGGGGAGCGGATAAGAGCGCCTCGTGGACATCGTGGCCCACCAACGGGGCTGGACAGAGCATTGCCGTTTTTAATAAAAACAAATTAAACTCTTGCTTTAAGGAGCTATTTGAAATGGTCTAACTACCGTGCTAAGGCGACGAAAGGGGAACACTATCTTTCCAAACGCATACATCACACGGACACAAAAGTCACGAAGGGGGCAGAAAAACAGAACCATTTCAGATTCTCGATAGTCGGTAGATGACCTCATCAGCGTTCATCCATCGCAGCATCGCCAAACTTTGATCAGGGCCATACATCATTCAAGCCATATTGATTTAGTCGCCCAATCGTGCCGGAGAGAGCAGCACATCGTTGATCAGCCTGTCGAGGTTCGCGAGCGACCTCGCCGCCGACCCCGCGGCGGCCTCTCTCCACTCCGCTGCCCTGCGCGCCATCTCCTTCCCCTTGTCCCCACGCATCGCGTCCCGTATCCTCGCCTGCACGGCCTCCCGCCGCACGTCGTCGCCGACCTCCATCGCCACGCCCCACTCGACGCACTTGTACCGGCAGTTAGTCTGCTGCTCCGCGAAGAAGGGCCAGCACAGCATGGGCACCCCGGCGCCGAGGCTCTCCAGCGTCGAGTTCCACCCGCTGTGCGTCAGGAACAGGCCCACCGCCTCGTGCCGCAGCACGGCCTCCTGGTCGCACCAGCTCGCCAGGAGGCCCCTGCCCTCGGTCGCCTCCAGGAACCCCGGCGGCAGCGCCGCGGCCGAGGCGGTGTCGCCCTTGACGACGTCCGGCCGGACGACCCAAAGGAAGTCGTAGCCACTCCTCGCCAGCCCCCACGCGAACTCTGCCAGCTCCTGCCCGCTCATGACCGTCACGCTCCCGAAGTTCACGTACACCACCGACCGCGGCCGGGGCTTCCTGGCGTCCAGCCAGGCGAGGCAGGACTGGTCCTCCCGCCACAGGCTGCAGCTCACCGCGTCGAGGGGGCCCCTGCGGACGACGACCTGCTCCGTGACGGAAGCGAGCGGGCCGATGGTGTATACGGCCGGGATGATGGCGCGCATGGCGTCGAGCGCCGGCTGCTCCAGCTCGTCGAAGGTGTTGATGACAACGGCGGACGCGTACTCCGAGCGTTCCACCTCCTGTAACTGGAAGGTCATCAGCACGTCGTTGGGGTCGGTGGTGCGGAGGAAGGTCGGGAAGTCCTTGAGCCGCATGTGCTTGCTCATGCCGGGCGCCCAGACCACCGGCGTGTCCATGAACCCGTTCGTCAGCTGCTCTTCGTCTGCGCCACCCAAAAAAGAAATCGCATGTGGCTTTCGACGGATTGGATAGGGATGCAGAGGACCAGAGGCAGCAGAGCATACCTTTGAAGGGGATGATGCCCCTGTCGATGAGGAGGCGGAAGTTGCGGTAACCCATGTAGCCGCAGGCGCTGGCCGTCCAGAAGAGCGCGCACGGCACGCCCACCTCCCTGGCGGCGTCCACGCTGAAGCTCATCAGGTTGTCCGCCACGACGCACGTCACGCCGTCCAGCCCAGCGAGCAGGCTTCGCAGGTGAGGCGGGCAGTTGTGCTTGGTGGCGTGGCTGATGGTCGCCGGGTCCTGCGTGGCGTCGGCGTCGGACTCCGGCAGGCCGTCCGGGATGGTGGCGAAGCGGAACCCCGTGAGGCCCGCGACGGCGGCGGCGCCGCGGGAGCGGACGAGGCGGCGGTGGTTGTACTCGGTGTTGACGAAGGTGACGCGGAAGCCCCTGGCGTGGAGGATCTTGGCCAGCTCCAGCATCGGCGTGATGTGGCCCTGCGCCGGGAACGGCACGCAGACCGCGTGCGGCTTCTGGCTGGCCGGCAGAGTAGCAGCGCTCATGTTTGCTTTCCTCCTGGCCACAGGCCACCTGGGACAATGGAAGGGATCGAATTGTTATATCTTGACTTGATTGTAGTTTACTGCATAAATTGAGCAGGTGAAGACCGATGAGAAGCAGGCGACAATTTATCATGGGCGACTAATGGCACACACTTTTTGACTAGACTAGAATCTCCCAACTTTTGTTTGATTGCGTTTAGCAAGTGTCAAGCCACCATCCAATTGTAGTGTCCTTTAATCCAACGATAGAACACAGTTATGCGGATCACAAGATAAATTGTCGATCCAGCAGAGCGAGCGAGCTCTTCGTGGCTCACGCCGATCCAGCAAGACGAGCCAAAGCCACTACATGAATCAAGCAGCCCTTTACTTTTTTTGTACCCTTTGTTATGTATAGTACGCCAACACTTATCAGCTTGTTCAGTGGGACTTAGAGAAACTTTGGCTTTACATGAAACTAGCATTTTGTGTTTGACAAAGTTAATATAAAAATATCATACTTATTGAAACCAAATAAGTATAATTTATTTTTTTCCATTTTAATTCTTGTGTTATACATATAGATACACTTTTGAATTTAATCAAACTTTAGATAGTTTGGCTAAATATAGAAAGCTGAAGTCGTCAGCACTTGGAGAGAGCCGTCAGCACTTAGGTAGCAGGACGTGATTCTTGATTAGGTCGTCCAGGTTGATCAACGCCCTGCCGCCAGGCAGCGTCGCCCGAACGGCGGCCTCCTTCCACTCGTCCGCCCTCCGCTTCATCTCCCTCCCTTGTCGCCGGCCATTGCCTCTCGTATCGTTGCCTCCAGAGCCCCGCCGCACGTCGCCGTCGACCTCCACCCCCACACCCCACTCGGTGCACGCGTACCGACGGTTGGTCTGCTGCTCCGCGAAGAAGGACCAGCACATCATGGGCACGCCCGCGCTGAGGCTCTCCGTCATGGAGTTCCACCCGCTGTGCGTCAGGAACACCCCCACCGCCGGGTGCCGCAGCACCGCCTCCTGCTCGCACCAGCTCGCCAGGAGGCACCTGCCCTGGTGGACTCCACGAACTCGGGTGGCAGCACGGCGGTCTCGCCCTTCACCAGGTCGGGCCGGATGATCCACAGGAAGTCGTAGCCGCTGCTCGCCAGCCCCCACGCGAACTCCACCAGGTCCTGGTTCGACATGGTGGTGACGCACCCGTAGTTCACGTACACCACCGACCGGGCCGCCCTGCCGTCCAGCCACCGCAGGCACGTGTGGTCTTCCTTCCAGAGGCTGGCGTGGACCGTGCCGAGCGCTGCTGCGTCGACGACGACGCCAGGGTCAGGGGCGGCGGCGGCCAGCCGCTCGAGGAGGAGACTGAGCGGGCCGATGGTGTAGACGGGCGGCAGGATGGCGCGCATGGCGTCGAGCGCCGTCGGCTCGAGCTCGTCGAAGGTGTTGAGGATGACGGCGGTGGCGGCGTTCGTGCGCGACACCTCGTGCATCACGAAGTCGAGCAGGATGTCGCCGCGCTGCATCGTGTAGATGAAGCTCGGGAAGTCCCTGAGCCGCATGTGCTTGCTCATCCCGCGCGCCCACCCCACCGGCGTGTCCAGGTACCCGTTCGTCAGCTGCGCTTCGTCTGCAGCATGCATGCTCTAATCGATCACAGACATGAAGACGATATGCGTATATCCGAAATGCAAGATCCTTGTTTCGCCTAGCGCATCAGTCATCAGCCATCACTAAGGGACGAACCTTTGAGAGGCGCGAGGCCTTCGTCCATGAGGAACTGGAAGTGGCGGTAGCCCATGTAGCCGCAGGCGCTGGCCGTCCAGAAGAGCAGGCACGGCACGCCGATCTCCTTGGCAGCGTCCACGCCGAAGCTCATGATGTTGTCCGCCACGACGCACGTCACCGGCGGCACCCCGCCATCGCCGTCGTTGTTGAGGCGGTCGAGCAGGCTCTTGAGGTGCGGGAGGCAGGTCTTCATGGTGGAGTCACAGAGCGCGGCCGGGTCCTGCGTGGCGTCGGCGTCCGAGTGCGGCAGGCCGTCGGGGATGGTGGCGAAGCGGAAGCCCGGCAGGCCCGCGACGGCCTGGGGGCCCCGGGACCGGATGAGGCGGCGATGGTTGTACTCGGTGTTGACGAAGGTGACGTGGAAGCCCTTGCAGTAGAGGACCTTGGCCAGCTTCATCATCGGCGTCACGTGGCCCTGCGCCGGGAACGGGACGCACACCGCGTGCGGCTTGTCGCCGGCTGCCATCTCTCGTCGTCCGGAAAGGAGAGAGTAATGCTGCGTGCTGTGTTCAGGAATTTTCTGTGGAGTGAATGAGTGGTCTATCTTCTGGATTGCTGGCGCCAATATAATACAGATACAGACGTGACGTTTTGAATCTCTCTTGCATTGGTGACCAGGAACATCTCTCTTGCATTGGTGACGTTTTGAATCTCTCTTGCATTGAATGAGTGGTCTACCAAGGCTACGTTCGTTTTGTTACAGAATGGTCACCAGGAACAATTCTAGCAGTAGCAGGATTCCTAAGCTAATTTATATAGGCTTTGATGACGTGAATTGGGCTAAACGAACGAGTCCTAATAAAGAAACAAAGACGCTGATATTATCTGTTGGTGCAGCTTAGTAGAAAGGTTATTTTCTTAGAGTTCTATATTTGAGGCACTTGAATTTCAGCAAATAATTTTAGACAACCAAATAGTGCAACTAAAAGCACAACTCATAAAAAATAACTCAAATTTTTTTATAACCAAATAATAACAAAACTACATATTACATGAATAACAATAAAAACATACACCTAAAATATATGAGAAGCAATTTTTTTAGTTCGAGATAAGGTAATCATTAGATTTTCTTGATGCCTTTCCCTTAAAAAAAATACTCCTATATCCCTCATAAATGACCATGTTGCTTGTCGGAAATAATTTTTTAAACGAACATATAGAAACAAGAGTTTTCAACGTACAAACATTTATGCTTATACGTACATCTCAACAACTATTTGCTGTCAAATGGACCAAAACCACCTCTGCATATATAGGCGCATAGCTGCAAATAGGGATGCAAGCGAACGCTATATTGCTAATTTTATAGATCAACATATCAAACTTATATATAGGTTTATTATGGGCTAACCCGGTTACATCTGTAGCTGCAAAGTCTTGAAATGAGAGAGGCCAAGAGAGGACCTTCGATTCAGCTGCTAACTTTTGTCTTATTTTGGTCCATCGGCAGTCGATCTTCTCGAGAGCCATAGTAGAGGCACAAGTAATTGAGCAGGAAAATCTCGCGCGCCGTAATTTGGATCCATTATATTGATATCATGTCATCGTTACCTGTCAACCGAATTTTATTGATCATAATAATAAACTACTGATGGATCGATTGATATCATGTCATCGCGCTGCTGCCACCCACTCCATCGCTGATAGCTCAATCAAATATAAAAAAGGCCGGCGTGCATACCACGCCGCTTGTGAATGAAATTGACAGCCATGCCAATGCTATTCAAAGTCACAACTGATTGAGCTATCAACGGAAAAAGAAAGAAAGAAAGAAAACTAGCACAGCACGGGACACAGGTAGGGCACCAAAAGGCTGTAGGGGACTCAAACTTGTCGAGCGGTTCTTTTAAGGAGCGTAACAATTAGAACAGAGGAATTATGAGGATAGATAGATGTGGGGAATGAAATTATAATATAAGCCTTGCCCTTTATTGTGATTTATTTACTACAAGTAGTTCTTGGTGTTACCGCTAATTTTTATTCCTATGCAAAAATGCTGACAGAGAAGGCGAAGCCTCTCACCAGCACCACTGCGAACTGAACAAGACAATCGATCAATAGCCGATTAGCCTTCTTCGCATTTTTTGTGAGCAGCCTGCAACTGGAACCCAACACCCCACGTGTCTGGAAGCGACCCGTCAGGACGAGCGCGCGGCGACTACAGGCTGTCCTAGGTCGGCCTGACCGTTCTTACGACCTTGTACACGCATATATGCTTGAGCAAATTCCCTGTATGCCATTAGAAATTTAACTCATCCCTTACGTGCCATCAAAAATTAGTCCATCCCCTCATAGCCACTAGAAATTTAACTTCATCTCCTACTTGCCATTCCCGTCATATTTATCTCACGTACCGTATGTGACGCCGTTATCTTTATACCATCTTCCTTTCTTCCACAAATCGGCCGCGACCTCCCACACCTTCCCGTGATCCCGTCCGTCTCCTGCGTCCCTGCCCGCGCCGCCTCCGTCCTCCAGTCCCTGCCCGCGCCACCTCCGTCCGTCCCTGCCCGCTCCGAGCCGCCTCCGTCCTCCATGCCGCGCCGCGCCGCGCGCGCCTCCGTCCTCCTTGCCCACGGCACCAGCTCGTCGTCGTCGTCGTCCTGGGAGGAGCGCGAGGAGGCGCGGTGGCTCCACGTGGAGCAGCGATGGCAGCGGGAGGGGTCCCGGTGGCACGCCGAGCGCGAGGCCCTGCTCGCTGAGGTCGCGGCGCTGCGGCTCCGCCTCCGTGCGCTCGCGGCCACCGTCGACGCCGTGGCCCCGCCTCCGCGCGCTCGCGGCCGCCGTGCCCGCGCCGCAGCCCAGGCCGGCGCTCGCCGAGGAGGTCGAGGTCGAGGTGAGGAAGGAGGTGGTGGACTCACGGTGGTGGAAGGGAGGAAGGTGGTGCAGCGAGATGAGACGAGCCAGCGCTTGTGGCGCGGGAGCAGAAGTGGCGTCCGCCGCGGCGGCGCATGGCGCGCTAGCCAGCTGCCCCGAGGCTGCAGGCGATGGCAAAGCTTCGGCGCTGGCGGGCACAAGATAGCGCCACCTCGCTGCTGGTCCTTGTCCGCCTTGTCGCCGCCGCCTGTTGGCTGCTGTCCCTCTCTCTTCTCCATCTCCAGCGCCGAGCGAGCAAGTTCGAGCACGGGAGGGCAGCCGCGCGCACCGAGCCAGCCGTTCCGACGCTAGACAAGAACGCGGGTGGGGCGGCCTGGCCGTGCGCCGCCGGCCGTGCACACGGGCGGGCGACCGCGTCGAGCGAGCCGCGCCGCCACTAGCCGAGCACGCGGGCGGGCGACCGCGTCGAGCTAGCCGCGCTGCCGCCGGGCGAGCACGCGGGAGAGCGACAGCGTCGAAGCGAGCCGTTCTGCCGCCGGCCAAGTGCGCAGGCGGGCGTCCGCGACACGCCGCCGCCGGCCGAGCGCGAGGGCAGACGTCCACGACGAGCCAGCCACGCCGCCGCTGATGCGAGCGCAACCATCCTCGAGCACCGTCCGAGCCTTCTCCGTGACGCTGAGCTCCACCCCGCCGCCCTGCTGCTCTCCGCCGGGCACGCCATCACCTCCAGCCGCCGCCCTGCTGCTCTTCGTGGAAGACGCCACCACCGTCGGCCTCATCATCTTCCACGTCGACGAGCACCGGCGTCCCTTGCACCGAGCTGCCATCGATGTATGTACGCCGAGCAACTCCGAGCTCCAGCACCACCGTCACATCTTCCTCGCCTCGAGCCACCTGACCCGGAGCCGTCGTGTCACGGGAGCCCCGTCGGCACTGCAATCCACCCCGGCATCGCAACGCCACCGCACTCGTCGTGTCCGCCTTGGAGCCAACCACGCGGACGCGCTCGACATCCCCAACCACCTCAACGCCGTGCCATGATGTCGAGCCTCCACCGACCTCGCCACGCCACCCTGCTCCAACCCTGCGACGTCGAGCCCATGACCCCAAGCCAGCCCTGCGATGGTGTCTGAGACGTCGGGTATGGGAGCAAGTCACGCCGTAACTCCTCTGTAACAGCAGTGGCAGCTAAGGAACGGAAAATCTAAAACTGATGGCAATGAAGAAAACATATAATTTTGAATGGCAACGAAGAGATTGTTATAGTTTTCGATGGCAACGAAGGAATTTGCTCTATATGCTTTCCGGAACCAAACAAAGCTGTTTGCCATGTGTACAATGGCTCTCCATCTTTGTCTCTCTTGCATGCACATGTTTGACCGTTCTTGTGTTTGCATGCACATGTGTACAATGGCTCTCCATCCTAGGTCGGCCTGACCGTTCTTACGACCTTGTACACGCATATATGCTTTCCGGAACCAAACAATGCATGCACGTACAATGGCTCTCCATCTTTGTCTCTCTTGCATGCACATGTTTGACATGTTTTTTTTAAGACAACAGAAGAAACTTCCCGCTTGTGCGTCACCGCACACAGTGTTTACATTATTACATAGATTCAGCGATATTGCTGATGATTCAAGGAAACAAAAAATGCAAAAAATTTGCATGATGAAGTCTAGTATTAAATTTCCATCCATAGTGAATAGCTCCAGCACAGTGGCCTCTAAATTTCAGGTCGCTAACCGAAAAGACTCCTTTGTTTCATCATCATGATGCAGTAGTGCCCAAAAAGTGCAGCCAGTATGTTCCCCTGAAAATAGCATGCATAAAAGATATATATTTGCAATTTGAAAAATTAGATCATTACGACACATCTCCAAATTGCCCAACATAAAGCAGCTACCCCTACCAGAATATATTTCTTCTCTTTTAATCAAAATTTGATAGCCAACTCCCTAACATGTGGGATACAGAGCTGGGAGGGGTTAACCCAGTAGCTATATAGACAATCCTCCATATTGTCTTGGCATGATGACAATCAAAGAAAAGATGTTTAATAGTTTCGTTAGACAGTCCTCCATATTGTCTTGGCATGATGACAATCAAAGAAAAGATGTTTAATAGTGAAAGCATCTAGGCCCCTAGTTGGGTTTCGGTGATTAATGACAACACGAGATTACTATGACTAATGTTTGTTTTACAGAGGTAATTTTAGTTAGGTTATGGTAATGGCAATTGATTGGACAATCATGGTTGTCATGCCCCTGTCGATGGAAATTGATTCGGTTTTCAAAGGAGGACGACAAGGTTAAGGACGGACTAGTTCTAAGTGTCGTTTGGTGTTGAAGAGACACTTAGAGTAGTTTAGAACTTTATTTTTCCTTTGGCCGTAAGGGGGGTATGGACTAGTAGCTTGACCTAGGTGAGTCTAGTGGGTTAGGTGTGGTGCACACATGTCAAATCTAGCACTAGGTAGCTCAGGAATAGCCATAAGATCAATTGGAGTAAACTTCATTCACATAGGATTTCGAGTTGAAAGTGAATAGAGGGTCAAATGAGTGACCGGACGCTAGTCTAGTTATGACCAGACGCTGCAGGGTGAGTCCGGTCAGTTCATTTGATCAACTGCAGTCATCTGGTACTGACCGGACGCTGAGTGAAGGTGGACCGGACGCTGGGTGTCAGCGTCCGGTCAACTCCAGAGAGGTTCTAGAGAGGGATTTTCTTAACCGGACGCGCCCAGTCGATGCTGACCGGACGTTGGTCAGGATCCGGTAACTGACTAGACGCTGAACAGTGAAGTGACCGGACTCTGGGTGCTAGCGTTCGGTCAACATCAGTAAGGTTCCAGAGAGCGTTTTTCTTGACTGGACGCTTCCGGTCAGTGCTGACCGGACGCAGGTCAGAGTCCGGTCAGAGCATGAAGGCTCTTTCTGACACAGTAGCGGGGATAGCTGACCGGAGCGTCCAGTCACCCCGCAGAGTGCTGACTCAGCCTCCAAACGTTATGTTTTGAATGAGGGGTTATAAATACTTACTCCACTTATTCAAAGGAGCTCTCTTGCCCATTTGTTCAGCTGAGAAACACCTTAAGAGTGCAAGGGAGAGCAAGAGCCTAGTGAGGTGATTGAGATTTGAGAATCCAAGATTAAGGTCCTCGTTAGTGCAAAAAGAGTAGCAAGTGTGCATCCACCCTTCTCATTAGGCTTGTCGTGGTCAAGTGAGAGTTTGTGCTTGTTACTCTTGGTGATCGCCATCACCTAGACGGCTCGGTGGTGATTGGGAGTTTGGTGATCATTCGGCGGAGCTTATGGATGACCCAACTCAAGTTGTGAGCGGTTGTGAGCGATTCACCGCGATGGAGTGTCGAAGAATCAGCCCGTAGAGAGCACTTGATCCTTGCGCGGATCAATGGGGAGCTACACCCTTGCGCGGGTGCTCCAACGAGGACTAGTGGGGAGTGGCGACTCTCCGATACATCGGGAAAACATCACCGCATTCATTTCCCTCTCTTTACTTTGAGCATTTACATTTGAGCAATTTATTTCTTGTCTTTACATTCCTAGAATTGTCATGCTAGAGTAGGATTGGAACCTAGGGTACAAAATTTTTGTGCGGTAGAACAATAGAACACATTCTAGGCACAAAGGGTAAAGTGGGCTAAGTGTAGGGTTTAATTATTATAAAGAATTTAGAATTAGCCCAATTCACTCCCCCCCTCTTGGGTATCTTGATCCTTTCAATTGGTATCAGAGCCTCGTGCTCGCTATATTAGGCTTAACCGCATAGAGCAAGATGTCCCACAGGGATGGACCTCCTCCTATCTTTGAGGGAGATGATTTTACTTATTTGAAAATCCGCATGGAAGCTTATTTAGAAGCTTTAGATGTTGGAGTTCTTAGAGCCGCCTCACAAGGCTTTCTAAAACCGAAGGATCCCACACACCTTTAAGGCGATGAAGTCAATTATGAGAAATAGAATGCAAAGGCTAGAAACACCCTCTTTAGAGGCATTTGCAAAGATGTTTTTAACCGTGTGCGGAACCATAAGGACGTCCATGCACTATGGTCGGACAATTATACGCTCCATGAGAGAACTAAGAGTGAGCGTGAGGAACGCTACCATCTTGTTATGAAAAAACTTAATTCATTTGAGATGCTTCCTAGAGAAAGTGCAAATGAGATGTATTCACGCTTGAATGTTCTTGTAGAGGAAGTCAATAGGCTTAGACTCACACAAATGCAACCCTCCAATGTTGTAAGAAAGATCTTGAGTGTCCTCTCTATTGACAAATATGGGCATATTATGACGGTGCTTCATCAAGGTGATCTTTCCACCGCTACACCAACTCAAATATTGGGAAAGATCAATGCACATGAGATGTACATGCACATCACACCACAAGATGGCTCTTCTTCCACCAAGAAGAAAGACTTGGCATTCAAGGCTAGCCAAGAGAAGAAGGGCAAAGCAAGAGTTGATCATGAGAGTTCAAGTGATGATGAAATTGATGATGCAAGTCTTGCTCTCATGGTAAGAAGAACCGTCAAGATGCTCAAGAAGCTCAACAAGAACGGTGTCAAGTTTGATGGCAAGAAGAAGAAATTCTTCACTAGCAATAGAAGGAAGCCTATCTCCGAGATGGATTGCTATAATTATGGAGAACTTGGTCATCTAGCTCATCAATGTCCCAAACCCAAGAAAGACAAGTACAAGAAGAAGTACAAGGGCAAGAAAGATGACTCAAGTGATGAAGATGATGATGAGAAGAAGAAAAATAAGCCATACAAGAAGAAGGATGGCAAGAAGAAGGAATTCCACAAGAAGAAGAAGAATGGCAAGGCTTACATTATTGGTGATTGACTCACGAATATTGATTCCTCAAGTTGCTCATCCGAAGATAAAAGTGAGAACGAGAAGCTGGCTGCTATTGTAATTGATTCTTCACTATCTTCACCGACACCACCGCCGTCATCCTCTACACACCTATGCCTTATGGCCAAGGGTGAACGAAAGGTACAAAATGATGATGATAGTAGTGGTGATCATAATGCTAGCAATGATGATAGTGATAGTGATGATGAATTTGAATCACATTCCTATGATGATCTTGTCAAGTTACTAAACCAATACACTAAGATCATTAGAAAGACAAGAGCTAAAGATGAAAAGCTAAAACTTGAGAAGGACTCGCTCTTAGCAAAATGTGACATAGCTAAAAAAGCTAGTGTTGAGCTTAGAGAAGAAAACAAAATTATGTCATCCAAACTCAAGGAGCTCAAATCCTCTTAAAAGAAGCTTAAAGAAAAACATGATAAACTTGAGGGGATACATAATGAGCTCACCACTAGCTACAATATACTAAAAGAAGAGTATACCAATCTCAAGGTTAATCATGACAATCTTGTTGATTCTCATGACTTATTATCCAATGAGTCAGATGATGCTACTAACAATGTTGTTAAGATTGATATAGCTACATTATGTGATGACTTGATTGTTGAGAGCATTGAGCAAGGTTTTAGTAGCAAAGGCAAAAAAGTGGTTGAGTACGACAACTATGATGAGTATGTCAAGGTCAAGAATGAGAATAAAAAGCTCAAGAAAGATCTTGAAAAGCTATCAACCACCAACATCTCAAGACCGGCTTGAGCAAGTTCACAAGAGGCCAATATCTCCAAAGTGAACTACTCATGAACACCGTAATGAAGATGGATAGAAGTGGCATTGGGTACTTGGCACATCAAGAGAAGAAAGCTCAAGCTCAACATCAACAAGAACACAAGTCAAAGCCTAAGCCAAAGAGATATATTAAATGTGGACAAGAAGGTCACTTTGTCCATGAGTGTCAAACTCCACCACCACAACTCTTGCCTAAGCATGCTAGACCCTTTGCCTTCAATGCTCATTACATGCTTAGAAAGGATTCTAGAGGAAAAATAAAAGTCATGTTCTTAGGTCCTCCCAACAAGAATAGGCCTAAGAAAATTTGGGTTGCAAAGTCACTAGTTGAGAAAGTCAAGGGCCCCCATCAAGTTTGGGTCCCTAAACAACAAGCATGATCTCTTATGTGTAGGTGAACTACAAGACCGGTGGAAGTTATTGGGTTATTGATAGTGGTTGCACTAAACATATGACCGGTGATCCTCGTATGTTCACCTCACTAGATGAAGAAATAGATGGTAAAGAAATAATTACATTTGGTGACAATTCAAAGGGCAAAGTTCAAGGATTGGGCAAAGTTGCAATATCAAATAATCATTCAATATCAAATGTGCTATATGTTGCTTCATTGAGCTTCAACTTGCTATCCGTTGGTCAATTATGTGATCTTAGCTTTCAATGCTTGTTTACCGAGAAGGAAGTAGTTGTATCAAAGAAAGATGATGATCAAGTTATATTCAAGGGCTTTAGATACAACAACCTATATCTAGTGGATTTCACATCCGAAGATGTAAACTTGAAGACATACCTATTCACCAAAACATCACTTGGGTGGCTATGGCATAGAAGGCTTGCACATGTTGGGATGAGCTCACTCAAGAAGCTAATGAAGAATGAATTGGTGAGAGGGTTGAAGGATGTGAAAATTGAGAAGGACAAGCTTTGTAGTGCATGTCAAGCCAGTAAGCAAGTTGTAAATACTCATCCTACAAAAGCTTACATGTCAACAACAAGAGTGCTAGAACTTCTTCACATGGACCTATTTAGACCAACAACTTACAAGAGTTTGGGAGAAAATCTCTATTGTCTTGTGATAGTTGATGACTACTCTAGATATACTTGGGTGTTCTTCCTTCATGACAAGACCGAAGTGGCATCATGTTTCAAGAAATTTGCCAAGAGAGCACAAAATGAGTTTGAAGTGAAGCTCAAGAAGATAAGAAGTGACAATGAAAAAGAATTTGATAACACAAACATTGAAGCATATTGTGATGAAGTTAGAATCAAGCATGAGGTTTCCGCAACATATACTCTTCAATAAAATGGTGTAGTAGAGAGAAAGAACCGGACACTTATCACACTTGCAAGAACTATGCTTGATGAGTATAATACACCCTAAGCTCTATGGGCGAAAGCTATCAACACCGTATGCTATGCATCCAACCACCTATTTCTTCAAAAGTTTCTTGGCAAGACCCCTTATGAGTTGCTCAATGGGAAGAAGCCGGACGTATCATTCTTCTAGGTGTTTGGTTGTAAATGCTACATCTACAAGAAGCGGCAACACCTAGGGAAGTTTTAAAGACGTTGTGATATTGGCTTTCTTGTTAGTTACTCATCAAAGTCCAAAGCATATCGAGTATTTAATCATGCCACCGGCTTGGTTGAAGAAATATATGATGTGGAATTTGATGAATCTAACAGCTCTCAAGGAGCACATGAGAATCTTGATGATGTAGGTGATGAACCATTGAGGGAGGCCATGAAGAAATTCCTGTTGGAGACATCAAGCCCAAAGATGATGAAGATGGTGTACAAGTGATTGATCTACCTTTTTCATCAAATGTGCCACAAGATAGTGATAAAGATGAGAGAGTAGAAAATGAAGATACTCATATCTCTCATGATCAAACGGTGGCACAAGCTCAAGATGTTGATGCTCCACACCTCCTCCTCAAGTGGTTGATAGAAGAAATTCACCTCTACTACAAGCACATCCACAAGATCTCATCATTGGGAGTCCTTCAAAGGGTGTAATGACTCACTCTCAAAAACTTGCTTCATTTATTGAACATCACTCTTTTATTTCTGGCATTGAGCCTAAAAAGGTAGAAGAAGCTCTTCAAGATCCGGATTGGATAAATGCCATGCATGAAGAGTTGAACAACTTCACCCACAATGAAGTTTGGACTCTTGAACAGCGACCACATGGTGCAAGAGTCATTGAAACAAAATGGTTTTTCCGCAATAAGCAAGATGATTAAGGCATTGTTATGAGGAACAAGACAAGACTAGTTGCAAAGGGGTTCTCTCAAGTTGAAGGATTGGATTTTGGAGAGACCTTTGCACTGGTTGTAAGACTTGAAGCCATTCATATCCTCCTTGCAAATGTATCGCATCATGAAATGAAATTATATCAAATAGATGTTAAAAGTGCATTTTTAAATGGTTTCATAAATGAACTAATCTATGTTGATCAACCTCCCAGGTGTAAAGACCCTAGATATCCTAATCATGTTTATAGGTTGTCCAAGGCGCTATATATGCTTAAGCAAGGCCTAAGAGCTTGGTATGAGCGCCTTCGGCATTTTCTCATTGAGAAGGGCTTTACCATTGGGAAGGTCGATACCACACTATTCACCAAGAAGCTTGATGGAGAAATCTTCATTTGTCAAGTATATGTTGATGATATCATATTTGGATCATCAAATGAAGATTATTGCAAAGAGTTTGGTGAATTGATGTCAAAAGAGTTTGAGATGTCTATGATTGGAGAGCTTATATTCTTTCTTGGCTTTCAAGTCAAGCAAATGAGAGAAGGGATTTTCATCTCTCAAGAAAAGTATACCAAGGATATTCTTAAGAGGTTCAATATGGATGAATGTAAGCCAATCAAAACACCAATGCCATCTAATGGATATCTCGACCTAGATAAGGAAGGTAAATTGGTTGATCAAACTCTCTATCATTCTATGATTGATAGTTTATTATACTTGACCACATCTAGGCCCGACATCATGTTTAGTGTGTGTATGTGTGCTAGATTTCAAGCTAATCCTAAGGAGGCTCACATGGTTGCCATTAAAAGAATCCTTAGGTATCTTAAGCACACACCAAGCATTGGTCTTTGGTTTCCCAAAGGAGCTAGATTCCAACTAGTTGGCTATTCTGATTCGGATTATGCCGGTTGCAAAATTGATAGGAAAAGCACATCCGGAGGGTGCCATTTGCTTGGTAGATCACTAGTGTCTTGGTCCTCGAAGAAGCAAAATAGTGTGGCTTTGTCCACCGCCGAAGCGGAATACATTGCTGCGGGTGCTTGTTGTGCACAAATTCTTTACATGAAGCAAACTTTGCTAGACTATGGTGTAGTTCTAGAAAAAGTACCTCTTTTGTGTGACAATGAGAGTGCGGTAAAGCTTATAAATAATCCAGTTCAACACTCTCGCACCAAGCACATAGATATCCGCCATCATTTTCTTAGAGATCATATTGCTAAAAATGATATATCACTGAAAGGTGTAAGGACCGAGGATCAATTAGCGAATATCTTCACTAAACCGCTAGATGAGGCTACATTTTGTCGGTTGAGGAATGAACTCAATGTGCTTGATTTTAGTAACCTCACTAAAAATGAGCTTGTGTTGTCCCTTGCATTGCATTGTAACCTAAAACATGTTTAATTTTTAGTAATGCATTTAGGGCTTGTCTAACATGGTTAAGATAACCACCGAAAAACGTGTGAAGAAGCTTAACCTTGAATCAAACTTGACAAGCAACTAGAATTACTTTCAAGTATTGCATTATCGTTTCTTTTCGATTATCTTTTGAGCACCCGCTGTGTTGATCCACAAATAGGGAGAGCATTTGAAGCTCCTATTGGTCATAAAATCCTCTTGTGTGGTCACATGGTGCTCCTCGCCCATTTTATTGCATATTTTCTTAAAAAGAATTATAGCCTAAGGTAAAATATTTTAAAAAATTTGAGGGTTTGAGAGAGGTCTCTGATATCAGTCCCAATTGGTGTTTATAGTTGGGACTTTATTGGGAAAAGGCAACACGAAGGAACTTTGAAGAATTGCTGAAAAAGGGCGACCGGACTCTGCTTCCAGTGTCCGGTCAGATCATAGGAGGTGAACCAATGCTGCACAGGAGTGACCGGATGCTGCACAGTATTCATCCTGCGTCCGGTGTGAAGGTGTCCCTGCATCCGGTCAAATGAAGAAAAAGATGTCAGGACCGACCGGACTCTGTGTGCGTCCGATCACGTGGGACCGAAAGCGTCCGGTCATGACTTGAGGGGTTGTGGACCTCTCTGTTATCGACCGGACTCCGGGTGGCAGCGTCTGGTCATTGCCACCGGTGTGTCCGGTCAGTTGAATCCGAGTGGATCTCAAACTCTTTTCTAATCTGTCACGCGGGGGCCCATATATATCCTAGACGCCGTACACTGCACCGTTCCTACAGACGCCCTAATCCCGTGCTACCGCATCTCCCGCCATCGCGCAGCCACAGCACCCGCGCCTACCTTGCCCATGCCTGCATCTACCTTGTGCCGCCATGCCACCACGCCCGCCTCCGCAGTCATGCCACTACGCCGGCACCGACCTCGCCCACGCCCGCACTGCCTCGCCACAACCGCGCACCAGCACCGCCGCCTGCACCTCCATCGCCATGCCTGCGCCTCCATGGCCTCGCCAGCGCACACACCTGCCTCACCGTGCCCTAGCCACATTGGTGCCTAGCTCCTGCCCACGCCACCATCCACTATGCCACTGCGTCTACTCGGCTGCCGTACCACTTCGTGTCGAAACCCTAACCCTAGGCGTAAGATTGCCGATCCCGGTGGTGCCCCATGATTCTCTCCTTTGCTTGTCGGTCGTCGGTTCGTCGAATTTCCTCGGTGAGTCGGTGCTCTTGTGGTTGTTTTGGTAGTTGTCAGTGAACTCGAGGCTAAGCCTACGAGTACATATCGAGTCCAAGCCTTACGAATGTCAGTTGGCTTTGTCAGTGGCAGTAATTCTCTTCAGCTATAGCGATGGCATGTTGCATGAATGCCAGAGGTGGTCCCGGCGATGAGGATCCAAGGCCTCCGCCTCACCTGACTGCTCAAGGAAAAGGAAAGGCGAAAAAGACTACAACAAAGAAGCAGAAGTTTGCTGATGTGGAGACAGAAAGAGCAGTAGTAGTGGCAGCCACCGCAAAGCGAGCAGAGAGAGGTGAAGCTCGGGGTGGCATCCGTATTGGTGATCAGTTGTCACCAACATAGAGGGCTGCCGTCGAGAGGGTTGAGACTCATCATGGTAGTCCACCTAAAACTGTGATGCTTGGAGGACGGCGTGTCTCTTTGGAGGACAGTCAGCCTCAGGGGGAGACTAAGCAGCAGACACAGCCAGCAGAGCAGATAGAGGGTACTCAGTAGGCAGAGTAGATTGAGGACACAGAGTAGGCAGCACAGTCACAGCTTCGACGTTCTGTTCGTACATGCACTCAAGTGTCACCGAGACCTGAGATAGAGGAGGGGCTCTCGTCCACCTCCTAGACCACAGGGTCCACTTTCGGTGGTTCACCTTGACCTGAGGGCAGCCATAGCCAGACAAGTGCAGTAGCTCCGCTTCGTACAGTTTGAGGATTGGTTTCCGTCGAGGTGAGATGAGCGTGCATCAGAGAACTTCTATACTGTGTTGCAGGAGGATTTTCATAATGCATATCTTAACAGTGGAGTTGCCTTCAGATCTCAGAGAGTCTGCTCTTTAGAGTCCATTGTTGTAGCCACAGGCGAGCAGATCCGTCCTCACCTTTCCTATTTGTTAGGCTTGATAGATCTTCTTGGATGGACTGGACGCTATGTTCCGTCATGGGTCCGTGAGTTCTACTCCTCTCTTTGGATTGACCTAAGGCACAGATTCATTCAATTTGCATTCAGAGGCTGTGACTACAGGCTCTAGAGCTCGAGGGTTAGAGAGATTCTAAGGATTCTAGAGTCCCTTATTTGCATTCACGAGGTATGCTATGGACAGACAGAGACTCTGAGACGCCCTCACAGCGGACTTGTGCCACCTACAGATATTGTCAGACCTTGCTTCATAGAGCCATTTGGCGAGGGGTCAAGCAGGACACCATGGGATCTTACACCTACAGCTCGACTCCTTGATGCTATTATGAGGACTCTGCTTTCGAGGATGGGCTACCACGAGGATCTGACTCACATTTAGTTGTGGCTATTGTATCATCTGGTATCCCAGACTGCTTTTGATATTTGGGATGTGATACTTTCAGAGATGGAGGACACACTAGCAGTGGGCTTCAGAGGTCACCGTCTGCTATCTTATGCTCATTGGATCACTTTCTTGATTCAAAAGGCAGTTACACAGAAGTCTCCTAAGACAATGGCAGAGTACACAGGTGCTACTACTGAGTTTCTGCCATATGACATGACCCAGATGCTATGTCATAGTCGTGCGAGGACACCTCGCCAGCCGAGCCATCGCCCAGAGGTACCAGAGACAGCAGCTGAGCAAGATGAGATCATCAAAGGTATTGCTGCGACACAGGAGGAGCAGCTTGATGCTCAACAGGCGAATGTGATCGAGAGCGACCCGAGTGACAGCTCTGATGATGACTATCAATCGATTCCATAGATGGCTCCTCGACCACACGATAGAGAGGCCAGTGTCTCCAGCTTCGCTCCACCACAGCCACCGTAGATCGACCCAGCTCTTCTAGCTATACTTGAGCTGATGAGGTAGGACCAGGCATGTCAAGCACAGTAGACCATAGATGCACTTGCTCAGGTTCAGGCTCGATAGGATGAGTTTCAGAGGCAGCAGCAGGCCATGCAGCAACAGCTTATGATCTAGCAGCAGTTATTTGGCTTCATGCAGCATGTCTTAACTGCTATTGGGGTTGCTCCTCAGCAGTCTACACCTCAGATAGGCCAGCATGCTACCACCACTGCAATGACTCCCGCTATACAGCCCAGTGGGCTTCAGAGTAAGGGACTACCAGCTACTCAGTTTGCTTCACCTACAGAGCAGGTGTCCCAGTAGTTTGCATCACTAGTGACAGCTCAGGGTCCTCACTTCACTCCCATTGTTACGGGCTTCACTCCGCCTCAGAGTTCTTCAGTACTAGTGACGGACACCCCAGTATCCAGGAGTCTCGGTGCTACCTTTAGTGAACTTACAGGGCAGCCTACACCTCTAGAGTTACGAGTCTCTGTCCCTACCATAGTTGCTCTAGTTACTGGGACTACAGAGATGCTCCCATCGTCTGTTGCATCATCCGAGCTAGTTGAGGTTTCAGTGACAGCGACAGAGGCAGATGTGGCTCTACTTCCTACAGTGATACTTCCAGAGTCATAGGCCATGCCAGTTACTGAGCAGACCCAGACCGCTTCACCTTCACTTCCAGCGGCAGAGGGTCAGACCGCTCAGAGTTTAGGGTTAGAGGATGATGCTACTCAGTTCTAGATTTCTCACCGCACCTCAGCGCCCGACTCGACTGCTCCTGTCTCATCGTCCAACCCTTAGGTTTTGGTGCTTGACGCCAAAGGGGGAGAGGGACTGAGTATGTTAGATCTAGGGGGAGCGTTAGATCTAGGGGGAGCATATGATTCATTTTTTTTGTTCTTTATGTGTGATACTTTATGCATTCACGTTTACCTTCATGCATTGCACAATATACATGTGATGGTATGACTTATGTGACATGTGTGCTCTCTACATTGATATACATTTATATGTCATGTCACTTGATTATGCTCATTTACTTTGCTTCCGCATTTTCCTCTGATTCAAATGAGCTTTACTTCATGTACTCATGCTTAATTCATATCTATTGAGTACATCATGTTGGCTTGGGTCATATAAGCATGTCTAATCCCTTTACTCTTATTGTCAAAAGCTTATATCAACCAAGCATGTTGAAAATCTCACTCATCTCTTCTACATACTCGAGGTTGTGTTGTCATCAATCACTAAAAAGGGGGAGATTGAAAGCATCTAGGCCCTTAGATGGGTTTCGGTGATTAATGACAACACGAGATTACTATGACTAACGTGTGTTTTGCAGAGACAATTTTAGTTAGGTCATGGTGATGACAATTGATTGGGCAATCATGGTTGTCATGCCCCTGTCGATGGAAATCGATTCGATTTTCAAAGGATGGACGACAAGGTTAAGGACGGACTAGTTCTAAGTGTCGTTTGGTGTTGAATAGACACTTAGAGTAGTTTAGAACTTTGTTTTTTCTTTGGCCGTACTATTAAGGGGGGTATGGACTAGTAGCTTGACCTAGGTGAGTCTAGTGGGTTAGGTGTGGTGCATACTTGTCAAACCTAGCACTAGGTAGCTCAGGAATAGCCCTAAGATCAATTGGAGTAAACTTCATTCACATAGGATTTCGAGTTAAAAGTGAATGGAGGGTCAAATGAGTGACCGGACGTTGGTCTGGTTGTGACCGGACGCTGTAGGGTGAGTCCGGTCAGTTCATTTGATCAATTGTAGTCATCTGGTACTGACCGGATGCTGAGTGAAGGTGGATCGTACGTTGGGTGCCAGCGTCCGGTCAACTCTAGAGAGGTTCTAGAGAGGGATTTTCTTAACCGGACGCGTCCGGTCGATGCTGACCGGACGCGGGTCAAGATCCGGTAACTGACCGGATGCTGAACAGTGAAGTGATCGGACTCTAGGTGCCAGCGTCCGGTCAACATCAGTAAGGTTCCAGAGAGCGTTTTTCTTGACCGGACGCAGGTCAGAGTCCGGTCAGAGCATAACGGCTCTTTCTGACATAGTGGCGGGGATAACTGACCGGAGCGTCTGGTCACCCTGCCCAGAGCGTTCGGTCACCCCGCAGAGTGCTGACTCAGCCTCCAAACGTTATGTTTTGAATGAGAGGGTATAAATACTTACTCCACTCATCCAAAAGAGCTCTGTTGCCAATTTGTTCAGCTGAGAAACACCTTAAGAGTGCAAGGGAGAGCAAGAGCCTAGTGAGGTGATTAAGATTTGAGAATCCAAGATTAAGGTCCTCATTAGTGTAAGGAGAGTAGCAAGTGTGCATCCACCCTTCTCATTATACTTGTCGTGCTCAAGTGAGAGTTTGTGCTTGTTACTCTTGGTGATCGCCATCACCTAGACGGCTCGGTGGTGATTGGGAATTTGGTGATCATTCGGCGGAGCTTGTGGATGACCCAACTCAAGTTGTGAGCGGTTGTGGGCGATTCACCGCGATGGAGTGTCGAAGAATCAGCCCGTAGAGAGCACTTGATCCTTGCACGGATCAAGAGGGAGCTGCACCCTTGCGCGGGTGCTCCAATGAGGACTAGTGGGGAGTGGCGACTCTCTGGTACCTCGGGAAAACATCGCCGCGTTCCTTTCCCTCTCTTTACTTTGAGCATTTATATTTGAGCAATTCATTTCTTGTCTTTACATTCCTAGAATTGCCATGCTAGAGTAGGATTTGAACCTATGGTGCAAAACTTTTGTGTCGTAGAATAATAGAACACATTCTAGGCACAAGAGGTGAAGTGGGCTAAGTGTAGGGCCTAATTATTGCAAAGAATTTAGAATTAGCCCAATTCACCCCCCCCTCTTGAGCATCTTGATCCTTTCAAATAGTTTTCGTTACAATTATAGAAACAACGCTTTTGTCTGCCTTTCCAATTTCTCTTAATGAGGTTGTTCTTTGTTAAAATTACCCCTGCCAGAGATACCAAAGGAAAATCTTGATTTTTGGAGGAATCTTCAACTTTCAAATCAATTTATGAGAGAAGGGTGTACTATGATTTATCATGTGAAAATACATAGAGTGGACCATAAATTGACCATTGTTATGTAAGTTCTAAATCAACAAATCACTCTCATCAGTTAAATTGATATGAGTGATTTTGGCTACTAGCTCTTCCCATTCATCATGTTTACCCCACCAGAGCTCTCTGAAAAGAAATATTCAGTGGTGTTGATCTCATAATATTGGCCACTGTATCATGTGTACGATTTGTAATATTATATAGTGTTGGATAAAGGTCTTTGAATGGGCGATTGCCTCCCATGTGTCTTCCTAAAATCTTGTTTGTGATCCATCATTAATTTTGAAAGATCCCCAAGCCAAAACCTGTTTTTTTTACTTTCAAATCAGACCCTTCAAAAAATGAGAGTCATTGGTTTTAACATGGACTTTGAGAAAGAGATTTTGAGCATGGTCTTTTTTTCAATCACGTTCAATGTTGGTCCAGCACTCCCAAGGCCCCAACCCAATCGAAATTGTTTTCCTTCTTGAACTTGGCAAATCAATCACGTCACGGCTGATCTCCTGAGTTAATCTCGGGAATGCAAATCTGCGTTCTTCTGAACCGGATAGAACTAGGTACCTCGGCCGAGATGTCTTGCTGTAAACATCGATCAGCCCTATGCGGCAATTCTTAGCACAATTTGGACTCGTCAGGCATGGACTCGTCAGGTATGTTCACGTTTGTTGGCATACATACTACATGAACATCTTAAAATACATCACAGAGCACCATATGTATACTATATAAATATCACGTGCATACCATATACCATAGAATATAGAAAAAAACAAAAACATTGAAAATAAAAGAAATCAAATAATTAGTTAGAGTAAAGTAAAGAAGAAGGAGAAAGGGAAATAAGAAAGTATCAAAGGCAATGAATATGTAGATACAAATTATTTATTTATTTAAATAGAAAATAAATTAATAAAAACTTGAGCAGAACATAAGGGAAAACTAATAAAAAGGAAAAACCCACATAATAGAAGAAAATAAAATATATCACATAAATACTATTTGAACAAACTAACATATACCACAATAACATCTCACGAGTACTACATGAGTACTTAAAAGTAATTATGAAATATCTCTTTTGTAGTATGTGAACATTTCTAAAATAAATCATTGAACATCACATTTATACTCGGTAAACATCACGTATATACTGTAACACCCTAGTTGTTTGTCACCAGTTAAGCAATGGGTTTGAGCTCAAACATGACATGTTAAGTGGTGATGAAGGTGTCAAGATCAAATCTACGAGAGTGAGCTCCAACTTAAACTCGAACAACACACCTTTACTTACATGTGGACCCTTGTTAAAATTATGCAAGAGTAATGTTAAACATGCTTATTTCATGTACATTACATCAACATGCATCCATCTTAACCAGTGGAAAAGTTTCATGAAGTTTGGAATCAGAAGTTACATGAAATGATAAGTTATAATCTTTCTTGGATTGCTTTATTAAGTGAATGGAATTATAGGTCATCAACCAAACCTTGCTACCTTACCCAAATGACTCTAATTGAATTCAACAACAAAAGTCATGAAGGGTTCGTGTTGAGCAAAGGTCAAGAAAATGCCTCAATCGGTCTAAAATTCTAATTTAAGCTTTAACGTGATGCTAGTTTGACCCATGTTGACCAATCACTTACATTGCTTGCATGGAGTTTCACCTTAAATCAAAGTTGAAGTTTTAGTGAAGTAGAATAAACTTTGTTTTTGGACCAAGAATTAGATCAGCTTGGAAATAAGTCAAATAGAGGCTCGAAAATTGAATCATCGGCTGTTTTCAGACTTAGAAATATTCTAAGTCAGGAATTCATCGTCGTCGGCATTGACATGTCGTGTTCTCCGTTAAGCAACTTGTCTTGATCCAAAAATAGAAGTTGGAGCTAATTCATTGGAGAAGAGCATACAAAAGGTTGGGATCAGTTTGACCATGTTTGGACCCAGTAATTGGAGCACAAGCACAACAAGGCTTAAACCTCGTCAAATCGTTGACACTATCAACTTGGGGCTTAATTAACTACTAATGGAGAGCTCTAATGATCATGGTCTCTAAATGAAAAATGAAGAGCAGTTCGTGGGCTTCAAACTTCATTTTAGGCCCAAAGTCCAATTCACACCCGAGACGGCCCAAATCGGCTCCCCACCTCACCCTCACCGTCGTCTGCCGCGTGTTCGTCAGAATGTCTTCGTGGCGGCCATGCACCAAGCGCGCCCCCACCATGGCCGACGCGCGTCCGACCTCCGTGCCACGCGCCACCTCGCGCCCTGCTGCTCCAAAACCGAGCACCCGAGTGTCTCCACGCCTCCCTCCCTCGCTCTCGCCCTCCCTGGCGCTGTTCCTCTGCACGCGCGCACGCTAGAGCGCGACAGCCATGGTTGCCCGAGCTACTGCGCTGCTCCTCCTCCGCAGCGTGCCTCCTCCAACTCCTCCAACCTCTCTCGCTCCCAATCATGTGGCGGCCACGCTGCTCCTCCGCTGCCGTCTCTTCTCTGGCCGAATTCGCCGCCATGCTTGCCGTCACCGAAGACGCCGCTACCGGCAGTGCCGTTCTTAAGCGGCTCAATTGTTGCGCTGCTGCTGCCTGCAGCTTGGCCGGCCAGGGTCAGGCGCAGCCACAGCTGGCCACGGCCAAGCCCCAGCGTGGCCTCTCCTTGCCGCCGCCGGCCGCTTCCCCGCTGGCCGAGCTGGCTCCGCTGCAGTCCTGTGGTATATAGAAGACGAAGGACCTCGCGCTTGAATTAGGGAAAAGGGAAGGGGTTAAGTAAGGAATCCGTGACTCAGTTCAACAGTGCCAAAAAGGATCTTTTTGTTCGAGTTAATTTGTGAAAATTCCAGGGACCCCGATGCAAGATTTACATGTCTTTCCTTTGATTTTTGCAGATTTGAATAATCAACTTTGAAAATTCATAGTAATTAGTAGAAAAATCGTAAAAATAGTATATGAGGACCTTTTGGAATCCTTATAAAATTATATATGCAGTAGATCTATAATATGTCATATTTTAGTTTAAATATATTTCCGTAAAAATAGATTTATGCAGTTAGGTTTATAATACTAGTTGTGTCTTGTCTTTTTCATAACTGCAGTGCTTGTGCTCCAATAAATCTGAAATTTTTATGGAGTGCTACTCAGGTGATTATTGATGTCTGTTAAAAATTTCTGGATTTGAGGCTTGATAGTTTAAGAGATATTAAAATAACAAATGCCCTGTGTTGCTTTGCTCCTATTCTAAATGGGCCTGCATGTTTGAATTAATTGGTTTAGTTAAGTTATGAATCATGACTTGATGACAGTACATGAGTTGTAGTACTTTTCTTATGCTTTTCAAAAAGCTAAATATCATGATTTTTGGTTAAGTAGATCTTGAGTTATGGTTGCTTAAATCTCTGTGGCTGTTTCTGCCCAAACCCAGATAGGGTTTCCTTGTTGGTACCGTGGGGCCTTTTTAAAAGTAGAATTAGCTCTAGGTGTTTAAAAAAAGTTGTTTAGAATTTGCTAAGCTTTCTAAAAAGTCTAGAACCACATTTATTGTACATGTAGAACTCCAGTTATGCTTCTCTGAAGTTGCTATCAGTTTTCTGTACCACTGCTATTGGGCTGCAAGTGCAGTTTTGCTTGTGCAATTATTTTTGTGGTGGAAATGATGTTTGCTATGGTTGTAGTGAATACCAAAGTTGTAGCTAATTTCATAATCTTGCTTGTGTTCAAATTTCATGACCATAGGCCTGATAATTTAGGAGCTATAGATTTTATAAGTTCATTGTCAGATTTTACATGCTCTCTGTACAGATCTGAACGATTGGGTTGTTTGACTTAGCTACGCTTTGAATCATGTCTTGGAGATAATAGAAGAAGTGTAGTGATTTTCACGAGCTTTCTAGATTATTAAATATCACTCCTTTTGGTGGTCTAAATCTCTAGTTATAAGCTTGTGAAGTTACATGGCAGAATCTGTCCAGGCCTAGATAGAGGTGCACAATTGTGCTTGATTGACCTTGTTAATGGTGGAATCATCTTGTGATGATAATAAACATGTTTTAGATAATTTAATAAGCTTTCTAAAAAGTTAAGGTTCATGCTTATCTGATGTCTGTAGCTCCAGTTATATCTTTTTGAAACTACTACTACTTTTCTGTCCTAGTTCTGTGCAGATATGAAACATTGACATGTTTGACCTGGTTAGCTTTAGAATAAGCTTTGGGTGATAACAACAATGTTGTAGGAAATTTCATTATCTTTCCAGAAAGTCTAGGATCACCTTCTTTGGATGTCTGGATCTCCAGTTATGGATAAAATAAGTGACTACTATGCTACTGTCTAGATTTCTATACATGTGCTAGGTGATTGGTTTAGCTTGCTCTTGTTTGGCTAAATATGTTGGTTAGTTCTTGATCGATGTTTGTGTGCAATGTCTGAACTTAGGTTCATTTGTGTGCCATGCCTAATATGCTTGCTATCCCTTTATAATAGGTTGTGTGATGTTTAGTTAGATAACTCTAGGTGTCTATGTCTTGCATGATCCTATGTTTGCCTTGAATGCTATTATGTGATGCATCTTATATTACCATTCTTCATATTCATGCACTTGCATCTTGCATCTCATCTAGGTACGCTAGATGAACCACGTGAAGGACATGATGTTGGAAACGAACCCGAAGACGGTGTATGGTGGACCTATCCCGAAGATGGAAGGACCCCTGGATTACATGCCTGAACAGGAGATGCTCACGAAGCGAGTGTCGTCTAACAAACACTAACCTAGTGTTGGATCACAGGCAAGCCCCGAAACATTCTAAGTCTCCCAGTGTTTTACAAAATGTTATTCGAGTCCTTTATGATTGATGCATTAGGTTATAAGAGTTGATTGGAACCACTTGATGCATATAATTTCCTTATCTAGAAATATACCTTTAACCCTGTGTAGGTCCAGGATTGAATATATGCTTAGCCATGCTTAGACCAGTAGAAGTCGGGTGATTTCCTGTCACCTGCGAGATATAGGTGGATACCAAAGCACGGTTGGCTATATTTGCTATCGTGGAAAAGAACCATGGGGTAATGTAAATGGAGACTGGGTGGGATGTCGATAGAGAAGCAACAAGACATGGAGGTCCTGGGTGTGGATCTATCCCCATCTGTGTCGATTAAGGACCGTACCGTTGTTGGCACTTCTGACAAGATTGAACGCATGTCTATCACTTAGCTGGCCAGATAACTCGTTCTGATCGCGAAGCCAAGTAGCTCAACTCAGGTCGGGCCTCGCTCTGTAAGAGTGCGCACTCTAGATGGTAGTAAGGATGTGCGGGGAGTCAGATGTGAGCCTAAGGGCAGGGTAGTCCTGATTGTCCTAGCAGCCAGTCGTCCCTGATTGTGCGGCGCTAGGTGAACCCACGAAATGTGTACCTGAGTTGTATCAAATGTGACCTAAAGCTACCGTGGCTGGTAGACCTGGGTTTGTATTAGGAATTAATTCCCAGCTGGTTGAAATCGATTCGAATCGCCGTCTCTCCCGGATAGTGAGGAACTTGGCTAGCTCCAACATCGTAGTAATTGTATTTTGGAATGTGATGGTTCGGATAAACATGGAATTACTACACTGGCTATGGTTACTATTGTATGCTATTAAATGATATACCACATGTTTGGCACGGGTTAGTTGCTAATTTAGAGATGAATAGCTATAATTAACTTGATGATCAAAGAATAATTGTACAACTGAATTAGTCGTTTTTTATGCAAAATATTGTCAAGCTAGCTCCACCTATAAAGCATTGCATGATCCTTGGAGTCATTTTATTTCTGGTTTATGACGGGTAAGTCTAGCTGAGTACATTCGAGTACCCAGGGTATATCCCACCATGTTGCAGGTGAAGTTCTTGACCTACGGAAGATGGTGGCTAACCACCGGTGGGCTCGATGACTCTATATTTACTTCTCATCTATATGCTTTTATCAGAGGATGTCACTTATGCTAGCAATGTATTTGGAACTTATGTTAATGTAATCATTTGAAAGCTATGTTGTTTTCACTAATCGGTTTTGAAACACAAACTTGTACTATTATTTGTGAACCTATTTGTAATATTATTTTCGCTGCAACTCTGCGTATGTGATGTGTATTTGCTTAATCACACGATCTTGGTTGTGATGTTGATTTACCGAGGTCCTTCGTGATACTCGGCGGACTACCGGGTTTATATAAGTGAAAATATGCGCGTGTCAACGTGTTAGCGGGGACAGCCGTACTTGATTTTGTATAAATTGGGCGGTTCTATCACATATACCATGGAATATAGGAAATAAAAAATGCAAAACATGAAAATTAAAAATAAAATAACTATTTAGAGAAAAATAAAGAAGAAAAAAGCGAAATAACAAATGCTATAAATATATAGAAATAATAATTAACTTAAACAGAAAATACTTCATAAAAGATTAAAGAGGGTGGTGGTGCATATTGGAGGTAGAGGAGAGGGAACGGTTGCGGAAGGAGAGGAGGAAAGAAGCTGTGGTGGCGTGAGGAGGCAACGTGGTGTGGAGGAGGGGCACACGAGCTAGAGAGCGAGAGGGGGGAAGAAAGAGGGAGAGAGGATCGCTTACTGAAGGGGAGAAGGAAGCAAGAGGAAGCATCAGAGGTAGCAAGCTTGGTGGGGAAAAGGGATAGAACATCTCTTCTCTGTGGTGTAGTGGTGACACTCGAGAGGAGAGAGGAGTTTTTTTAACACCACTAGAAGCACTGGCATTTCATATAAGACTCGTATTGAAAATCTATACTCACCGCACACTCAAGTACAAATGAGACTGCCCAAGAAATCTTGGGATGCGTCTACACGTGCACACACTATTCACACACCCGATTGGTTCCCTCAGGGGAAAAATCCCTGGTGAGGCGAGTGAGTTCATCCCAGCCAGGGATCGAGGGAGAGAAGTAGAAGAAGGTATATGGCCGTATGGGTGAGGAGGGAGGTGGGTGTAGCTACAGAGGATGAGGCGGTATCAGAGATGAGTAGGAGGCAACTGTGCTACCGAAGAGGAGGGAGGATAGTGGTGGAGCTAGAAACTTTTTTAGGAGCCTAGGCATGCTCATTGTACAAAAATATTTAAAATATTTCTTTTTAGTACAAAGAATAAATTTTTTTCCGCTTCACCAAAAAGGCCGAACAGTGATCTAAGGTTGTCGGAGAATGCGTTGCTAGGAAGAGGACAGCCACGACGCTCGCGTGAAGAGAGATGGTGTGGGGGAGGAGAGAGAGTTCTGATGAATAGCCATAGTGTTGATTGATATCGATGTTGGCAAAATCACCAATTGAAGTAACTCAGTAGCCACGGTTTTATAATAGTATAATGACTTATGATTTCTGGATAACGGTCACACACCGCCGCCGTAGTGCCGTCGGCCTCCCTCCCCCCAAAGCCCCAAGCCATATCCGCCATGGCTATGATCGGCCGCGCAGGCCTCCCACCCATCGCCCCCCTTCCACCCATCGCCACCGGCGCCGGTGGCGCCGGCGTGGAGTTTCGCCGTAAGATCCATTTCCTCTCTTCTGAGCTCCACCTCGACCCGTTCCCGCTCCTCGCCATAAACCCCGTGCTCCGCTCAGCGCCGCTGCCGCTCCTCCGCGACTCCCTCCGCCTGCTCACCTCCCACAGCCTCACAGCCAGCGACGCCGCGCGCGTCTTCTCCGCCTTCCCCTCCCTGCTCACCTCCCCGCCCGAGGAGCCCCTCCGCTTCCTCTCCGCCGACGCGCCGCTCCCGCCGCCGCTCCTCCGCTCCGCGGTGGTCCGGTCCCCACGCCTCCTGGCCGCATCCGTTCCCGACACGCTCCGCCCGGCGCTGCTCTTCCTCCGCCGCCGCGTAATGCTCCGCCGGGAGCCGCTCCCTCTCGCCGCCGCGCTGCTCCTGGCGTTCTCCGTTGAGCGCACCCTCCTCCCCAAGCTCCTATTCCTCCGTGAAACCACGGGGCTCCCCGACTCCGCCGTCTGCGCAGTTCTCAGGCGCGCGCCCGCCATCCTCTCCTACGGGATCGAGACCAACCTCAGGCCTAAGCTCCAGTTCCTCGCCGAGCGCATGCGGAGGGACCCTGCCGCTGAGCTATCCGAGTTCCCGCACTACTTTGCATTCAGTTTGGAGGGGAGGATCAAACCGAGGCACGAGGCATTGAGGGAAAGGGGCATCGAGATGCCACTCAAAGACATGCTAACAACCAACGATGATGATTTCAGGGAGCGGCTTGTCAATGTGGCAAGGCTGTGAGCTGGCATTCAGATGCACCCTATTCTTTTTTACTGCATTGATTATGAAATGGCAGCCCTTTGAGTTTGGGTTCAGTCAAGCAAGATTATCCTATCACGTCACCAAATGGAACCGGCAACACATGCCATTTCAAAGCTCAGACTTGTAGTGCTGAGATACATGGAGTTCACCTGGAGAAGCCTGATTGAATCTCTGAATGGATACTCATACTCACTTATGATATAAGCAGCGATGGTAGGTTAAAGTTGATGTACAGCTAAAGGTCCCATCGAACTCCAAGTTATGTTTCCTACATCGTGGAGTAAGAATGGGCCTGAGGCTTAGTTGTTGGAGAACAAAGGACAATGATGAGCAGCTGTGGATCTCCCTAACCATAGGTGCGTGGTAATCAGCCAGAGGAGTTTAGCAATAGCATTTTGCTTCTTCTTTTCTTTCTTTGAAATTTTCCTTATGGGCATGAATTTAAGAATGAATACAAACAACTTGTTTTTTCCTGCTTCTTTTTGGAAGAAAAATAGCAGGATCTCTGCCTTTCTATTTAGGTAGAACAAAAGAAGCTTAAGTTACCAGTCCTATTTCCAAGCCCCAAAGGTTAAGGGTGGAGTGCACAAGAGGAGAAAAGCAAGAACACTGCAAAGCTGTCTCGAGTAAGGATCAATGCAAAAACAGTGCACGCTACTTTTTATTATGACAATTTTTTTCACCATATCTTGTACTGCAATTGCTGCATGGTTTTATTTTGGCATCATGCAGTTGGCAAATTTTAAATCTGGAATACTTGATTATAGCTATAATCCATGTTCCCTTGTGGCTAAGGACCAAAGGTTCTCAGTTGTTATGGTTCATGTTTAGCTTCAGATGACTTCTATGCTAAAGATTATCATTGTAGTTTGCTAAAATGTGCCCTCAGACTGCAAGTAGTTTATACACCTGGAGTGCTTATATCCCCATAATGTTAGAGGCAACAAAATATTAAATTTCTCCTGACTTTTAGTACCTCCTAAAAAACATTCTCTGGAAATATAGATAAGCTGGGATGAGGTGAACTAACTATATCTGTGTAATTCATTGAGTTTAGTTACATTAGTGCTGCACACCAGAAAAAAAAATGATGTTAAAGGCTTTTTTGTTGTTATCGCAAAGTTAGCGAGTGGCCTGATACATAAACTGGGCCAAGATCTAAGCATTGAAGTTCCTTCTCCATTACTTGGTACTGCAGCATTCTGCTTGTTGTGTCGTTAGGAGCTTCTCCCACATGCATAGCAGATGTCTTGGTTCTTGGTAGTGAGCAACAACGTACCCATCATTGCAGCCGTCAATGTTAATTCTCTTGTCTGTTTCGTATTTGACTGGTAATCCATCTTTCTTCATATCATTTACCCATATGCCCATTGCTACATCCTCTAGTTTGAACATCTGCAAAAAAACCATTTGGGTGCAAATAGCATTTAATTTAGCTCTTCTAGTCTGATTACCATCTTCTGGAAGCAGGAGTAAAACACATCAGATGACAAGCTAACTATTAATAGAACTGAAGTCACCTTATATGAGTTTGCAAGAATACAAGTTGGACAGGACACATGCTGTTATATTCATTCAGAACATTTAGGAAACAGAAAAGTGAAAATGTGGACAGTTTGTGCACATAACTAGGCTTGTCTATGGCTTTGCAATTTGCATGGATATCATAGCTTATATTTTCTTTCTGGACAGGATTACTTTGAGTTACTTGTTTACGGGCTTATAGCTTGGGTCTTTCACATGAGGTATAGCTTTTTGTTTGCTAGGGCATAGAGCAGTTCATTTTTCTGTGCAAACAAGCATGCCTTCAGATACCTTGTTCTGTAGCTTGAGGGATCTTAGAAGGTGATTTTCCATTTTGTATGTACAAGTCACAGATTATGTTTCCACTTGAATATACATACCTTTAAACGACTTGCTTTATACCAATTGTTGATTGCCCTTGCAATGTCTTGTGAAACTACATATCCTGGTCCATGAGCCCATGGTGGGTATTTCTCTTCAGGCCATTCCTGGAGAACATATCAGAAATGTTGGCATTTACATTTATTGATGATGATATTATAAATAACGTGTATGTGACTCCTTGAGTTTCTGTTATGATAGCAATATGTTGTAAATTAACCTGCATAGATGTCCTTTGGCTACTAGATTCATCTGAAATTCAGATAAAAAAGTATTGCAATAATTGTTTTTTTTTCTTTTACCATTTATGGCAGGAGTCTGAAGTTTTAGATTTTGATTGTAGTAAACCCTTTTATGTGAAGAACGTACCTCTTCGCTTATGTACCATTTGCTTTCAGGATTTCTGTGGGGACCGGAATCAGAATTTATGCGACCATAAAGTAGCCCATGGCTGACATTAAGCTGTTTTACTGTGGATTGGATCTCATCTACACGGACAAAAGCATCATCATCTGTTTTCATCAGATACTTGGCTGATAGTGCACTGGTCTGGTCAAACAAATCGCAGTTAAGCACAGAGAAACATAAGAAGTGGAGACTGGAGAAGTATAGCTTAGTGATGGTAGTGTTTTACCCCATAAATGCATATTGCGAGTGTCTTCCATGTTATCAGGCTGTAGTAATCAACAAAAGGCAACACCTGGATGTCACCATACGTGTGTGCCTCATTCCAGAGTTCCTCATTTACCATGGGGTTCGTATGCTTTATAAAACAAAACAAAAAAAAACAATTGGTCTGAAAGATAACTCTTGTTAGTTTACTATATACCGTATTACTTAATGCTCTTAGTGTTTTACCAGGCCAACAAAAAATCGGACTGCTACCGCTCCTTGGCGCACAGTGTCATATTGCATCCATGTCCTTCGAATTGCCATCCTACGCTTGAAGTTGTTTGCTGTTGAAAAGATGCCAATCAGAAGGTCGACATCTTTGTCGTCTGGAATAGGTGGTGACTTCAGCGATTCAATATTAGAGTTCTCCAAGTCTTCTGATGTGGGCAAGCCGCTTACAATCGCACTTACAAGTTTGAAATCACCAGAAATTCCTACTTCAGTTACATACCATGGTTCCAAACCCTAATAACAGAAGCACCAGTTCGTTAGAATTGGTCTCATATCAGATATATCATATATTTAATGATCCATTTGGTGATGTGGAAGAAGGTTACCGCTCTATATGCAAATGAAGTGATGTGTTTCCCATCAACTGTCATATGGATACCCTCCGATCCTACACGCAATGTTGCAATAGCAAGGTATCCCTGTTTAAATGGAAAATACTTGTTTGGCTCTCCATGTTTCTTGGCAGCTGCTTGATGTTTTGAGTTATCTATGTCCTTTTCTTCTGTGCCCACCATGGCATTACATCTCTCTAGATCGTCCACTGTAGAAGGCGTCAGATAAGTATAGTGTGCAAGGCACAGTAGTGACTTATTTGCAAGAGAGAAGTAACATTGAAGTACCTTCAGTTGAATTGCTATAGTTTGTGCTGGGACAGCGATCCTCAACCCCCCAGCCATTGTTTGCGGTGAAGGTATTCTGCACTATGACTGGATCTTTAGTAGCCTTGTCACCATTTAGACGGACATTGTAATGCAATGCAATAGGCTTTTCAGATTCCCCTGGAAGTGCCGTCCCAACAAGATCAATCCAAAAGTTACCAGAGAGTACTCCAGGAGTTCCTATAAGAGTTATTGAAGAACCTACGATCAGCCCACAGGGTACATCAATGGTAAAGACGCCATTCTCTGACTTGGAAGCATCCATTCTGCGAATCGAGTAAGGGCAGAGTCTCTCTTTCTCTCTCTGCTGAGAGCTTGCATTCTGAACTGATGATGTCAAGTTTTCCCATGCAGTTCTCCCATCGCTGATCGCCTCGCTCGCATGAGGAAGGCCATTGGTGATGTTGGCTAGCTGCTTCATCTGGTTCCATGTGTCTAGCCACTGAAACACTTCAGGGGAGGAGTTTCTGGAACCCGAGCTGTTTGAAGCTGGAGCATCTGCTGTTGTCACTACCACTACTTCCGGAGTGGTTTCTTGTGCATCCGCTGGGCCGTTGAACCATTCGAGGTGAACCAGATGGAGGATCTGATACCGAGATATCCCTGAATTCGCAGCGTGCTCTATCAAATACCGTGCAGTCAGCAGAGAAGTAAGCATGACCAGAACCGTGGCAAGCTTCTTTGTCATCCACATGTTTTGATCGTTTCTTCTCTGGTGCCGCAGTTGTCACAGTGTCAGCACATACCCGGCGCCGCCCTGGATGGAAATTCAGCAGCCCTCTAGTCTTTTTTCTCCTCGCGCCCTGGTCAAGGTCCTGGCCGGATGCACCTGCCAGTGCAATAGACGTTATTGAAAGAAATTCTGCTAATATATTATGAGGCGATGACTTTGCAGAGAACACTATGGTCGAACAGAAAGTACAAATTCAATGAATCGTTTTTTTTATTATCATTCTGCTGAAAATTCTGAGCACATATTCTGGGGACAGTTACAGTTATATTGGTTGAAAGTGAAAGGAAGTTGCCGGCCCTCCCCTCTGTGCATGACCATGACCACGTCAAAATCAAAACATTGGCATGTGTCCAATGCTCATTTGCGGCAGGTTGTAGCAACAGGCGGAGAGGCCAAGTGTGCGCCGTGCCGGACAAAGGCGCCCCGTGCCAGTTAAGTCCTGCCGTTGCCTTTTGCAGCCCTCAAACGCGTGGGCGGCAACTCTGACCACGATGATTATTCCCATGTAACTGCTACAGTCCCTACTGCTATCTGTCTGTGTGCTGTTACTCTTAGAACAAGACTAGTTTGTAGGAAATCTCGCTAAACTGGAAGTGGTTCGTTTAAGGAAAAAGGAAATGGAAGTGGATAAATTTAAGAGCTTGCCAGAGGTCGTCACCAGAGCCTAGCATGATCAGTTGATCCACTCTAGAAAACATAATTGAAGAGCTTGGTAATGGTTGTCACCATGACCAAATCAAGAAGAAAGCAGCAAGAAATACTCTGGGCATAGATTGAACGAGGCGAGCGAACTTAATGCAGAGAGAGAGAGAGAGAGAGACGCACACAAATGAACCTGCTACTGCCATGGGAGAGAGAATGAGTAGCTTACCTCGGTCCTCGGGCTTCGATCTTCAGGTCTGGACACAGATAGGAGCAGGAGAGTACAAGGCAGGAGACGAGGAGTATGGCATACTCGGTTGGCTGGCTCGTTTCGTCGCTGCTCGTGAAGAAGTACTGCTGGCTGGTTTGTGTGAGAGAAAAATACTGTTTCGACTGAAAATTTACGATCGTTTACGACAAGCTATAGCCAAACGAACAGCTGCTATGGCTCTGGCGTCTGGCTGGACGAGGAGTAACGGGCGAGAAATACAACAGAGCCGCGAAGGGAACAAATAATGGGCCAGCCAGCCGGGCGCGCTGGCAAAACAAGAAAGAACGACACGAAATTGACCCGACCCCTCGCCCTCGGTCAGATGGGGGAATTGTGCCAAACATAACCCTCTCTAATTATTAATACTACATTATTAATCAAGGTCTTTATGTGAACTTCTCTCAGAAAAAAGATATTTATGTAAATTGGCCATCTTTTTCTTTAGTGCAAACATATACTCCATCCGTACTAAAAAAATAAAGTCGTTTTGGAAAAGGCTTGATCAAATATTGGAAATATAAATCATGAATAATTTTTAAGTCGTTAAGTTTGGAAATGTGAAAACCATATGTATAGATTTGTCTTGAAAAATACTTTAATAAAAATATACATATATCACTTTTTGATAAATATTTTTATAAAAATAAGTAGTCAAAGTTATGCTTTAGAGACCGTGTCGCTGTCTAAAACGACTTTATTTTTTTAGTATGGAGGGAGTATATGTTCGAGTAATGTAGAATCCTATAAGCATCGTTGTCTTCACTAAACTCCTGGGCATGTGTAATTCTCTATTTTTTTAGACAATGCTACGGTACCCCTTTAATTACTAGACTAGAAGGTAATATCTCAAACAAATCTTGAGCCCTTGATTTTTTTTGGATTTTTAAATTAATTGATTCATTAATTAAGCTAGGAATATAAAAATATTGCGGCCCTATCACACATGATTAATAATCACATACGGCAACACCTAATCACAAGCTATATCACACATGCAAATCATATCGCATACAAATTCAAGTGTATCAAACTACATGCAAAAATATATGGTAATCAAAAAGTGTAAAGTTGCAAAATAAAAAAGATTTACTATATCGCTAGATCACGCATGTATATCAATCAAATCTCTACCTCTACCTATATATCCAACCTATTTTTTATTCCCAAAATACCCTTATTTTCGTTCGTCACTTAGTTTAATTAATCTAGGACATGTGGGCACGTCCAAAGATACGGGTCGTATAGTCCCTCTCGAGTCCTTTCATCCCCCAACAACAACAACCCCTCCTCCGTGCTCTCTCTCTCAAAAAAAAAAAACTTACGACGTAGACGCCCACAACTGCATGCACGCTCACCTTGTCATATGACCACCTCTGAAGGACCGAGCTGACAGAGCACGAGATTTACAAAGTCACTACGGACGCGTCTCATTTGTCGATGGGGACGTCGTCTACCACTGAAAGTATAGCGCTGTTAAATTCTTTAATAATTCAGAAAAATACAAGCACCCGTGCTAAGTCGATGACTTAAACCCGAGTGTGTAGGTTCCACCACCAGGAACCCAACCAGTTGATGTATGATCAGTTCGCTGTCACAGCTATTTTTGAATCCATCAGTATGTATCTTAAAAGATAACTTTGAGTCGAATCGCCCTTTTCCAATCCGAACACAGCTACTATGCATGATCTGCGGCGGGCTGCTTGTCGTGCGCGCGCACCTCCACCCGTCAATGCGTCTGGTGTCCGCGGTGCTCGACTCGACGTGGTCGCTGACAATTTTGAACCGGCTGAGTCTGCTGATCCGAAGCACGACGCTGCACGCGGCTTCCGCGTTTGGTCCCTGGTCGGATCCTGCTGCAGCTTCTGCTCCTCAAGATCCGGGCTGACGGACGGCGTGTCGAGGCAGCGCAGGATGTGGAGCAGGCCGGAGACGAACAGGGGTCTGAAGATTTGGACATTACCCTGTACTGAAGCCCGTGGCCGCTCCACGCCTTGCCACGACGCTATTTGTTGCTCACGGCCACATCGGCCATGCGTGCGCACCCTTGCGCCGGCAGCCGTTCCGTGTTTAGTCTCCGATTTCCTTTTCTTTCTAGTTCCGTGTTAAGTCTCGGATTTTCTTTTCTCATTCCCTATTCCGTCTTTTTTCCTATTGGGGAAGGTTATGCTGCGACTTGTCGCGCACTCGGGGAGAGCGCGACCCGGCTGCAGCCCGCGCTCCTTCCTCCTCACCTCATCTTCCTCCTCGTGCCACCCCCGCCTCCTCCCCCTCTGCCCCGGCTAGTGGCCAGCCGCCCTCAACCCGCCTCCGCCACTCTGCTCCGCCCGCCCCGCCACGGCCACCGCCCTTGTGACGTGTCCAATGTGGCCCCTCTCCCCCCCCTCGCAGGAGCTCTGCCATTCCATGCTCGTCGGCGATGCCGAGCTCCGAGCTTCGGCCATGGCACCCCCCGCGCCTCCCTGGCCCGGCCGCCTTCGCCGCCACCAAGGCCCCTAAACCGCCCGGCCTCCATCCCCACCGCCTGGCCAGCCTACCTCCCCTCGGCCGACCCCTTCTAGAGCCCGCCAGATTTGGGGATGAAGGGTGGGGCGCGGCCGCTGGAACCCTAGCCGTCGGCTGGAGTTGCGGAAGAAGACCCGGGCACGGTTGGGCGTGGGCGTCGTCGCGTGGAGGAGGAGGAGGAGGAGGAGGAGGCCTACCTCGCTGGCGCTACCGCCGCCAGAGGGGTGGGAGGGAGGAGCTCGCCGACGCATGTGGGGGCGCGGGTGCGTGAGCGGAGGATCGCGCTGTCGCGCGATGGTCGCGAAGTAGAGTTTCTATTTCCTATTGTTTTTTCCTCACAGTCTGGTTTTTGCTGATATAGTTTACATTAAGAACAAAATCATCATATTATAATTGGTTCACCCGATTGCCTCCCACTTTATTTATTGCTTACCTAGACTCTGCCCTTATTTTCCTAGCTTAGCTTGCTAGGCTAGTGATAAGATTGGCATCTAGGTTGCATAACTCTTTTGCGGTAGAGATAGCAACACACCTAGCAAAATCTTAGTTGCACATCTAAATAGATTAGTTTCTTGCGTAACTTGTACACCTTAGCTTCAGAAGTAGCTTTTAAGTTGCCTAATTCACAACCCCCCCCCTCCCCTCCCCACGGTTTAGGCGTTACGGTCCGTTAGGCATCTTAATTTAAGATTTTTTAGATGGTAAACACAAAAAACATTTGCAGCAAGTCCTGTCCTTACTAGCCAAAGAGCAATGGTATGTCAAGTTGTCCAAGTGTACGTTTGCACAATATCAAATTGCCTACTTGGGCCATGTGACTAGTGATCAAGGTGTTGCCAATGATCTTTGTAAGGTGGAAGTCGGGTTGTCCTAGCCCATTCCTACTAATGTCAAAGAGCTAAGAAGTTTCCTTGGTTTGGCGGGATTTAGTAGGAAATTTGTCAAACATTTTGCCATTATTCGCAAGCTTCTCACCAATTTGTTGAAGAAGCTATGTGTCGGGTTCATAAACCCGAGGTCCCTCGCAGACCGGCTTCCCAACAAAGGCTCAACCCAAGCTGACAACGCGCAACTCATGGGCCGGCCCACGTATCGAAGACGACGGGCGGAAGGGCGATCAATCACCCGGAAGGGCTGGCCGAGGAGGAACGGCGCCGCTTCCGACTCGGCCCACCTCTCTCGACGGAGCGCTCGCCGGTCTCGACCACCTCCGGACGACGTCCTTTCCAACCAAAAGGCACTGGCCAAAGCACTACTTCCGACTCCGACCACATATAAAGTCAACGGCCGACTCAAAGCGGACGTAGGGCACGTTGCACGAACCCGATATAAACCCCTGTGTCATTGAGTGTTAGGCCACCTCCGATCAGCAACGCACGGCAAAACTAGAAATATTTACGTGTTGGTCACTTTACCGCGCCGGCGGTTGGCGCCGTCCGCGGGGAGGACGTTATGCGTTCAACACCTTTTTGGTCATCGGATGGCCCACTTTTCCGCCACCCTCGCCGTGGCGAGCTCGAGGCGTCACGATTCGCCCGGCTCTTTGGAGTTTTCCGCACTCTCACCTGTTGGGATGTGGGTTCCACCGTCTTTGAGCCATCCTAGGCCTTCCTCTTGAAGCTTGGACTTCGTCGCACGACCAGCTCGGCGTACTACACCTCCCGCAGGAGGCTCTCGTTACGGCGCCCGCGGAGGGCGCCCTCCACCGGCTCGGGGACGCACGACGACTTCGACGGTAGCGGCATCTGCGCTTCATTCCGAGCAAACTCTCTGCTCCCCAGCTGTGAGTAATGTCCATGCTGCTATTTACTCACTATTCTCTATCCTCTGCCAATTATCTAGAGGGATCCCGCTGTCTCCGTCATGACGACATTACGATCGAATCCCCTATGGCCTTGCGTCTCCATGGACGCAGACGCCTTGAGGGGCTCCGAAGGGTGCCGGGCGCCCGCTCCCATGTCTGAATTCATGGGAATGGCGAAGCTATCTCCCACGGTTTCCTCGCCCTCATGGATAACGATGGCGAGAGGATGGCTCCAAAGATCGGCGACATGGCGCCTAGCCACCGTCCGTCCTGGGAGTGCGCTATGGCGGACGCTCCGGGACACCCACTAGCGGAAGCAGAGTCCTCACAGACTCACACCCCTCCGGATTCTCGTGTGGAGACCCCCGAGCTCACACGGGAGCACGGCGAGGCACTACGACAACAGTGGTACGCATCGCCACCGACCGCGCCAAAGACTTTCGATGCACCACTGCGCCCCATGCGCATGATAGACCGCAGAAGCGGCGCCCAAGGTCGCGCCCGTCGAACTGCCAGCCAACACCATGGGCAGGAGAGCGATCCCCACGATTCGCTTCAGCTAAGTCGAACATCGCCCTTTGCGGCAATGCTTCTACGCGGCCTGTCCGAGCCGAACGACCCTCATGAACAGGCGATCCACCAGAACCTCCGGGCACTAGTGGAGACCACCGCCGTTCAACAAGCGGAGAGCTCCGTATCGTGATGCCAACTCACGGCCTCACTCCCCACCGAGGGGAATGGAGACGCAGCGAGATGGGTCGCTCCACTCGCTCACCACTACAACCGCCAGCCCAGCGGCACAAGAAGGTCGCATGGCGCCTCGTCTTGACTTCGATGACCGCTCCATGCCGACCGCTGTATGTATCAGCGTGGCTCGAGCGAACCGAGACACACACAAGCGGCAACGAGTCCCGATCCGACGGCGGCCCGGAACCACGGACCTTTGTCCAACACTTCCGGTGACCGTTGCTCCGCCCGGCAAGGCTCCAGCGGAGGCCGAGGCAAAGGCAAGGCCAAGCGCCAGGATCGGGATGAGGGCCCCCACGAAGAAGGGGAAAAGAAGAAGTAAAAGATCGCCGCACGACCGCCAACTCCGCGTTGGTCGTCGGGGTTGATCACAGACAAGCAGCCCCAGCAGGACCCTCGGGCCACTTCCACGAGCTCATGGAGACGGTGCACCAACCATGACTACCCGTCAAACACCTCTACAAGGACTGCGACTCCTCAAGCGCCCTCTTGCGACAGCTGCGGGCGGGCCAAAGGAAGAAAAAGCGAAGAAGCGGCGGCGAGAAAAAGAGGCGTAGCGGGCAAGGATCCGGATGACTGAAGGTCGAAGTGATCCGATCGGACGCCTACCAACTAAAGGACAACAACAACGACATTCTCACTGAACGCTTGGAATAGCTATATCATTTTTCTTCCCCTAAATTTCAGTCTTACCATTGTTTACTTAGCGTTTGCTCCTATAAGAGCACCCCGACCCGAACACTTTTCGACCCGAGGCACTCGAGGGCTCCACTAGGGTACACTACTACCTCTCTTTTTTGTTTACTATCATATGGTGAAACTCCTTCCTACCCAAACAAAAGGGTAGTCTGTTCCTTTAATTTACCTTACGTAGCTTTGCTTTAAAACATTCCGACCGATCACACCCTGCCTTTTCCTACGGTTACGAGCAGCTGAGCCTCGCGGGCCACGCCCCGGGCTCCCAAGGTTGCAGCCTATAGGACAAACAAGTGATGCGAGAAAGAAAGAATAAAAAACAAAATTATGCTAATGGAAAACTAAGGAACAAAAGGAACAAGCTTCCCGAACGGAGTGACTCCATCACGAAAAGCGAAACCGATTGTAGTCATTAAGTACAAGAACGTTTACGAGGGCTCCCCACGAACTTAAACTTTTCGTTTACTAAACTACTTATACCTTACAAGCCTCTCGAGGCGGTTTCGGCGGCATCTGCAAGTCAAGATGCCACTGCCGGCCGTGGTATGGTGGCTCACTCCCCGGCGCCACGACATTTGGCTCGGTTGAAGCCGGGGCGATGTCCACCTCCGACCCAGGCTCCGTGCCATCCGCAGGTTGGGCAATGTCCTCCCGACGCACGCTTACGGCCATGTCTCACGGCGGACGTCCACCACCCACTAAGCGAGAGACTTGCTCGCCACCCGACCTGCATGCGGCGCCAAAGTCCTCCTCGATCGTTTGGATGTCCTCCGTGCTCAAGCCATCGAGCGTACCCACTAGAGATAGTGGCGAAGTCCAAGTTCGGATGGTGCGTCGCCACCAAAGTCAACACCCCCAACGCTCCGTAGAATAGCCCGCTCGTGATAAGATCCTAGACCGCATCCGGGAGCTCCGCCCGGTTGGACCGCAGGCGCTAGTGCTTGGCGCCGACCTGAAGACCTCCGAGACGACAAGCTGGGCAACGTTGCGGATCTGGTCAAGTTCCCCCTCTAGAGCGCGTCGCTCTTCACAAGACTTAGCCAGCTCCTCTGCATTCCGGCCGAAAGTCACCTTGACCGTCTCCAGGTCCTGCTCCAGCGACTTCACCTTTTCGCTGACTCAAAAAGAAGGGCCACAAGCTCGAGAGGCAAATTTGAGCAGAAGAAACCAACACGACGAAACACGAAAAAAGGTATGTACCAACATGGAAGTTCTCAAGGGTGGAGAATTCTCTCTGCTGTCAGGCCACACTGGCCGCGCCTTGACAGGCTCTCCTCCTTCGCTCCCCAAAGCGCGAGCACTTCCAGTCTGCCGCCTCGGCCGAGCCTTCCGCCGACTCCGTGGCCTCCCACGCCAACTCCAGGCGTTCCACTCGACACCAAAGGCGCTCCGCTCCAACTCAAGGGTCTCGGGATTCTTGAGCGCCGCCTCGGTGTTCGCCAGGGATGCTCGCAACCCCGCCTCAGTCTCCGCCTAGCGGGCCTTCGCCGCCTCGAGCCCTCGCTCGGCAGTGATCGCCAGCTTCTGCTGCCACGCTACCCCTCCACCCGTGCTGCAGTCACCTCGGCCGCCTGGTCCTGGGACTCATGGCGAAGCGGACTCTAGGCCGACGCCAAGCTCGGCCACCCAGACATGCTCCATTGAAGGAAGCGGGACTTGGGATGACATCCCTTGAGACTCTATGAAAACGAGCATGCTAAGGCAACCAACAAAAGATTGTAGAGGTCAAAGACAAACACGGGAAACTCACCTCCAGCGGTGAGCTACAGGTCGACCTCGACTAAGCTGCTGGCGGACTTGACCCACTCTTGCGACGCCCCCAAGCTTCACGGATAGGTTGGCGAGTTCGACGCCGGTGGCAAGTCCATGCTCCCCAAGGATGTCCCGAGTTGATGCTCCTAGGAATCCTAAAGGATGAACCGTGCCTTCACCGGGTCCCTGAGGTAGGGCCACTCCGGTCACCTCCTGGCGTGACCCACCGGAGGGCCTCATCCGACCGAACCACCATGGCTCCCATGATGACGCCGTAGTAGCTCGCCACGACATCCGCCTCGTTGTCGGATGGGATGTCCACCACCTCGGTGTGCGGGTCATTGTGTCGGGCATTTCGACTCCATTCCGCCACGTCTTCCCCGGTACCCTCGGCTCCGACCGCAGGGTGAGCCGTGCGGCCCTCCACCCGCGAGGCAGGAGCTCCCTCTCCTCTCCTCTTCCGCTTGGCTGGTGGGGAGGGGCCATGAGTTACGTCCGACGTGACCTCCGCCACAAGACCTTGCCAGGATCACCGCCAATGTCGATGCCTCCGCCACCGTACCAAAGAACTTGAACCGGAGGCACCACCCCGGAAGGAAGGCTTCCGCCCTCACCTATTCCCCCGCCACTCGCCACGACGCGTTGCGGGGTGGGCCTCAAGCCTCCTGCTGACGGGAGTTGGGCGATGCTCAATCCCGTCCATCGCCCGACCATCGACAAAAAGTGCTGGTAAGTCACACTTCAAGGAGACTCAACAGAAAAGATCAAAAAAAAAGAGAGAAAAACATACCAGAGGTAAGCGGTATGACTCTGAAGGCAAGACCTAATGTCGATGGGCCTCTGAGGCAAGGACCGTTCTCGAGCTGCGACCGCGCCCCTTCACTTCAATGGCGGAGTGCGTCCCAAATGGCTCTGCCCGCACTTTGTGGGTCTCGTGACCCTCGACTCAGGACTTCCATTTGGGAGCGTGAGTAGCGGGGCTTCCTCCGGTATGAGTCACGCGGACGTGTGGGTGCTAGTCCGCTCCTCGCACCGCTGGCTTGCTCGAAGGCGTCCATGGCGGAGACGGTGATAGGACCAGCGATGCCACCAAGGGGTATGATGACGCGTCGCTTGCCTCCCATTCACTGACGGCATCCGGCGCTCGTAGCGCTTCCTGCAGACGGGAACCACCGAGCACCTCTCCGCCTCTGCTCCTCACCGCCGGACATCGCCGTAGGATCGCGGGCTCCGCCGAGGTCACAACGACCTCCCGACTTTCCTCCTCCTCGGAGAAAATCATGTCATCCACATCATGGGATCCTCCAACTCGAGCTCGGGACTCGGCGTCGCTCTTTCTCTCCCGGCCTTCTTGTGGCACGGGCAACCTCCTTCTCCTTCTTGTACTTCCAATGAGCCACCTTGGCCTTCTTCTTCTTCTTCCTAGCCACGCGCCTCCTTACAGGCGGCTGCCGGGCCACACCCTCTAGCCTCTTGGGAAGGTGTGGGCGGGACCTATAAGCATCAAGCCCCTACGCATAAGGCGACTCAAGATCAAAAAGCGGGGAAGGCAGAGGGAAAAAAGCACGAAGTAAAGGAAGAGGAGCATACTAGTCTGGACACCATCGAGGCGTTGAGAGGTATGGGCTTCCCTCAACCTTCTCTTTGGGCCTCATTGCGGACTTGGCCGAGGCGACTCAGGACCTTGTCATCCTGGCGGCCTCCTCGGCTGACACCACGAGTCGGGGGTTGACTTGCAGCTGTACTTCCACATCGGTCGCGCCCTCTCATGTAGAGCAACTCGTGGCGATAGAGGGTGTGGAACAACCCGCTTTGCCCGTCGAGGTCGTGCCGCCAAGCTTCCGGAGCTCCTCCTCGATGATCTCACCTTCTTCTTCTCCTTGCAGGCACAACCCACGACCAGCTCGCCCTATTTCTTGGCCTCCCGTCGATGAACATCCAGAACAGGCGCCTCCACCGGAATCCTTATGTAAAACCACTCCCCATGCCACCCCGATTGGAGCGTAGGGGATGTATGCGGGATCTGAGCCTCCGCTCGGCTTTTTTCCTCTCTGGTATGCGAAACCCCCCGGCAAGGTGCGATCTCGTGCGGATTCCCTACCGTCAAGGCTCTCCTAGAGAACGACCCTTGGAAAAAATCCGTGTGCGGCTCCATCCCAGGAAAGCCTCATAGGCGGTGATGAAGCCGCGATGTGTAGCACCCCATTGATTAAGGTGCCGCGGCTCGGACCCCACTCGATTGAGGAGCCCTGCGAGAACCAATGCGTGGGGTACCTAACCTAGCTCATGGAAGGTGAGAAAGGACACCACCTCGTCGGGCCAAGGTTGTTGGGAACTCCTCCCTCCCGGAGCCCTCTAGTCGCCACCTCCTTGGCGATAGGAACCCTTTATGACGAAGGCCTTCAACACCGACTCCTCTCACGGTGGACGACCTCGATCCGACATTTCGCTCCGGGGATCGCAAAAGGATTGGTGAGTTTTTCTCTTCTCCCTCGTTCTCTCCCTTTTTTGTTTCTAGAAACATTTGCGGCTCTCAAGAACGCACGGCAAGAAGGAAAAGAAAGGAGGCGGCAGATGGGGAAAAGGCGAAAAAGAAACGAGCAAAAACCTTCTCTTCTCCTACTTAAGGAAAAGGATACAAAGAAGGTTAGGGGAGGGCGCGCCGATCGGGAAAGGCGAAACGGCGGAGCGAAAAAAACCTCTCTTTCCCATTTAATGCGGATGAGACGCGCCCTGACCGATAAGACGTGCCTTGCCCGATGGAACGGATCCTGATCAGACAGGACGTGGCCCGGGTATGGCCCACCACTACCGCGTGAAAGAGCACGGCACAAAACCAAAGCGCCACCTTTACTTTGGTGGATCTCCGCATCCCAGGCGGGACATAGAAAAAACCCAAAATGAGATCTCCGCCAGGGAGACCGTCGAACTTCTTAAGTCGATCAATGGCTCGAAACACACCGAGAGATAGGTATGGAAGCGAAGGATGCCCTATGTAGGCCATCACCAGAGCTCAAATCCTGACGACGAGCATGGGTCCCGATCAGACATTTCCGATGGACCTCTCCAAACCCCGCTACTCGGAGTCATCAAGGTAACACTACCGACCCCCTCTATTTCTTTATAAATCATTTCATACATCCATACGTGCATTCATTCCATACGCTTGAGTGCCTCTGGACGATTCAGCTATGAACCGCTTGTGGGGCTTGGGAACTAAGCATCGCACATGCAGCTTAAATGCATCACAATGCCTCAAGTGTTCATCACAAAGTGGCGATTGCCTCATTGACATGAGCAGCGACAGAGCAGAGGGAGAAAAATGCGAGATGAGCCCGTGCGGCCCTCACCCGATCCCGGACAGACAGGTCATCTCAACCTTCTCGTTCGATCCTAAACCTCTGCCAAGCCCATAGAATCTCCATTGAGGGAGGCCATTAAGGCCACCCGGTCGGTCTCCGGAGCGACCCAAGCATCTGTCAGGGTTGCGGAGGTAAAGGAGCAGGGAATGTCACAAGAGGGCTATACCGACCTCGTCATGAGCGATGGACCCAGATTCCACTCGATCATACCAGTTAGCGAACTCACCGGCGTCACTCGAGTCTCGAGCGATCGGGCAGCGATAAAACTCAGCCCCTCCGGTTATGAGGGAACCAAGGACGGGTAACGACACAACTCAAACCGACCCTACTAAGGCCCAACGGGGCTCGGGGCTCAAGACACAAAACGTCCAGGTAATCTGACCCGATCTGCGCCCCATCCGGAAATGGCGTTTTGCAAGACTCTAAAACTACCTGGTCTCGACTGACCGATCTCGCCCCATCCGCTATGCTTCATCAAGACACCAAACGCTCGGTCCACGCATCTGGCTACCTGGATCCCACGCCACACAAGACCGACGCGGATCAGTGAGCTCCGCTCCATCCGGTCCTTGACTAATCACCACTGGATTCCCATCTAAGCCACACCGACGCTGAGGATCAGCCGACTTCATTTCAACCTGATCCCCAAACTAACGGTTTAACCGCCTTTACCGCATTAATGACGCCTTTGGCTACAATTCTGCCTCAAATTGAAAA